>OX155892.1:106222085-106781079 GCA_944588485.1 Phosphuga atrata
GACAGACCAGACTAGACAGACCGCTAGACCGACAAGACTAGACAGACCAGACTAGACAGACCAGACTAGACAGACCAGACTAGACAGACCAGACTAGACAGACCAGACTAGACAGACCAGACTAGACAGACCAGACTAGACAGACCAGACTAGACAGACCAGACTAGACAGACCAGACTAGACAGACCAGACTAGACAGACCAGACTAGACAGACACCAGACTAGACAGACCAGACTAGACAGACCAGACTAGACAGACCAGACTAGACAGACCAGACTAGACAGACCAGACTAGACAGACCAGACTAGACAGACCAGACTAGACAGACCAGACTAGACAGACCAGACTAGACAGACCAGACTAGACAGACCAGACTAGACAGACCAGACTAGACAGACCAGACTAGACAGACCAGACTAGACAGACCAGACTAGACAGACCAGACTAGACAGACCAGACTAGACAGACCAGACTAGAGACAGACCAGACTAGACAGACCAGACTAGACAGACCAGACTAGACAGACCAGACTAGACAGACCAGACTAGACAGACCAGACTAGACAGACCAGACTAGACAGACCAGACTAGACAGACCAGACTAGACAGACCAGACTAGACAGACCAGACTAGACAGACCAGACTAGACAGACCAGACTAGACAGACCAGACTAGACAGACCAGACTAGACAGACCAGACTAGACAGACCAGACTAGACAGACCAGACTAGACAGACCAGACTAGACAGACCAGACTATACAGACTAGACTAGACAGACCAGACTAGACAGACCAGACTAGAGAGACCAGACTAGACAGACCAGACTAGACAGACCAGACTAGACAGACCAGACTAGACAGACCAGACTAGACAGACCAGACTAGACAGACCAGACTAGAGAGACCAGACTAGACAGACCAGACTAGACAGACCAGACTAGACAGACCAGACTAGACAGACCAGACTAGACAGACCAGACTAGACAGACCAGACTAGACAGACCAGACTAGACAGACCAGACTAGACAGACCAGACTATACAGACCAGACTAGACAGACCAGACTAGACAGACCAGACTAGACAGACCAGACTAGACAGACCAGACTAGACAGACCAGACTATACACACCAGACTAGACAGACCAGACTAGACAGACCAGACTAGACAGACCAGACTAGACAGACCAGACTAGACAGACCAGACTAGACAGACCAGACTAGACAGACCAGACTAGACAGACCAGACTAGACAGACCAGACTAGACAGACCAGACTAGACAGACCAGACTAGACAGACCAGACTATACAGACTAGACTAGACAGACCAGACTAGACAGACCAGACTAGACAGACCAGACTAGAGAGACCAGACTAGACAGACCAGACTAGACAGACCAGACTAGACAGACCAGACTAGACAGACCAGACTAGACAGACCAGACTAGACAGACCAGACTAGACAGACCAGACTAGACAGACCAGACTAGACAGACCAGACTAGACAGACCAGACTAGACAGACCAGACTAGACAGACCAGACTAGACAGACCAGACTAGACAGACCAGACTATACAGACTAGACTAGACAGACCAGACTAGACAGACCAGACTAGACAGACCAGACTAGACAGACCAGACTAGACAGACCAGACTAGACAGACCAGACTAGACAGACCAGACTAGACAGACCAGACTAGACAGACCAGACTAGACAGACCAGACTAGACAGACCAGACTAGACAGACCAGACTAGACAGACCAGACTAGACAGACCAGACTAGACAGACCAGACTAGACAGACCAGACTATACAGACCAGACTAGACAGACCAGACTAGACAGACCAGACTAGACAGACCAGACTAGACAGACCAGACTAGACTAGACAGACCAGACTAGACAGACCAGACTAGACAGACCAGACTAGACAGACCAGACTAGACAGACCAGACTAGACAGACCAGACTAGACAGACCAGACTAGACAGACCAGACTAGACAGACCAGACTAGACAGACCAGACTAGACAGACCAGACTAGACAGACCAGACTAGACAGACCAGACTAGACAGACCAGACTAGACAGACCAGACTAGACTAGACAGACCAGACTAGACAGACCAGACTAGACAGACCAGACTAGACAGACCAGACTAGACAGACCAGACTAGACAGACCAGACTAGACAGACCAGACTAGACAGACCAGACTAGACAGACCAGACTAGACAGACCAGACTAGACAGACCAGACTAGACAGACCAGACTAGACAGACCAGACTAGACAGACCAGACTAGACAGACCAGACTAGACAGACTAGACAGACCAGACTAGACAGACCAGACTAGACAGACCAGACTAGACAGACCAGACTAGACAGACCAGACTAGACAGACCAGACTAGAACAGACCAGACTAGACAGACCAGACTAGACAGACCAGACTAGACAGACCAGACTAGACAGACCAGACTAGACAGACCAGACTATACAGACCAGACTAGACAGACCAGACTAGACAGACCAGACTAGACAGACAGACTAGACAGACCAGACTAGACAGACCAGACTAGAGAGACCAGACTAGACAGACCAGACTAGACAGACCAGACTAGACAGACCAGACTAGACAGACCAGACTAGACAGACCAGACTAGACAGACCAGACTAGACAGACCAGACTAGACAGACCAGACTAGACAGACCAGACTAGACAGACCAGACTAGACAGACCAGACTAGACAGACCAGACTAGACAGACCAGACTAGACAGACCAGACTAGACAGACCAGACTAGACAGACCAGACTAGACAGACCAGACTAGACAGACCAGACTAGACAGACCAGACTAGACAGACCAGACTAGACAGACCAGACTAGACAGACCAGACTAGACAGACCAGACTAGACAGACCAGACTAGACAGACCAGACTAGACAGACCAGACTAGACAGACCAGACTAGACAGACCAGACTAGACAGACCAGACTAGACAGACCAGACTAGACAGACCAGACTAGACAGACCAGACTAGACAGACCAGACTAGACAGACCAGACTAGACAGACCAGACTAGACAGACCAGACTAGACAGACAGACTAGACAGACCAGACTAGACAGACCAGACTAGACAGACCAGACTAGACAGACCAGACTAGACAGACCAGACTAGACAGACCAGACTAGACAGACAGACAGACAGACTAGACAGACCAGACTAGACAGACCAGACTAGACAGACCAGACTAGACAGACCAGACTAGACAGACCAGACTAGACAGACCAGACTAGACAGACCAGACTAGACAGACCAGACTAGACAGACCAGACTAGACAGACCAGACTAGACAGACCAGACTAGACAGACCAGACTAGACAGACCAGACTAGACAGACAGACTAGACAGACCAGACTAGACAGACCAGACTAGACAGACCAGACTAGACAGACCAGACTAGACAGACCAGACTAGACAGACCAGACTAGACAGACCAGACTAGACAGACCAGACTAGACAGACCAGACTAGACAGACCAGACTAGACAGACCAGACTAGACAGACCAGACTAGACAGACCAGACTAGACAGACCAGACTAGACAGACCAGACTAGACAGACCAGACTAGACAGACCAGACTAGACAGACCAGACTAGACAGACCAGACTAGACAGACCAGACTAGACAGACCAGACTAGACAGACCAGACTAGACAGACCAGACTAGACAGACCAGACTAGACAGACCAGACTAGACAGACCACTAGACAGACCAGACTAGACAGACCAGACTAGACAGACCAGACTAGACAGACCAGACTAGACAGACCAGACCTAGACAGACCAGACTAGACAGACCAGACTAGACAGACCAGACTAGACAGACCAGAATAGACAGATCAGACTAGACAGACCAGACTAGACAGACCAGACTAGACAGACCAGACTAGACAGACCAGACTAGACAGACCAGACTAGACAGACCAGACTAGACAGACCAGACTAGACAGACCAGACTAGACAGACCAGACTAGACAGACCAGACTAGACAGACCAGACTAGACAGACCAGACTAGACAGACCAGACTAGACAGACCAGACTAGACAGACCAGACTAGACAGACCAGACTAGACAGACCAGACTAGACAGACCAGACTAGACAGACCAGACTAGACAGACCAGACTAGACAGACCAGACTAGACAGACCAGACTAGACAGACCAGACTAGACAGACCAGACTAGACAGACCCATTGCCAGGGTTGCGGTGAAGTCCTCAATGGCAGTGAAGGCGGAGATGAAGATCATCCGTGCGGCGGCACTGGCAGAAGGGGCACCCATGCTTTTCGGGATAGTGAAAGAAAAGCCTGATTAAAATCCAGGCGCGTCTGAGTGGTATCCACCGGCTTCCTGGTCCGCGTCTGACAACCTGTGGGTGCGGCGGCGACTCTATGCTCCAGGAACTAACAATCCCTGGTTCGAAGTACCCAGCATTGCTGGAACTCCTATTATATGCCAAACATGATTCGATATCATGTTTGGCGTCATATGTTCCTAAAGGGACCATTCATGTAAAATAATAATGATAATAATATTAAATATTTAAATAATTAAAACTATCGAGGTCACAGACTAGTTTAAGAAATTTCGCTTACACATAGCAAATTATCCAGATAAATATCACAGGAAATATACGGTCTGTCTAGTCTTGTCTTGTATATCTATTCTTGTCTGTCTGGTCTTGTCGGTTTGGTCTTGTCGGTCTGTTCTTGTCTGTCTAGTCTTGTCTGTCTAGTCTTATCCGGTCTAAATAGATCACAGAAAAACCTCCAAGCAATGGGGAAGTCGGTCCAGCAGAACATCATCCAAGCTTGTGCCAGTTGAAGAACAAAGTGAACGGAAGTGGAGATGGAGGGTCCAGAGTATATTGTCTTTCCCTACTCGCAGTATATTATATTTAGTGGTTTATTATTTAGTGGAAAAATTGACAATTCGCGTCAACTGCAACCTTGGTGGGTAAGGGGTCACGACAATAATCACCAAGTAAGTCCGACCCAAATGTCAACCTCTCCTGCACGCGGTGCCCGCTGCTAGATAACGAACGAGGCTCTGGCGACCGAGTCATGGCGGTATAACCATTCCAACGAGAATAAAGAAAATGTATTCTCACAACAGCCCCAGAACGGCGGACCGAAGTGCTACCGGGATAAGTAGCAAGCATTAACTAGCCAACAGCTATGGGTGGAAGAGCTAGAAAATGTTAGGGCACTCTCTTGTCCAAGAGTTCAGAAACCAATTCTGAAGGCGGATGAACTGCTGAAGCGGTCAACGGCATAAGAATGCAAAAAGCAAGGAGAAACTATTGCATTAAAGATCCTCGTGGATATCTCTAGAATCACCATTATGACGATGAAATTCACAGCAAATTATTCCGGAGTAAAAAGTCTCCCAATCGGATCTCCGGGGGAGGCGGTTTTTAATGAGGTCGTGGAAAAAAGAGTGTCATTGAGATCAGACACGTTAAGAGTAGGCACATGGAATGCAAGAAGTCTATACTCATCAGGAAGATTAGACAACATAGTACTTGAGATGGAAAGACTAAAAGTGGACTTACTTGGGGGTAAGCGATGTAAGATGGGCAGGAATAGGCTCGATAAATACAGATAATGGAATGCTATACTACTCAGGAAACAATGACCCAAAACATCAGTACGGAGTAGGAATAATCATAAACAAAAAGTTAAACAGGTCAGTTACAAACTTTACTCCCTATTCAGATAGAGTAGTAATGATACAATTAAAGACAAATACTGGAATTATGAACGTGATCCAAATATACGCACCAACTACAGATAAAGAAGATGAGGAAGTCTGAGGCAGAATTCTATACACAACTAAATGCAGTACTAAGAAGTATAAATCGTTACGAAGTGACAATAGCGATTTTAACGCCAAGGTAGGAAAAACAAAGGTAATTGGCTGCACTGGTGAATTTGGCCTCGGGGATCGGAACGAGCGCGGTGACCGTCTGATTCAGTTCTGTCAAGATGAGAATTTTATAATCACCAACACACTCTTTCAGCTCCCTAAAAGAAGGCTGTATACCTGGACATCTCCAGCCCATACAAAGGAGAAAATCATACGAAATCAAATAGATTATGTGCTCATCAGAAATAGATATAAAAATGCCGTAAAAGCAGTGAGAACTTACCCTGGAGCTGACATCCACTCAGATCAAAATCCTGTAATAGCAAAGTTATACTAAAGAAGATCATAAAGAAACAGAACAACAACATAGATATTCAACTTCTTAAGGATAAAAAGATACACGAAGTTGTAGTTGACCAGATAAAGCAAAATGTAACAACAGCAATGAAAGAAAATGAACTACATCAAGATGTCGACATAAGATGGAATCGAGCTCAAACCGTTCTGACAGCAGTAGTGAAAGAAAACCTAACTAGGAAAGCAACAAAAAGGAAATATTGGATGACTGAGAAAATCATAGAGCTCATGGATGAACGCCGGACCCATAAGAACCAAAATGAAAAACAGTATAAAATCTTACATAAGACGATTCAAACAGAAATAAAAAAGGCAAAATCAGAGTGGATCTCTAAACAATGTGAAGAAATAGAAATGCACGAAAGAAACTATGACAGCTTTCATATGCACAAATAAATCAAAGAGATGACAGGAGCTAGAAAAACATTCCAAGCTAACCATGTGATCAAGAGCGCGGATGGCCGCATAATAACAGTTGTGAAAGAAAAAGTAACGAGATGGGAAACCTACGTGCGGGAATTCTTTAATGATGAAAGACCAACACAAGTACCAATAAGAGTAGAAGACGAAGAACCTAAAATAATGAAACATGAACTCGAATATGCCCTCAACAGTATGAAGCCTAGAAAGGCTACGGGGCCGGATCAAATACCAGCTGAGATATTAAAATTATTCGATGAACACCTAATAGATAGTCTCCTAGACCTGTTTAACACAATATATGACACAGGCATCATACCGAAACAATGGCTTTTATCGACATTTGTATTGATCCCTAAAAAAGCAAATGCTAGAGAGTGCACAGATTATAGGACTATTGCACTTATGAGCCATGCACTAAAAATCTTTCTAAAAATCATCCATAAAAGAATTTATCGAAAACTAGAAGAGGACATAAGTGATAGCCAATTTGGATTTAGAGAAGGGCTTGGAACAAGAGAAGCACTCTTCGGAATAAATATTCTTTTTCAAAGATGCCTAGACATAAATCAAGACCTGTTTGTGTGCTTCATCGATTTCCAAAAGGCTTTCGATAAAGTTCAGCATGACAAATTACAACAACTAATACTTAGAAAGAATTTAGACCGGAAAGACGTCAGGATAATTACCAACCTATATTGGGGACAAAGTGCAGTTGTAAAAATCGAAAATGAACTGACAGACGAAATAGAAATACGCCGCGGAGATAGACAAGGCTGCATCCTATCCCCGCTATTATTCAACATATACAGTGAAGCTATATTTGAGGAAGCTTTGCTAGGAGAACCAATAGGTATAAACATAAACGTAGAGGTAATAAATAACATCCGATATGCCGACGATACGGTATTATTGGCAGGTAGCGAAGCAGAACTACAACACATACTCGAAAGAGTAAACCACCAATGTGAAGCTTATGGACTTCAAATGAATCGTTCAAAAACTAAGTGTATGGTAGTTTCTAAGGCACATAACCAACAAGTGCAACTAAATATCAACAATACCATAATTGAAAGAGTAGATTCCTACAAATATCTTGGAACCGTGCTAGACAAAACAAGCGACCAGGCAGGTGAGATACGAAGAAGGGTGGAGATAGCAAGATCAGCGTTTATGAAAATGAAAAAGTTTATTTGTAACAGAGACACTAATATAGAATTACGAATTAGAATACTGCGCTGTTATGTGTTCTCTACCCTGCTATACGGAGTTGAAGCCTGGACCCTAAAGAAACCTGAACTAAAACGGTTGGAAGCGTTCGAGATGTGGTGTTATCGCAGAATGTTTAGAATATCCTGGAAAGATAAAGTCACCAACAAACAGGTACTTGAAAAGGTAAAAAAGGAATGCGAAGTCGTGCTGACCATTAAGAAAAGGAAACTAGAGTATCTAGGCCATGTCATGAGAGGCCCCAAATATAGTCTTCTAAGACTTATTATGCGGGGAAAAATTAAAGGAACCAGGAGTATTGGTAGGCGTAGAGTATCCAGGCTGAAGAACCTGCGCGAGTGGTTCAGCTGTAGCAGCACGGAACTGTTCTGAGCAGCGGTGAACAGGATAAGAATAGTCATGATGGTGTCCAACCTCCGGTAGGAAAAGGACTGCAAGAAGAAGTCAACTGCAACGGTTTAAAATGCTTGAGTTTCTAAATTATAATCATTTTAAAATTTCAATATTTTAACGAAGTTTATAATTTTAATTGAAAAAAAAGTATGTGCATATTTGTCAGATAACTTATGTCGCAGTATACTCAACTTATTTAACGAAGATATATTTATTTTAAATATTCGCGGCCCCCCTAATAGTTAATAATAATTGCGGGAGGTCCCGGCCCCTTAGAGGGCCGCGGCCCACCACTTTGGGAAGCACTGTACTACAGGACTCTCGTTTTTTCGTGATTACGACCATGCAACTCTGATGTCGCTACATTGATTAAATATTACAACCCAAAATAATATAGAGACAAGACAATTAAGAATTGAAATTTTATGGGATTGTCGGATATTTGAGGTCTTTGTAGGATAATAACTTAACGGATTAATTTGATTTAACATTCAGTTTGGCAAGGAATTTTTAGGGAGCTTTTTCTATTAAACGTAAACAAAATGCGATAAATTAAATATTAAAAAAATTGCTGAAAATTTGTAAAGATAAGACAAGAAATGAGAGTTGGCTTTCATAATTTTTTTCACACTTTCTTACATCATTCTGTAACATGATTTTTTACAACAGCGTGACATAAATAAATATTCTTGAAACTGAAAAACGTAACATGAACTAGTCCACTAGGATTCGCTATAATTAATCGAGGGTTTGTTTCCACCGGCCAAAAGAAAACCCGCACAGGAGACAAACATTGTGGGGGTTTTTTTCTGTCGTCGCGTGGAAATTCTTGTTTTGGTTTTGTTTGCATATATCTGGCTGAAAATCGGAAAAATTTATCTTTTCAAAATTTGAAATCGTTCTTCCGCTTTTCACTCATACTCAACAATTAACATTTATTTTAATTTTTTTTTTGTCAGATTTATTTTAATTATTTTAACCGCTAACAATATTTTTTATTTCCACTCTATTCATATATTCACCGATTATTTACCTTTTGAATTAGTTTTTTCTTTTTGCCGAATTTGTGAATCATTTTTTTTTTAGTTTTTCATTTTATTAATAATCATAATATAAAAAGCAACTCGATAATATATTTTATTTATTTAGTTTTATCGTTATAGTTAAGATGAGATATGTAAGAATGTAAATGTGACATTAAATATATAGTGTGGGTTTCGTGAATTTTGGTTTTGTTTATAATTTTTATGAGTTTTTGGTGGGTAGCTGTTTACTTGGGTTTGCGCAGCTGGAAGATGGAAATTTGGAAGTTTTGGCAAAATCACTTGCGAATTTTGTTTTTCGACCAAAATTTAAAATCTACGCTAAAAAATTAATTTTGACAATTATTTTGTCAAAAACTTTGTTAACCCCTTGACATACGAATAAAATGCGCGTTGACGTGTCCATATACATGTGATCTTATGACATATACATGACGTCTTAGAGACGTCTTTGTATGTCAAGGGGTTAAACAAAATATTAATATACAAATAATTCAATGTCAAATAAGTCAAATAATTCAATGACAAATTTTTGTCAAATAATTATTAATAGTCAATTTGACATTCGTGACTTCGACATTCATGAATTCATGTGGCTCATGAATTTGACATTCAAAATGTGAACATGTTTTCAAAATTTGTCAAAACTAAAAACTTGTCTACTAATTTGTTCTTAAGGCATTGATTTAAAACAGACTCGTGCCCCCGGAGACTCGCGTGTCGCTGTTTGGCTTAAATTAATAAACCAAAAACAAAAGACTGTAGATTTTGTACAAATTTTTACGATTTGTTCTGTTTTGTTTCTTATTTGGTCTGACATAAATTATCTGAATGGTTTAATGACGTATTAAGAAATTATGCCATTTTGACAGTTTATGACATTTTGACAATTTATAACATTTGAAAGATATAATATAATTAAGAAAAGAAAAATATTTAATCTTTTTCAAATTGAAATTTTGTGACATTAGTGAATTTGACATTCAAAATGTTTTCAAAATTTGTCAAAACTAAATTTTATATGACATTACTTGGCTGCATGGTTTAATGACGTATTTATATCATTTTGACAGTTTGTGACATTTTGACAATTTATATCATACGAAAGACACATAAAATAGAAAAAAATAACTCATCATTTTTAAATTGACATTTTGTGACATTAGTGAATTTGACATTCAAAATGTTTTCAAAATTTGTCAAAACTAATTTTTTTCTGACATTACTTAGCTGAATGGTTTAATGACGTATTTATGTCATTTTGACAGTTTGTGACATTATGACAATTTACAACATACGAAGACACATAAAATAGACAAAAAATTAACTCATCTTTTTCAAATTGACATTTGTTTTTGAAATGGACATTTTGTGACATTTCTGACTTATGAAATTTACATATTCATGAAAAAACCTTGTGTTACAAAATAAAAAAATACAAATATTTAATCAAAAAGCAAGACAATAATTTTATATTCTCGAGTTCATCGGAATCATGAATTTGACATTCAAAATGTAAATTAATGTTTTCAAAATTTGTCAAAACTAAATTTGTTCTGACATTAATTAGCTCAATGGTTTGATGACGTATTTACTGTTTATATCATTTTGACAGTTTGTGCCATTTTGACAATTTATAACATACGAAAGACACATAATTAAGAAAAGAAAATATTTAATTCATCTTTTTCAAATATAATTAATATATTAATTAGACATAATATTATATCATATATAATATATTGATTAGACATAACATAGCCGAATGGTTTGATGACGTATTTATGTTATTTTGACAATTTGTGACATTATGACAATTTTCAACATACGAGACACATAAAATAGAAAAAAATTAACTCATCTTTTTCAAATTGACATTTGTTTTTTGAAATAGACATTTTGTGACATTTCTGACCTATCAAAAACTTTGTGTTTAAAAAAAAAAAACACAAATAGTTAATCAAAAAGCAAGAAAAGAATTAGATATTGTCGAGTTCAATTCCGTCCGACAATTTATTCTATTTTGACATAATTAAGAAAAGAAAATATTTAATTCATCTTTTTGAAATTGACATTTTGACATTAGTGAATTTGACATTCAAAATGTTTTCAAAATTTGTCAAAACTAAATTTGTTCTGACATAACTTAGCTGAATGGTTTGATGACGTATTTTTGTCATTTTGACAGTTTGTACCATTTTGACAATTTATAACATACGAAAACACATAATTAAGAAAAGAAAATATTTAATTCATCTTTTTCAAATTGACATTTTGTGTCTAAATTAATAAACTATACATCCAAAATGTTTAAAGAAAAGACAAGAATTTGACATTCTCGAGTTCATCGGAATCATGAATTTGACATTCAAAATGTGAATTCATGTTTTCACAATTTGTCAAAACTAATTGACATTTTAAATTAAAATGTTTTCAAAATTTGTCAAAACTAAATTTGTTCTAACATTACTTAGCTCAATGGTTTGATGACGTATTTATGTCATTTTGACAGTTTGTTACATTTTGACAATTTATAACATACGAAAGACTAACAGAACGAAAAAATTTAACTCATCTTTTTCAAATGTCAATTTTCAATGTCAATTTTGAAACATTTGACGTTCAAAATTATATCAAAATTTGTCAACATTACATTTGTTCTGACATTAATTACCTCAATAATTTGATGACGTATTTACTATTTATGTCATTTTGACAGTTTGTGACAATTTTAACGATACAATTTTAACTCATCTTTTTCAAATTGACGTTTTGTGACATTAATATATCTGACATCCAAAATGTTTTCAAAATTTGTCAACACTAAATTTGCTCTGACATAAATTATCTGAATGGTATTTGATGACGTATTGACAAATTATGTCATTTTGACAGTTTGTGACATTTTGACAATTTATAACATACGAAAGACACGTAATTAAGAAAAGAAAATATCTGATTCATCTTTTTCAAATTGACATTTTGACATTAGTGAATTTGACATTCAAAATGTTTTCAAAATTTGTCAAAACTAAATTTGTTCTGACATTACTTAGCTCAATGGTTTGATGACGTATTTATGTCATTTTGACAGTTTGTGACATTTTAACAATTTATAACATACGAAAGACTAACAGAACGAAAAAAATTTTACTCATCTTTTTCAAATGTCAATTTTCAATGTCAATTTTGTGACATTAGTGAATTTGACGTTCAAAATTATATCAAAATTTGTCAACATTACATTTGTTCTGACATTAATTACCTCAATAATTTGATGACGTATTTACTATTTATGTCATTTTGACAGTTTGTGACAATTTTAACGAAACAATTTTAACTCATCTTTTTCAAATTGACGTTTCGTGACATTAATATATTTGACATCCAAAATGTTTTCAAAATTTGTCAACACTAAATTTGCTCTGACATAAATTATCTGAATGGTATTTGATGACGTATTGACAAATTATGTCATTTTGACAGTTTGTGACATTTTGACAATTTATAACATACGAAAGACACGTAATTAAGAAAAGAAAATATCTGATTCATCTTTTTCAAATTGACATTTTGACATTAGTGAATTTGACATTCAAAATGTTTTCAAAATTTGTCAAAACTAAATTTGTTCTGACATTACTTAGCTCAATGGTTTGATGACGTATTTATGTCATTTTGACAGTTTGTGACATTTTGACAATTTATAACATACGAAAGACTAACAGAACGAAAAAATGTAACTCATATTTTTCAAATGTCAATTTTCAATGTCAATTTTGTGACATTAGTGAATTTGACGTTCAAAATTATATCAAAATTTGTCAACATTACATTTGTTCTGACATTAATTACCTCAATAATTTGATGACGTATTTACTATTTATGTCATTTTGACAGTTTGTGACAATTTTAACGATACAATTTTAACTCATTTTTTTCAAATTGACGTTTTGTGACATTAATATATTTGACATCCAAAATGTTTTCAAAATTTGTCAACACTAAATTTGCTCTGACATAAATTATCTGAATGGTATTTGATGACGTATTGACAAATTATGTCATTTTGTCAGTTTGTGACATTTTGACAATTTATAACATACGAAAGACACGTAATTAAGAAAAGAAAATATCTAATTCATCTTTTTCAAATTGACATTTTGACATTAGTGAATTTGACATTCAAAATGTTTTCAAAATTTGTCAAAACTAAATTTGTTCTGACATTACTTAGCTCAATGGTTTGATGACGTATTTATGTCATTTTGACAGTTTGTGACATTTTGACAATTTATAACATACGAAAGACTAACAGAACGAAAAAAATTTTACTCATCTTTTTCAAATGTCAATTTTCAATGTCAATTTTGTGACATTAGTGAATTTGACGTTCAAAATTATATCAAAATTTGTCAACATTAAATTTGTTCTGACATTAATTACCTCAATAATTTGATGACGTATTTACTATTTATGTCATTTTGACAGTTTGTGACAATTTTAACGATACAATTTTAACTCATCTTTTTCAAATTGACGTTTTGTGACATTAATATATTTGACATCCAAAATGTTTTCAAAATTTGTCAACACTAAATTTGCTCTGACATAAATTATCCGAATGGTATTTGATGACGTATTGACAATTTATGTCATTTTGACAGTTTGTGACATTTTGACAATTTATAACATACGAAAGACACATAATTAAGAAAAGAAAATATCTCATTCATCTTTTTCAAATTGACATTAGTGAATTTGACATTCAAAATGTTTTAAAAATTTGTCAAAACTAAATTTTTTCTGACATTACTTAGCTCAATGGTTTGATGACGTATTTATGTCATTTTGACAGTTTGTGACATTTTGACAATTTATAAAATACGAAAGACTAACAGAACGAAAAAATTTAACTCATCTTTTTCAAATGTCATTTTTCAATGTCAATTTTGTGACATTAGTATATTTGACGTTCAAAATTATATCAAAATTTGTCAACATTAAATTTGTTTTGATATTAATTAGCTCAATGGTTTAATGACGTATTTACTATTTATGTCATTTTGACAGTTTGTGATAATTTTAAAAATAAAATTTTAACTCATCTTTTTCAAATTGACGTTTTGTGACATTAATAAATTTGACATCCAAAATGTTTTCAAAATTTGTCAACACTAAATTTGCGTTGACATAAATCTGAATGTTATGATGACGTATTGACAATTTATGTCATTTTGACAGTTTGTGAAATTTTGACAATATATTACATACGAAGTACAGATAAAATAGAAAAAAGAATTCAAAATCATCAATCTTTTTCAAATTGACATTTTATGACATAAGTGAATTTGACATTCAAAATTATATAAAGATTTGTCAATACAAAATTTGTTCTGGCATTAATTAGGGCAATGGTTTGATGACATATTTACTATTTTTGTCATGTTGACAGTTTGTAACTCTCTCTTTATAACAATTTGTAAGTAATTATATAATAAAGTAATTCTGACAATTTATTACATACGAAGGACACAAAATTGAAAAAAAATTAACTCATCCTTTTCAAATTGAAATTTTGTGACATTAGTGAATTTAATATCCAAAATATTTTTAAAATTTGTCAACACTAAATTTGTTTTGACATTTATGATGACATATTTACTATTTATGTCATTTTGACAATTTGTGATTTTCTGACAATTTATAACATACGAAAGACACATAAAAAGAAAAAAAAATACTCATCTTTTTCAAATTGACATTTTGAACATAAGTGACATAAGTGAATTTGACATTCAAAATGTTTTCAAAATTTGTCAAAACAAAATTTGTTCGGGCATTAATTACCCGAATGGTTTGATGACGTATTTACTATTTATGTCATTGTGACAATTTGTGACACTTTGACAATTATTAAATATTAATTGGATTCTTGACGTTTCTATTATTATTATTTTAAAACTATTATTATTGTTAAACTAACATTCGCCATTTTCAAGAGATAATATTAAGATAATAATTCAAGATATTAGTTAAATTATGATTAATTGGTATAGAAATTTTGCTATAATATTGTCAATAATAAAATTAACAAATTTTGCAAATGTCAGCTTATTCCGCTGATTTGTTTGTCTGTTACAAACTTTATATATTCTTGATTTTTGCAGAATTTGAAAGTCGAATTTTTCTAAAATTCGCAATTTTTCGCCTATAATTTCGTAACTTTGCAAAAGCATTAATGATAATAAAAGAAACAAATTTTGAAAATTTCGTTCATTTGTTTGTGTGTTACATACTTTCAAAATTCTAGATTTTTGCAAAATTTAAAACTCCAATTTATCTAAAATATTAAGAATAAGAAAAAACAAATTTTGCAAAATTTCATCAAATTTTGTTCATTTGTTTGTCTGTTATAGACGTTCAAAATTCTTAATTTTTGCAAAATTTAAAACTAACTTTTCTAAAATTCGCAATTTTTCGTCTACAAATTTGAACTTTGAAAATATTGACAGTAAAAAAAGAAACAAATTTTGCAAATTTCAGCCATATCCGTTGTTTTGTTTGTCTGGTACAAACTTTCCAAATTCTTGAATTTTTGTAAAACTTGAAATCGAATTTTTCTAAAATTCACAATTTTTTGCCTACAATGTTGCTATAATATTGTCAATAATAAAATTAAATTTTTTTGCAAATGTCAGCGAATTATGTTGATTTGTTTGTGTGTTACAAACTTTATAAATTCTTGATGTTTGCAAAATTTGAAAGTTGAATTTTTCTAAAATTCGTAATTTTTCGTCTACAATTTCGCAACTTTGCAAAAGCATTAATGATAATAAAAGAAACAAATTTTGAAAATTTCATCAAATTTCGTTGATTTTTTTGTCTGTTACAAACTTTCTAAATTCTTGATGTTTGCAAAATTTGAAAGTCGAATTTTTCTAAAATTCGTAATTTTTCGTCTACAATTTCGCAACTTTGCAAAAGCATTAATGATAATAAAAGAAACAAATTTGGAAAATTTCATCAAATTTCGTTGATTTGTTTGTCTGTTACAAACTTTCTAAATTCTTGATGTTTGCAAAATTTGAAAGTCGAATTTTTCTAAAATTCGCAATTTTTCGTCTACAATTTCGCAACTTTGCAAAAGCATTAATGATAATAAAAGAAACAAATTTTGAAAATTTCATCAAATTTCGTTGATTTGTTTGTCTGTTACAAACTTTCTAAATTCTTGATGTTTGCAAAATTTGAAAGTCGAATTTTTCTAAAATTTTCGATTTTTCGTCTACAAATATGCAACTTTGCAAAAGTAAATATTAAACATTAATAATATTATTAATTTTCTTTTATTATTAAACAATAATAAAAGAAAGAAATTTTGTATATTGTGTCAAACTTTGACATTTTGTTATTATTTAAACGACAACCTAAATTAAATTGACTATTACTTATTTTTTTTTACATAATTTGGACAACTTTAAAAAATTTTTTTTTAAAAAAAACCTAAGTTAACCTAACCTAACCCAACCTAAATTAAATTGGCTATTACTTAATTGTTTTGACATGTTTTGGACAACTTTAAAAAAAAAAAATTGAAAATAATTTTGTCAAAATTTATCAATTTTGTAATTTAATTACAATTTTTAAAAAAATAGGTCATAAATTTTGACAATCAACGATAATTTATTATTTAATTAATTTGATAACTTTATGGTTGAATTTGATATCAGGCAAATTTTATATTTTGACACAACAGAAGATAAATTTGACATTTTTGCTCAAAAATTTCAATAAATGTCGACACAAATTTCGTAAATTGGTAATTTAAGATATTTTGATACAAGATTTTCAAAATGTTTGCCCCAAATGTCCATAAAATGTTTGACAAGTTATCTAAAATGTTTAAATTTGTAACTTTTTTGATATTTAAAATAATATTTTTTTCTGACAAATTTCAACAAACGTTAACACAAATGTAAATATTGGCCAAACAGAAAATTTAAGATATTTTGTGACAAGATATTCAAAATGTTTGCCCAAAATGTCCATAAAATGTTTGACAGGTTTTCAAAAATGTTTAAATTTGTAACTTTTTTTGACTTTTTAAATAATATTTTTTGCTGACAAATTTCAACAAATGTAAACACAAATTTTGTAAATATTGGCCAAACAGAAATTTTATGATATTTTGAGACAAGATATTCAAAATGTTTGCCAAAAATTTACATAAAATATTTGACAGATTTTCGAAAATGTTTAAATTTGTAACTTTTTGACATTTAAAATAATGTTTTTTACTAACAAATTTCAACAAATGTTGACACAAATTTTGTAAATATTGGCCAAACAGAAAATTTAAGATATTTTGAGACAAGATATTCAAAATGTTTGCCCAAAATGTTCATAAAATGTATGAGAGATTTAAAAAAATGTTTAAATTTGTAACTTTTTTTGATATTTAAAATAATATTTTTTTCTGGCAAATTTCAACAAATGTTGACACAAATTTTGCAAATATTGGCCAAACAGAAAATTTAAAATATTTTGAGACAATATATTCAAAATATTTGCCAAAAATGTAAATAAAATGCTTGACAGATTTTCAAATTTTTTTAAATTTGTCACTTTTTTTTGACATTTAGAATAATATTTTTTGCAGACAAATTGTCAAACAGAAAATTTGAAATATTTAAAATGTTTGCCCAAAATGTCAATAAAACGTCTGTCAACATTTCCTGAAATTTGTTAGGCTAGACAGGTTTTAAAAAATATTTGAATTTGTAACTTTTTTTTGACATTTAAAATATTTTGACGTTTATTATGACATTATTTTGAGGTTTAACAATGAAACGTATATGTAAATATATCAAAATCTGTCAAATATTGAACAGATATCAATCAAATATTTTATTAATAAATATAATACCTGATTTGGTAAATAAATGTTAAATATAAAAATCAATCCAAATATCCAAATACGACGCCAATTTTTTTTTTCTTTTAAATAAATTTAATTGACACAAGATATTTAATATTTTCAAAATAAAGTGTCAAAAATGAAAATTACAAATAATGTAAGATAGAATTGGTGAAACCATCCTACGTTAAAGAAAATCATACAAACGGAACACAGAATTCATAAATATATAAATATATTCAGCTCTATAACAATTATTGAGTCTTAAAAAGACTCAATAATTAGTCCTAATAGCTAGTCCTAAATAATTGTTATAGAGCTCCGGAAAGGCTGAATATATTTACACATAATGTATTATTCAATTTGCTAATTTCCTGGTTTAATTTGATATAATACAATAGTATATTGTGCAACTAGTGCGGCAAGTTGTCAATTGCCAACGAGATCGTTGTAGAAGTTGGGCGCACTAACGTAGTGAGGTCATTCGCGTAGTAACGTTATTCGCTCGAGAGGGCAATTGACAATACCGCACGAGTTGCAGATGATATTTTTTATTACTCATGTGAGGGGACGTATCTTACAAGTTTGGGGTCCTGGGCCCATCCAAAATTAAAAAAAAAAAATTTAAATGAAGATTTTGCTTTTTCAATTATCTTCGGTGATACGTCATATGCCTCTCACAACTTCTGCGGCAAGTTGTCAATTGCCAACGAGATCGTTGTAGAAGTTGGGCGCACGAACGAAGTGAAAGAGTGCTCATTCGCTCGAGAGGGCAATTGACAATACCGCACGAGTTGCAGATGATATTTTTTATTACTCGTGCGAGGGGACGTATCTTACAAGTTTGGGGTCCTGGGCCCATCCAAAATAAAAAAAAAAAATTTAAATGAAGATTTAGCTTTTTCAATTATCTCCGGTGGTGTGGATTCGTCTTAAGACTCTCATCATTCTCCGGTATCACCGTAGAATGTATACTCATTCTAAAATTTTGTATTTAATTTCAATTTCTTAACCCCTTGACATACAAAATGTCAAATATCGACATACGATATAACATATGAATATCAAATATGACACACGAATAAAATTCGCGTTGGCGTGTCCATATACATGTGATCTTATCACATATACACGACGTCTTAGAGACGTCTTTGGATGTCAAGGGGTTAATGAAAAAATAAATCTGTCACTTTCACGTCACCTTTTTAATATTGATTTTGATTGTTCTTTTTGTAGTTACCTATTCGATTTTTATTGAAAATTTACGTGCGCTAAGCATAATTTGCGTACGACAAGTATACTTGTCGCACGCAAACTGTCGCACACTTTTTTATTATTCATTTTGATGGTTTTTCTTTTAGTTACCTATCCCATTTTTATTGAAATTTTGCGTGCGCCAAGCATAATTTGCGTGCGACTAGTATACTTGTCGCGCAACTCTTTTCCCGCACTTTTTCGATATTCATTTTGATTGTTTTTTTGTTGTTGTTACCTATTCGATTTTTATTGAAAATTTGGGTGCGCCAAGTATAATTTACGTGCGACAAGTATACTTGTCGCACGCAAGTTATCGCACTCTTTTTTAATGTTCATTTTGATTGTTTTTCTTTTAGTTACCTATTCGAGTTTTATTGATAATTTGCGTGCGCCAAGCATAATTTGCGTGCGACAAGTATACTTGTCGCACGCAAATTGTCGCACACTTTTTTATTATTCATTTTGATGGTTTTTCTTTTAGTTACCTATCCCATTTTTATTGAAATTTTGCGTGCGCCAAACATAATTTGCGTGCGACTAGTATACTTGTCGCGCAACACTTTTCCCGCACTTTTTCAATATTCATTTTGATTGTTTTTTTTGTAGTTACCTATTCGATTTTTATTGAAAATTTGGGTGCGCCAAGCATAATTTACGTGCGACAAGTATACTTATCGCACGCAAGTTATCGCACACTTTTTTAATATTCATTTTGATTGTTTTTCTTTTAGTTACCTATTCGATTTTTATTGAAAATTTGCGTGCGCCAAGCATAATTTTCGTGCGATAAGTATACTTCTCGCACGAAAATACATAATTCAACAGTTGACATAATTGACAGCCATTTGTCGCACTAAAAAATGGGCGCCAAAATAGTACTTATCCCGCATGAGTAATAAAAAGTTTATATTTTGAGACAACAGAAGATGAAGAAATTTGACATTTTTACTAACAAATTTCAACAAAGGTTGACAGCGGTTTTATAAATATTTGAAAGATATTAATATTCTTTATATATTATTAATATTTCAGATATTTTGAGACGCGATATTCAAACTGTTTGCATGAAACATCTATGTTAAAATGTCCAAATTTGTAACTTTTTTTACATTTGAGATTGATAATAAAACGTCGAGAATCCGGTTCTTTTCAGAATCAACCCTCAACATGAACGCGGAATCCCCGAGAAAATAAATCAACACATGTTTCCATCAGCGAAAACCTTAAATGCAACATTAAACGTAGAGGTAGATATATTTAAATCTATCAAATATTGAATTGATGCTGATGTCATTCAAACATTTTTTAAATAAATATAAAGTATTTGACGGCTGAAAGACCACGGGTCGATCGATGGCCAATTGTTGTAGTTGTATTTGTTTGTATTTATAAGTATAACAATAAAGATGTTTTATTATTAATATAAAGTATTTTGTCAATAAACCTGAAATAATAATATTAATGCCAATATTAATTAGAGCCAAGCAGCGAATTCGCACTATTCACGCACAAGCGCTACACGCCAATTGGTATTACTTGCATATAAATGAACGAAGCGCTGCTTGGCACAATTCGATACGGATTTTTAAAAACCCCTGGCACTAGAACAGTTAAAAACAAATTTTAAATATAAAAGTCATTACACTATTCACGCACAAGCGCTATCACACCGATTGGCATTAATTGCAGATAAATGAACGAAGCGCTATCTATCGCGCTGCATGGCGCATTAGGCGATGGAAGGCGATTTAAGAATCCGTGTAGCATTATACACGGATTCTTAAAAACCCCTGGCAATAAAATGGTTAAACAAATGTAAAATATAAAAGTCATTTAAATGTTAAAAAGTTATAATAATAAAAAAATGAATTTGATTGACACTACATTTTAAAAATTCCCAAAATAAAATGTCAAACATAAAAAATATAAATATTTAGGGTACTTACGTATTAACGCCACCACCGCTATATATTGGATCGCGAGTTCGCGCTGCCGCGAGGAACCGTTATATGTTGTCTTGATTTATCTGTCCGCTTTGCTTCAATCTAATCTAACCGGGGTTAAAAAATAGTGTTAAAAAAAAGTATTTTGTGTTTTAAAAATGTTTTAACTTCAAATAAAATGTTTTATTATATGATTTATCATACAAATTTTAGGTGTAGATTAGCGGCATTTAATAATTTAGCGGTGGTGGCGTTAATACGTAAGTACCATATTTAGTTTTTTAGGTGGTGGCGTTAATACCTAAGTGTCGTATTTAGTCAGAATTTTTTTCCAATAAAAATGTCATGAATTCTTTCATATTTATAACATTTAGACTCAATGTTTTTAACAAATCGGCAAACAAATTATTAATTTCCGTTCGCAATTTTATTTAATTTTGCATTAAAATTCTCCAAATTTCCACCTTTCAGCAAACCAAACCAAATATAAAAGAAAATAACATCGGTATTCCACTACAAAATTCAGTACACTACCTATACATGTTAACTGCTTTTCTCATTTAATACATATTGTGCTTAATTTAATATTTGCCATAATATAGATTAACATTCACGGATGAAACTTTAAATTCGCAATAACAAAACTACAAAACCAAAAAAATACAATATAATTCTAGAGGGTAGTCTAGTCTGTTGTCTAGTTTTATCTAGTCTTGCCTGGGCTTGTTTCATCTCGACTAGTCATGTTTGGTCTTGTATGGTCAAATCAAATTAAATAAAATCAAATATTTATTGAATCTGTTGATGTACAGGTACATATGGTCTTGTCTGATCTTGCCTGGTCTTCTCTGATCTTGTCTGGTCTTGTCTGGTCTCGTGTGGTTTCGTCTATCTGTGGTTTTGTGGTTTCGTCGTGTGGTCTAGTGCTTCACACGAGAACGATATATTTCTCGTCTCGTCTCGTTTCGTAAAAGCGAGACGAGACCGAGATGAGACAGTTTTAAAAATTATTTAGGCGAGAGCGAGACCGTATGTGGTCTCGCTCTCGCGAGAACGTTACCACATGTGCTCTCGCTCTCGCGTAGTTGGTCTCGCTTTTGCGAGACAACAGAGTCTCGCTTCTGATCTCGTTCACACTTCTTCTTCAATCTTTGGCTCTGACACGGGCAGCCGTAATATTTTCTTGCATAAATTTGAACTGCTGGTTCTGGCCTCGGGCAACTTACATTTCATTATATATTTGACGATATTTGATATTTGACGAGACGAGACGAGACAAACGGTTACGAGAGCGAGACGAGAGAAACTGTTCCTAGAGCAAGAGCGAGACTGCGACGAGAGTAATTTTTTAAAACTAACGAGAGCGAGGCGAGATTTTTGAAACTCTCGCCCTATCTCGTCTCGTGTGAAGCCCTTTTATGGTCTTGTCTTGTCTCGTCTGGTCTCGTCTGATCTCGTCTGGTCTGGTCTTGTCTGGTCTTGTCTGGATTTACTTGGACCTGTCTAGTCTTTTTAAAACTAACGAGAGCGAGACGAGATTTTTGAAACTCTCGCCCTATCTCGTCTCATGTGAAGCCCTAGTCTGGTCTCCTCTGGTCTCGTCTGGTCTGTTCTTATCTGTTCTTGTCTGTTATTGTCTAGTCTTGTCTAGCCTTGTCTGGTTTTGTTTGTTCTTGTCTGGTCTTGTCTTGTTTTACTTGGTCCTGTCTCACTAAACCCCCTATTCCACCTTGGCTTTTGTATGCGCCACCCTGGTATCGCATATTTTGCATTCATTCAGGATGGGCAGCCCGGACAGTTTACAGAAAAAACCGCCCTAGTTGTTGTCTCCCCGACCAGGAATCGAACCCGGGTCTCCCGCATTGAAAGGCGGGTATGTTGTCAACTACACCACCGAGGAGGACACTTGGTCCTGTCTGGTCTTGTTTGATCTTGTATTGTCTTTTCTGCTGTTGTCTGGTCTTGTCAATTCTTATCTGATCTTGTCTGCTCTTGTCCAATCTTGTCTCGCTTGGTCTTGTCCAATCTTGTCCACTATTCTCCAGTTTTGTTGAATCTTGTCTAGTCTTGTTCAATTATGTCTGACCTAGGTTTTTATAAAGTTGTTTAGTCTAATCAAATGAAATATAGTATTGTTTAGTCTTGTGTGTAGTTGTTGTCTTTTTGGTTTTGTAGATGAAGATCATTAAGGACAGAGTTATTATAATAATTATTTAATAACGTTTTACCTTCTTAACTTATTGTTGCTATTTATAAAAACGAACGAAACGAATGTTAAATTCTGTTTGCAAAAACATCACATGGTTGTCCAACCAGCCTCTCACACGACAACGAATTTGTAAGTAGAATTAAGACTAATCAAGCGGACACGGAAGTCGAAGATGAGTAGAAGAGGAGAAAAGGTAATTAGTCTAAATCGTTTAAATGTATTCACTAGGTAGAGTTAGTTTGTTGAATGTTGTGCACTGTGCACTTGGTCTCTCAGGCTAACAGACACCGATTTCTTTGCTGGCTGGACTGGTTGCTTCAAAGCTTGCGTTTGTTAAATGTTTAAATGCGATTTAATAAACGCAAACTTTTGCTTTTTCTCTTTTTTAAGTTCGCATGGCACGAGGTTGGCAGTGTTGCTCGGCCTACACACGTATTTTTAATTATTAATTATGTAATAATTTGTTTGTATGATATGAATTTGATGAATATACACAACTTTGATATTATACAAGGCATATATTATTTATACTCCTAATATTTTTCTTTTTAGAAAATTTCCGTTTTTTTTAAATTTGGTTTTTTCTTCTCCTTTTTTTGTGCAAATTTGCAAAATTTCTTCGCGAGGAAAGACTTATCTGTCCAAACTTATATAGTCTGTCTAGTCCGTCTTCTCCGCCTAGTCCGACTATAGTTGCCGCAGCCACCCGATGGAGTAATAAACTTGCGTGATTTACGGGGGATAATTCCGTATTGGTCACGCTTTTGAAACGCGTAGATCACGCAGTCGAAACTTTAAATCAGTTGACCAGTCCGGTTGTATGCCACGTACTCTCGAGTTTTCAGTGTTTCTGTCTTTCAGTTAAAATTAGTGATTAAATTTTATCCATAAATCAGTCTTTTTCAAGACTTTGTTTTTTAAAATTAATATCAAATTTTTAAAGTAAAATTTAATAAATTTTAAATTTGGGGAGCACGGAAGGAGCCTCCACGCGTGCATTTTCTCCTGTATATGCAGAACATGCCGGCGCTCCCTGGTAACACTGTCCCACTAGACAGTGGCAAATCCTTCCACCACCTGTAATCACCGGACATGAAAAAAAGTAAAATTTGGCAAAGCAGTGAAAATCAGGCTTTTTACTACATCACTACGAACTATCACCTGAACGTCGCGTGATCACTCCACGGGGTCGCTGCGGCAAATAGTTTGTCTAGTCTTGTCTGTCTAATATCAACTAGTTACGCTTAGTTTTGTTCAATCTTGTCCAGTATTATATAATCTTGTTCGGTCTTGTTTTATCCTGTCTAGCGTCTTAAGTTTTGACTTGAGACAGAAAACAAATCTTCTAAAATTTGTGTTTTTTTTTCATGAAAAAATTTGTTCAAAAACAAAGATGACAAAAGTTTTGCAAAAATTTGGATTCTCTTGAAAGACTCCGCTTTCAAAAGCTTTTAATTTTGGCTTTTAAAACAAAGTGACGAAACTTTTCCTGTTTAGGAAAACTCGAATTTCGGAAGAAAAAATCGAAGAAAAAACTTCGGAAATTTTCATAATTTTTTTTTTCTTCGGATGATGACGAAAATGTACATTAGCGAATTAAATACTTTTTAATAATTATGTTCCTCTTACATTTTCTTCCCTTTTTTTTTGTTAATTACAGACACTAATTTACTTTAAATATTTGTTTGCTCGCAGAATCCCCCTCCGCGCGACTAATACTCGAACCCAAAAACTCTGCAAGTGTTGCTGCATCAAATTTACAAACTCAAAAACGGGTAATATATTACACACACTTACAAACGAGCAATCTTTGAAATTAGTCTAAGACGTAAATTTATAGCCAAATACTGTCGGGAAATTAAATTGTAACACAAAAAATTTCACCAATTTCGTCAAAAAATTTGTTTCTTCCAATTTATTGTCAATTCGTACTCTTTTTTAGCCCCCCCAAATAAAGCGTTCCTTTTGTATTCAAACTTCCTATTGCATTGCTTCCCTTCTTAAACGAAAACCGAACCAAAACTTTCTTCTCCTTAAAAACTTCCATTTTAATTAATTCTCAACATTTTTGTGTTTAGGCAGTGCTTTTTAATATACTCTATATATAATTAATTAATTAAACAATTCTCTCCTTCACACCTCTCATTTCATCCTCCAATTTCTTCTTGAATTTTATTGCTGATGAGATCAAACCAGAAACTTCTTATTATTTAGTGAACTAACTGCACCCGTGTTTTTTTTTTTAATTAAAACTAATTTTTAAGTTTTTAGTTTTCTTCTGATTCTTCTTTTTCTTCGTTTTCTATGGACTCGATGTCTAGAAAAGCGTCGAAGGAATCCTCGCATTCTTCTATCAATGATACACTCAATTCATTCTGTAAATTACAAATTCTGTTAATTAGTTTCACTCGAGACTACTTTACCTAAACTAATCATTTCTAAACCTAAACCTAAACTATTCATTCTAGTAATTCGTGAAAACTAGAATTTTCTAGCTAGATTTTCCAGAAGATTATAAACACTAGAATTCGAAAACAAAGAATAGACCTTTTCATAGTTAATTTTTTTTTGCGCATGCGTCAATTTCCGCCATGTTTTCGGGCACTTTTTTGACGTATAATCAAGTAAAATGTGCCCGAAAGTTTAATATTCCCGCCTTTTAAACAAGGCGGACGCGCATGCGCTTAACTAACTGTAAAAACAATACACAACACATCACACATACATCACACTCACTTTGAGAAAAAGTTGCTTATTGCTTATATCTCAGCTATTAGACTAAATAGACTAATGAAAATTAGCACGTTGATAAAGGACTAAATTATTTAGTAATTAGTGCAAACTGGAATATTCTATCTAGATTTTCCAAAGAATGCCAAATATTCAAAATTTTACTCTAATTTTTAAGAAAAAGTTACCTATGAGTTGTTGTCTATATCACAACTAGTAGACTAAATAAACAAATGAAAAGTAATATGTTTATAGAGAATTAAATTATTTATTATTTGGTGAAAACTAGAATATTCTATCTAGATTTCCAAAAGAATGACAATCATTTAAACTTGGCTCTAATTTTAGGAAAAAGTTACCTATGAGTTCTTGTCAATATCTCACCTAGTGAACTATATAAACAAATGAAAAACTGTGTGTTTATAGAAAACTAAATTATTTCTTATTTAGTGAAAACTAGAATATTCTATCTTTTTTAGGGTTCCGTACCAAAAACGGAACCCTTATAGGATCACTTTGTTGTCCGTCTGTCTGTCTGTCCGTCTGTCCGTCTGTCCGTCTGTCCGTCTGTCCGTCTGTCCGTCTGTCCGTCTGTCCGTCTGTCCGTCTGTCCGTCTGTCCGTCTGTCCGTCTGTCCGTCTGTCCGTCTGTCCGTCTGTCCGTCTGTCCGTCTGTCCGTCTGTCCGTCTGTCCGTCTGTCCGTCTGTCCGTCTGTCCGTCTGTCCGTCTGTCCGTCTGTCCGTCTGTCCGTCTGTCCGTCTGTCCGTCTCTCCGTCTGTCCGTCTGTCCGTCTGTCCGTCTGTCCGTCTGTCCGTCTGTCCGTCTGTCCGTCTGTCCGTCTGTCCGTCTGTCCGTCTGTCCGTCTGTCCGTCTGTCCGTCTGTCCATCTGTCCGTCCGTCCGTCTGTCTGTCTGTCAATACCATTTTTCTCAGGAACGCGTAGAGGTAACAAGTTGAAATTTGTATCAAATACTCGGGTCTGCGGTCTCTTTCAGCTGTGAAAAAATCAAACTTGTAAGTCAACGCGATCAAAAGAGATGACCGTTTATGTCGCATATTTTGCGATTTCGCAAGGGAATCAAAACCTATAGGGTACTTCCCGTTGACCTAGAATCATGAAATTTGGTAAGAAGCGGTGACTTACAGCACTTGTAAAGGGAAAATCTGAAAACCGTAAATATGTAGTTTGAATTGAATTTGTGTTGCGTGGTATTGTCAGGCACCAGAAGCATATGGGTTGCATACAGTTCGGTCATCCTAAAGATACCTTACTTACAAGTTTGTACGGTACCCTCGGTGCGCAAGTCACAGCTCGCACTTGGCCGGTTTTTTTTGTTGGGGTCGTAGTAAGTACCTCACGGTTAACTTAGCAAGTGGGCCCTCCGGAATATCACAAGCATCTTGGGACCGCTTTTCGGATAACTTTCAAGATGTTGCTGCATAGTGTTGCCCTTACATCCCCCTTCCACTTACAGTGATTAGGGGTTCAGGTACTAACATTTCTTATCTTTTCGGTTTCTTTCCGCTCGTCTAGCATTTTTATTGTCATGATGTCTTGGATCATGCTTGATGTATCTGCCCACATGTCTTCCGACGAGATCATTTGTTCAACCATAGTTGATGGGTCTAGTGTTTATCCTTCCATTTATCCCTTTCTGGTATCCACCTGTCACACTCAAAATCTGTATGCGCCGCGCTGTCTGTGAGTCCACAGTAAATACAGAGGCAATCTGTGGCCCTACCCATGCTATGGAGAAATTTCCTGAAACAGCCGTGTCCGCTCAAAACTTGGGTGACGTAAAAATTTGTTTCGCCGTATTTCCTAGTTGCCCAACGCTCCACATCAGGGATTAGGATTCTGGTCCAGTATCCCTTAGTGGCTAGGCTCCACTGGTTTTGCCAGGCCTGGTACATTCGGGCCTTCGCTAGAGCTTTCTTGTCGGCCTGTGTGCCATCGCCGTTTGATCTGCCGTTGTAGACTTATACCCTCTCTTATGCCATAAGTTCTATGGGTGGTATGCCGGCTAGCACTAGGGCAGCATCCCTAGAGACAGTCCGGTAAGCACAGCATACTCTTAGCGCCATTTTCCTTTGAACGGTTACCAAGTTTTGTCGAATCACTTGTTTTCTCAAAGCCTTTGCCCAAATCGGGGCTGCGTAGAGCATCGTGGAGTGAGCCACCAAGTTTTGTCGAATCACTTGTTTTCTTAAAGCCTTTGCCCAAATCGGGGCTGCGTAGAGCATCGTGGAGTGAACCACCGAGCAAAGAAGTTTTCGCTTACTACTGCTGGGTCCTCCACGTTGGGCATTAATTTATCTAACGCTGCTGCAGTTTTCAGTGCTTTGGCTGCAACTGTGGTGATATGGCGATTAAAGGATAGGCTCTTGTCAAAGGTTACACCTAGATATTTTAGCGATTCCTTTGGGGTTATTTTTTCTCGTTTTATTTTAAATGTGATGGGTTTCGTTTTTCTTAGTCCAGCTAGCAATACTGCTTCTGTCTTTTCTGGTGCCAGCTTTAGTTTCTTGATTTCCATCCATTTATTCACCTGTTCAATGGCCCTGTTTGCTCTCGACATAGTTTCCATTTCCGTCTTCCCCGACACTACAAGTGTCAAGTCATCAGCGAAGCCTACGATGTCCACACCTTCTGGTAGCTTCAGTCTGAGTACTCCGTCGTAAAGGACATTCCATAGTGTCGGGCCCAAAACAGAGCCCTGCGGCACCTCACGACAAACATCACGCTCCACTAATTTGTTGTTTTCTTGGAGAACAACTTTCCTATTATGAAGGTAACTTCGTAGACGTAGCAGGTATGGTGAGATACCTCTTGCTGAGAGCTCCTCAAAAATGTTTTGCCAGGCAGCTGAGTTAAAAGCATTGCTTACGTCAAGAGTAATAAGGGCACATAGCTTTCTAGTTCTCTGCGTGCCCGCTTGCGATTTTTTTGCTACTTCAATGATTTTTGCGTCTACTGTTGATTTTCCCTCTCGGAAGCCATATTGTTTTTCTGACAGTTGTTTGCCTGACCTAAGTTCTAGTTGTAGTCCACAAAGTATCAGGTGTTCCAAGAGTTTGCCCGATACATCTAAGAGGTAGAAAAACCTATATGAGGAAGGTTCCTGTGGTGCTTTATTACCTTTCTTAATTAGCACCAGCTTGGCTTTTTTCCAGTCGTCGGGAAAGATCCCATCGCTAGCTATATGGTTCATTACGTTTAGGACATATTTTGGGAACTTATCCACTGCGGCTTTTAGAGCCTCAGGTGGTAGTTCGTTTAGTCCTGGCGCTCTACCATTACGAATACGTTAGCTCTTAGCAATTCATCTTCCGTAAATGGGACTACTTCCGTCACGTTGGGTTGCTCCCAGCTCGAATTTTCATAAGTGGGGAACAGTTTGTCTACCACCTCCAACATCTTTGCAATTGGAACCTGTAAAATTGGGTGCCTTATTTTCAGCCCTCGCATTGCGATTTTATACGCATCCGCCCAGGTATTTTCGTTAATTTTTTCGCAAAAGTTTGGCAGTGAAAACGTTTAGAAACATTTATTTTTTCTCTGGTAGACTTTTTGGCAGTTACATATTCTTGTCTGTATTTTTCGCTGAGAGCTAGGTCTGGATTCTTCCTTCCTTTGCGCAGATATATGCGTCTAGACGCAATGCAAGCTGCCCTTGAAGAGGCGATTGCAAGCTGCCCTTGAAGATGCTTTGATTAGTGTTATTATAAATGACTCTGCTGTACGGTCTTTTTAATTTGTGGCTTTTTAATTTGTTCCTCAAGATTAAGGCCGAAGTTTCGTAATATTGCGGGCGTTGTTCTGGTGGGCCATCTCCTATTACCCATGTACCTGGGGGAAATGCACGTTTCACAGTCTTTAATCGTGTAGAAGATATAATTGTGATCACTTAAGGATTCCCTCTGTTGGACTTCAGTTTCCCATTTTGTTCGCTAAATTATTAGTTGTGAGTGTGAGGTCAATAATCGACTGGGACTCCCTGCGCTGGATAGTTGGTTCATTACCTTCATATTTTATATACAGGTCCATGGTAGAGATCAAGTCCATTACAATATCGGCACGTGGATCGATTTTTGGTGAGCCCCAATATGGTGATTTCCGGCTATAAGTTTTGATTTTCGTTGGCTTCGCATGGAGTCGCTCAGATCGTCCAATGCCTTTTGTAAGTGGTCCACATTTTTGTTGGGCGAAAAGCAGCAGCTACAGAATATCATTTCTGCAGACTCTATCCAAACGTAGCCCGTTCCACATCCACTGCCTAATATTGGAATGGTTTTGTTTATGGCTCTTATTGCGGTGTCTTTATTTTGGTCTGCATACCATTTTGTATTACTAATTATTTTTTTGTTTGGCTCACTTAGTATTATGATGTCAATACTTAACTCAGACACTGTGACATGCAGCAGGTCATGCACCCCACGGGATCTCATTGCATTTAATTGGAGGACTTTCAACATTTAGAATTTTTTTGGTGCCGCCTTGCATCCGCCAGCGCTTTTTGGAAATTTGGGCACATATTGTGTCCCTTACTTTGACAAAACGGACAGAATTCTTCGCCTTGGCACTGTTTGGCAATGTGGCCTTCTTGGCAGCACCTTAAACAGAGTTTTTGTCTGTCAGGTCCATTGCACTCTTTTGCGGTATGTCATATCTGCCAGCATCTGTGGCACTTGGTAAGATTTATTCGTGGCCTTATTCTGCATTTACAAGTCCAATTCTAATTCTGTTTCTTTCGAATAGCTTTAGAGCTAGGACTTTTGGAAGTGCTACTGTTGCAATCTAGTTTTTAGGTTTCTTACCTCCACCTTGTTCTTTCAAATTCAAATTATTTATTTACCAAATGAGATACATAAAATATCTATAGGCTATGTCAAAAAATAATTAAATAATTAAAATACAATATTACAATAAGTAAAAGTAATAAGTTAGTTAAATTTAAAATACATAAAATCATTAAGACAGTACATCGGGTTCATTAATAGAACTTTGTTCAAATTATTTCTAAATTTTTTAAGTGACATTTCGGTTTTTATTGTGTTTGGTATTTTATTGTAAATTTTATATCCTTGATTCTCAAGTCCTTTTGAACACAAGTTTAAATTTGTTTTCCTGGGATAAAGGTGGTGTTTTCCTCTTGTGTCATATATATGGATATCTTAATGTTTTTGGAGAGTATCGCGAATTTTGTGGATATATGTGGCAGTTTCCAATATATATAAATTGACTACTGTCAAGATATTTAAATTTTTAAAATGTGGTTTGCACGATTCTGTTGTTTTTATTCCCACTATATTTCGGACAATTCTTTTCTGTGCTAGAAGTATTTCTTCTATAAGTGATGTAGCTCCCCATAGAATAATGCCATAAGTTAATATGGATTGCACCTCGGCAAAATACCAGCTTAGCAGGTCTTCCTTGTTCACCAGATTGCGCAGATGCTTAATTTGGAATGTTTTCTGATGTAGTAACCGACTAATTTTTTGTATGGTGGTTGTCCAGAGGAGATGCTCTTCCAAGTGGATTCCTAGGAACTTTGCTTGTTTAGCTCTTTTTAAACAGTGGTTTTGAATTTTCAAATCAATGTTCTCAGCATAGGTGCTTCTAGCTGTCTGAAAAATGACATACTCTGTTTTTTCTTTATTAAAAAAAAGGTTGTTTGCTGAGAACCAAGTGTTGATTGAACTTAGTAATAAATTAGCTTTGTCTGCATTTTCTTTTATATTTTTTCCAGTTATAATAAAACTGGTATCATCTGCGTACAATGTACAATGCTGTCCGTTTATATAACTTATTAAGTCGGCGGTGTACAATAAGAAAAATGTTGGTGCAAGAACGCTCCCTTGAGAGATCCCAATATTGGTACAAATGGTGTTGGACTTTCCTGTTTCATTTCCACTTCTTATTGTAACATATTGCTTACGGTCTTCTAAGTAGGATTGTAGCCATCTCCTGGCTTTCCCTCGGATTCCATATCTAATTAGTTTGTTTAATAGTGTTTCGTGGGAGACACAATCAAACGCCTTACTTAAGTCGCAGAATATTCCTATAGGTTTATTACCCATGTCTACTTCTTTTAAAATAATGCTGTGGAAATCTGCTAGCGCTGTTGAAGTTGATTTCCCTTTACGAAATCCATGTTGTTGGCCTGGAATAATGTTATATTTTTCTATGAATGGGATTATTCTACTATGTATGGCGTATTCAATGATTTTTGATAGTACAGAAATAAGAGCAATCGGCCTGTAATTTCCAATATCCTTTTTTGATCCCTTTTTATGCACTGGAATAATTTTTGCTATTTTGAGGATTTCTGGAAATTGTTCATCCGCGATGGATGCATTGATTATGTCTGTTATAGGAGTCAATAGGTAATGGCTGAACTCTTTGATAATTTGACATGGAAGGTCATCGGGTCCGCTTGTTGATTTGTTTTTTAGGGAAGCAATTATAGATAGAACCTCATTTTCTGAGAATTCCTGCAAATATATTGTATTGGGATTAAACTTTATGTGTTGATCCGAAATGTCTGTAGGAATAATATTACCAATAGTTTTTTTTGGGGCTTCCTCAAAATACGTATTAAATTTGTCTGCAATTTCCTTCGGACTTGTGATTAGCGTATTTTTTTCGATTAATATAATTTGATCGGTAGTTTTTGATCTGTTTGTTTCTTGTTTTATGACATTCCACAGCACTTTCGATTTATTAGGTGCCTGCAGTATTTTTCCTCTAAAAAAAGATTTTTTCAATGAGGTGACTAATTTCTGGTGTTGATATTTTTGTTGAATATAATGGTTACGTAAAGCGGGATACGTTTTTTGTAATATGTGCATATCTTTTAGTTTTGCGGACGAGACCTCTATTTCTTTTGTTATCCAAGTCTTTCTACTGGAATTTACTTTTACTAGAGGAAAACATGTAAAGAAATAATACTGCATGATTTTGATAAATGTAGTTGTCTTACTGTTGCTGCTAGTTTTGTTGAGTACTTCTTCCCATGTTTCCATTTGTAGATATTCAGAGAAACGAACTTTACTGGTTACCGAGAATCGTCTTACTAATTTTGGCTGCATACCTGTGACTTTCTTGCAAATGCCGCTCAGCCTTAATATACGATGGTCAGATATCGGAGTGTCTTCCACAGAGGTATTTAACTCCATTCCCGATGTTGTAAAGATGTTATCAATTTTTGTTTCAGTGGTGGTGGTTATTCTTGTAAATTGTTTAATTTTTTCCTCCATTCCGTATGCTGCTAGTAGATTTTTGCAATTTTGGACTTCCTTTGATGTTTTGGCAAAATTGATATTGAAATCGCCAACTAGGATAATTTCTCTGTTTCTCTTCGCCCATTTGTGTAGAATATTATCTATGACTTCCATAAATGTAATTAAGCAACCTGTTGGTGGTCTGTACACATTTAAGATTATGGTGTCTACTCCATTTAATTTCATGTGTAGTCCACATATTTCAATAGTCTTTTCAATGGCATAGTTTTCCAACTCCAATCTTTCAATGTCAATATTATTTTTGTATAATAAGGAATTGACCCATATCGCTACTCCTCCTCCCCTTGACTGGGTTCTGCTATAGTGACTCAGTTTATAATTATAAATATGTATGAATGGAATATTCACAGAAGATATCAAAGTCTCCGCTAGACAAATAAAATATGGGTTTACATTATCAATTTCCACTTCCAGTTGACACAGTTTCTTACGTAGTGATTGTATATTTAGATACATTAATATGTTAGTTTGAAGTGTCTTACAATTAGATAACGGTCGTGGCTTTCTTCTGAATTGTGTGTAATTTTTTATAGTCTTTTGTATACCGAAAAAAAAACGGTTTGTGCGAGTATTCCTTGGCCACATTTCCGGCTTTTTAAACTCATCAAGATTTTCTTTTGGCACAGAGATTTTAAAAGAAGAGTATTCCTCTGGATGCTTAGACGCCAGCTTCTCACATTTGACATTGTTGAATTTTCGATCCTTCAGGTATTGAATTAGGTCATCCGTTGCCAGATATGGGTCCAGTCTGTAGATATGTAGATGTTCATATCTGATAGCCGCTCTAACTTGGGTGATATCATCATTTGTGCCATGTATAACGCTTGCCTTCCAGCTTCTTCGTTTTTTGTTTCTCTGTGTATCCCAATTTTCATTATCAATATCAATATTTTCGTTTGTATTCCGAACATCTGTGTTTTTGGATACCACTATTTTGTTGTTGGTTTTTGTTCCAGTGTCCTTTTCTTTGCGGTAATTTTTTGTTGCCCCTGCAGGTAGATGATTTGACTCTTTATCGCTGATAATGGACACATTTATTTCGTTTTCGTCTTGATTTAATTCAAATGAATTTACAGATGTTGCTCTAGTAGGACTTGTAGCACATAATAACTGCTCCTTAATCACTTTTAGTTCTTTCACTTCTGCTGTTAAGTCGGTAATTAGCATTTGTAAAGGCTCGACATGTTTCTTAATTATCTTTGACAAGAGATTTTCAAATTCTGCACTTTTTAGAAAAGTAGTCAGAGAATTAGATTTATTATCCGTAAGGTTATAGGATCTTAGTTCCATTGGCATTATGAAACACAGTTTATCACAGAAATTAACACAGAATTTCACTTAAAAAAGGTTTTAACACAAAGCTTTGAATAAACCAGATTTTATACGTCCCCTCACGCCGAATGCTCGCACGAGACTGGGCGTCATGTTCACCAACTGGTTCTCATGTTCACCAATGTCGAGGTGTTCTCTTATAGCGTCTTCTACTTCGGCTGCTCTAGTAACAGCGTCTGGGTCCTTGACGTGCAGTATTACGCTATCAGTCATGGCACGCACATTTGCTGTTGGGCACTTTTGTGCTATGCTTTTCCTCAGTTACTGTCCTTGACCACCTTTTACCACTAGTAAAAGTTCTCCTGATTTGACTTGGCGCACCTTTGTGATGACTATTCCTGATGTTTTGGTGTCAATTTCATTTCGTATCATCTTGAGCAGATCAGGATATGATCGCCCTTCCACTTTTACAAAAACTGCATCAGTATTTTTTTTCCTCAGATCCTCTCTCCTTTTTTGGATAGGTTTTTTTACAATCTCTGTACAATTTGTTTGGCGTTGGCTCTATGTTAGTAGCAGTATGTACTTTATTGCTATAGATCCTCACTTCAATATTTGCACTGGAAAAGGTGAATTCAATGGCTTTTTTCACTGTTAACCAGTTCTTTACGGTTGGCTTATAAATAGCGATTTTATTTCTACCGCTGTGCTGTATGAGTTTTTTCAATGTTTGTAGACAGCTAAAAATGGTTTGTACCTCCATGTGTCCTCCTGAATTTTCCTCCATAACCAGTTGGTAAACATATCTGTCGTTTATTGTGGTGACGCCATCATCCGACGGTGCTTCCATCGTGTGCTTCAAGTATGCCACTTTCCCTATTGTAATATCTTGTTTGGACATTTTTATGGGCCTGGCATACGCCTCGAGGAGTGCTTTGCGTACACCTGCGTCAGGATTTAGGTTTACGGCAATGCATCAGGCAAAGTCCCATTCTGTCGATGTTAGCAGCGCATTTCCTTGCTGTTCGCGCCAATTTAGCGCATCCAGGTTTAAATTTGATATTTGAATTGATATTCGGCACCGATCAATAGAAGGGGAAAAAGGTGGTATCGATTAGTGTCGAACCCGCGCGATTTATAAATTTTTAGTTTTTTTTAAACTAAATTAGATTTTAAACGAGATTAGATCAGTAGAGTCGCGAAGAGTACGCTCGACAGGTGGGAAGCGCAGAGAACGAGAAAAAACATGAAGCCCACGTCGATCGGCACATGTACGTGTTATCAAATTTTCAAGCTAAACAAACCAGGAGGTGATCACGACCCCCAAGGGCTGAAGCGGAACCCAACGTCCGGAAGACGACGATTTTAAGGGAATTCCGATACCTATTATTCCCATTCCTCCCTTGAAGAAGCGCCTGAAGGACGATTCCACGTGGCGGAGACGCTGGCAGCCCACACAGTTAAGTGATTTAACCAGCCTGTGTTTTTCTGCTTGGAGATTTGAAATTTCGTGAGACACGGTCCGAACACTTGCCCTTCTTTCGCAGTACAACAGGCTTTTTGGGGATATATTTTTTGTTCTAAGTCTATAAATTCATCAAGGGTGTTACCGTTGTCTATTTCTGTAGTAATGTTTCCAGAAACTCCTTTTCTTTGTCGTTTTCCGATTCTCCTGTCTGCGTGCTAGTCTCTTTGGGAGCAGGCCTCCATTTAGGACTAGATTCTTTCTCAGCATGTTGAGTCAATTTCCCACTTATCCATATTCTCTCGAGGGCATCTGCCAATGTACACATCTCATCGGTTGCTTTCTTAACTTCACGCCTTTACAAGCATCCTCAGTTCATTTGTTTTCGCTATTACTTCCTTAGTAATAGTTTCTAGCTCATTTCCCATTCCTTCCCTAGTCTCGTGCTTGTTTATATTTTGCCGTTTTCTCTTGGTAGGCTGCTCTACCGGGGAAGATTGTAAGTCAACTCTATGCAGTGGTTCAATTTTCTTGTAGTCTCATTTTTCCGTTAAGGAGAAGAATCTTTCTCTGATCTTTGGATTGGCGGGCGGTGACCGTTTTACGCCTTCTCTCCTCAAGAATGGGTTACTTCCATCAGGTTCTTCGTTTCCTTCCATTATGCTGCAGCGTAAAGCGGCAGTTACAGATAAATTTAGCTTGTCCTATAGCAAAGACCCGGTATCTCTGGTTACTCACTTGACTTAAACTTAACTCTGGTTTTAAATTAAAGGGAAAAGCATATACATTCGTCAAAAAAAAGGACGGAAAGAAAGAATATTCTATCTAGATTTTCTAAGGAATGCCAAACATTCAAACTTGATTCTAATTTTTTAGAAAAATTTACCTATAAGTTCTTATCTATATCTCACCTAATGGACTAAATAAACAAATGAAAATCAATTTGTTTAAAGAGAATTAAATTATTTATTATTTCGTGAAAACTGGAATATTCTATCTAGATTTCCAAAAGAATGACACACATTCAAACTTGGCTCTAATTTTAGGCTGAGACTAAACTCTGCTTGACTAAAGAAACTCTTATTATAATAATGTAACTCTTAATACCTCAAGTTTAAGCCGTTCGACGAGTCTCCTCCTATCGCGCTTCAAGTGCTCAACCTCTTCGGCCCTTTTGGCGCTCCTGATGCCGGAAATCTCCAGAAGGGCCAGATGCGCGTCCTTCTCGCTGATGGCCGCCTCAAGGGCTTCCCTCCTGCAACAGAGAAAGTCAGGGCCGTTCCCACGTCTTATCTAATCGCGACTAACTTCATGTGTGCGAGTTCTTGAAGCTGCTGCTTGCGCTCGGCCAGGAATTTGGTGAACCTAGATTCTAGGGTGTGGATTTTTAGCGCTGTCGGCTTGCAGGAGTGACAGCGGAGGGACTGAGCTGTCTGGATGGATAGCAGTCTTTGTTCCAGTTTGGTCACCTTGATCAATCAAGTGATTAGTTTGTTTATTTTGTCAAATAACAAGAGAAATTTTGCAAAAATTTTAGCACACAAAACAAAACTTGTAGAGTAATAAATTTCCTATTAAAAACCTTGTGATCTAGTGATTTTCAGTCTGTGAATTTAGCAATAAACAACCTTAAACAATGTTAAAACAATCGACATCGACAGCCCTACACATGGTTTTTAAAAATAAAGTGTTTTCCATTTTTTAATTCATAAGAGCAAAGCTGCACTGATGGGAGATAGATCTCGAAACGCGTCTGCAAATGGTTATATTTTGGGTTACAGACAAAGATCTGATTTGAAAAACATGTTATTTATCGAATGTTTTGTTTTAGTGTCACGGAAGTGAACTGAGTCCTCGTGAATAACACAAATATCTGTTTTCTTTGAGAACATGAGATTTGTTTTATAATCTTTAAAAGACTCAATGATATTATAGAGCTTCGGAAAGGTTGAATATATTTATATATTTAAGCAGTGTTACGGTGTAATAAGTTGGAATGTTGGAATTTTTGTGAAATTTTTATGAAAAAAAATTATCGCAAATAACACGGAAACAAAGCGAAATATTGAAAAATGTTTCAAATAAAACTTGTTGAGAATTAAATTTCCTATATGACAGCTGTGTAGTGATTTTTAGTCTGTCAAGTTAGTATGTAATCAACCTTGCGCAAAGTCAAAACCTTGTTTTTGTTTCATATTTTTCTTGTACGCCTAAATGTGAAATTAACTCGAAAACTAAACCAAATTTTGAAAAATGTTTTAAATAAACCTTATAGAGAATTAAATTTACAATTAAAAACCTTGTGATCTAGTGATTTTTAATCTGTGAATTTGGTAATAACCAACCTTAAAAAAAAAACGGGCAAGTCCGAGTTGTGACTCGCGCACCGAGGGTTGCGTACAAACTTGTAAGTAAGGTATATTTTTTTTGTGGAGGACGTAGCAAGCACATTAAGTAAAGTTGACAAGTGGCCCTCCTGAAATCACGACCATCTTATTACCGCTGCAAGCATAACATCAATATGTCGTTGTCGTACGAGTCACTATGAGTGTTTAGGGGTTCTGGAACTTCACTATTTGTTTTTACTGCTCAATTTTGCCTGTATACCTATATACCCTGTATAAAGGTATACAGGGTATTTTTTTAAAAAACGCGAGTATTTTTAAACTTATAAAAAGAAAACTTTATTTTAGTATTACACTTATTCACTAACTTATACTAAGATCTAACTATTTCTAGATCTAATATAAACTAATATATTAACTATTTCTAGATCTATTTCGATACTCTTAACATTCAGTTGTTCAATTGACTGCTTTTGGGCAATTGACTACCAAAAAATATAAGGCGTACGTCATTTAAGTATATGTAGAAAGAAAAATTAGACGAAATATAATATATACAGGATGTTACGGGACTTGAGTATGTCGCATGTCGGTTATAAACAAGCAAAATTTAGACATAATATATACCCTGTATATATTATGTATATAGAGCGTACGTGATGAAATGCATAACGAATATGAACAAAGAAAATTCAGAATGAACAGCTTGGTGCCAACACATACTTTTTAACCTTCGGACCTAACCGAGGAGGACCTAACTGTATGCAAGCCTGACAATACCACTACGACAACATTAGTGTATTTTCATAAGTTTCTAATAGTAAATTCGGATTTTTCTTGAAATTAAACTACATATTTACGGTTTTCAGATTTTTCCCTTTACATGTGCTGTAAGACACCACTTCTTGCCAAATTTCATGATTCTAGGTCAACGGGTATACTCTAAAGTACTGGAGGGCAGAAGGAATGCCTTCGGGTCTTCTGTCCGATGAAGGGAAAACCCCTATCTGCAACCTCCACGTGGTAGAGTATGGTAACATCATGATGATGGCAAATGCAGAGGGGGACCGAACCGTTGCCGGGATAAGCAGCAAACTTATTCTTAGGAAAAAGCTGGGGCTCTCTTTGGTCCAGGGGGTTAGAAATAACCCCCGAAGGCGGATGAACCGAACAATACGGTCAACGGCATAGGATGTAGAAGGCAACGGGAAACCACTACATTAAAGATCGTCACAGATATCCCTAGTACAATCAATGGCCATGTTCAAAACAAAATATTGTACCGGAGCACCAAGTCTTCCAATCGGATCTCCGGGGGGGACTGTTTTGAATATTGCTACAAACAAAAAAACTCTATTGCGAATCCCAAAGACCTCAACCAAAGATAAAAACTATAGAATAGGAACATGGAACCTGCGAAGTATGTTCCAGGCAGGAAAAACGGAAAACGTCATAAAAGAACTAGAACGAATGAAGATCGACATACTCGGATGCAGTGAAACGAGGTGGCCGGGTACTGGAAGATCAGACGTAGATAACTATCACATCTACTACTCAGGCGATGATAAAACACAGAATAAGAACGGCGTTGCAATTATAGTCACGGAGGAGGTACATAAAGCAGTTCTAGGATTTGTACCAATATCAAACAGAGTGGCAATAATGAAACTAAATTCCAGCCCTTGCATAATTAATATAATACAGGTTTATGCACCCACAAGCGAAGGAAGCGACGAGGACATCGAACAATTCTACGAAGATATAAGAACAGCACGAAAACAGACCAAAAGGACGGAAATCACAATACTAATGGGGGACTTCAATGCGAAAGTGGGTAAAGGAGAACAAGAAGATATAGTAGGAAGATATGGTTTGGGAACTAAAAACGAGAGAGGAGACCTGCTGATCCAGTTTTGCAAAGAAATTGAGCACTCAATAATGAACACCTTCTTTAAGTTACCTCCAAGAAGGTTATATACGTGGAAATCGCCGGCCGACCGCGAACAGTGTGTAATTAGAAACCAAATAGACTTTATTACAATAAATAAAAGGTTTAGAAACTCCATCACATCCACTAAAACTTACCCTGGAGCAGACGTATATACCGACCATAACCTACTGCTGTCAACACTTAAAGTACGCTTTAAGAGAACAGAGAAGAAGCCCCAATTGAAGAGACATGACATACAGAGACTGAAAGACCCCAACGTGATGCAACAAGTTAAAGACCAGATTAAAGAAGGTATGAACAAGATCAGAAGCCTTGCCAGCCGCAACATAGAACAACAAGTCGAAGCCATCACCAATGTAATGAAAACTGTTGCAGATAAAAACCTTTACACAAATCATAGAAAAAAGAAAAGCAAGTGGATTACAGATGAGATCTTAGGTTTGATGGAAGAACGAAGAAAAACAAAGAGCAAAGACTTAAAGTCATATAAGCAAATCCACAACAACATTAAAAAAAAGATCAAAGAAGCCAAAGAAAACTGGTGGAAAGAACAATGCTCTGAAATAGAAGAACTAGACAGAAAACATGACGTTTTAAATACACATAAAAAATAAAGGATGCAGCTGGAATAAACAAACCACGACAGAATAATATAATTACCCACAAAAACGGGACTGCACTACTGAACGTGAATGACAAAGTAGCAAGATGGCAACAATACATACAGACTCTTTATGCTGACGATAGCCGAACAGTTTCTAACACAAATAGCCCAGCACAAACAGGACCTTCTATAACTCATCAAGAAGTTCTTAAGGCAATTGGAAGACTCAAAAACAACAAGTCCCCGGGCCCAGATGAAGTTCTTGGCGATATGTTAAAGCTCATTGAGGAAGAATACCTAGACCTAATCACGGACTTATTTAACAACATATATGAATCGGGAGATATACCCGAGAAATGGCTAGTCTCTACGTTTATACCGATTCCTAAAAAAACCACAGCTAAACAATGCGAAGACTATAGAACTATCTGTCTCACAAGTCACTTCATGAAGGTCTTTCTTAAGATTATTTACGAACGAATATATCAAAAACTAGAAGAAGACATTAGCGAGACGCAATTTGGGTTTAGGAGTGGATTGGGGACTAGAGATGCCCTTTTTGGTCTGAGTGTTCTGATTCAGAGAGCAAGAGACGTGAATTGCGATGTTTTCACGTGTTTTATCGACTTCGAAAAGGCATTCGATAGGGTTAACCATGATTTGCTAACAGACACCATAAAGCAATCAGGAATAGATGACAGAGATGCACGAATAATCAACAATCTGTACAGACAACAAACAGCATGTGTTCGTGTGGAAAATATAATGTCAAAGGAATTTCCAGTAGAACAAGGTGTCAGACAGGGCTGCGTACTATCCACGCTACTGTTTAACCGATACGCAGAAAACCTTTTTAAGAATGCACTCGAAGAAGAACAGATTGGGATAAAGATAAACGGGGAAATAATTAATAACTTAAGGTATGCAGACGACTCTGTACTAATTGCCGACAGTGCCGAAGGACTACAGAGACTGTTTGATAAAGTAGTAGAGGCATGCGAACCACTTAATATGCGATTGAATGTGGCAAAGACAAAAATTCTAATCGTCAGCAAAAATGCGTCTAATGCCCAATTCCTGGTAAATGGGGCCCAACTACACAGAGTACCATCAATATCGTACTTGGGTGTAAACCTCAATGACCAATGGGATCATAGTCGTGAAGTAAAGATCAACATAGAGAAGGCACGTTCTACATTTAACCAAATGAAGAATGTTTTGTGTAACATGCGCTTGAACATCCATCTTCGAACACGCATACTTAGATGCTACGTCTTCTCTAAGCTTTTGTATGGAGTGGAGGCATGGACACTCTCCGAGGCAACTAGTAAGCGACTGGAGGCCTTCGAAGCATGGTGCTATCGTCGAATGCTTCGCGTTTCCTGGACCCACCATGTTAGCAACGAAACCATACTCCTACGCATGCAGAAGGACAGAGAACTGCTCACAACAGTCAAACACAGAAAACTGTCATACTTTGGCCATATCATGAGAAACAGCAACAGATATAGGCTACTTCAACTCATCATGCAGGGAAAAATCGAGGGGAAGAGGTCACAGGGAAGACGACGGATCTCCTGGTTGAAGAATCTGCGACAATGGACCGGAAGAACATCGGTTGACTTGTTCAGATCGGCTGTGGATCGAATCCGATGGGCCATATTGATCGCCAACGTCCACTGAGGATATGGCACAATAAGAAGAAGAAGGTCAACGGGAAGTACCCTATAGGTTTTGATTCTCTTGTGAAATCGCAAAACATGCGACATAAACGGTCATATCTTTTGATCGCGTTGACTTACAAGTTTGATTTTTTCACAGCTGAAAGAGACCGCAGACGCGAGTATTGATACAGATTTCAACTTGTTACCTCTACGCGTTCCTGAGAAAAATGGTGTTGACAGACAGACAGACGGACAGACAGACAGACAGACAGACGGACAAAAAAGTGATCCTATAAGGGTTCCGTACCCTAAAAATGTACGGAACCCTAAGGTACGGAACCCTAAAAATGACAAAACATTGTTTTTGTTTCATATTTGTTGTTTCTGTTTTTTTTGCCATTTTTTTCTTCTTTTTAATTTTATTTTTAATTTATTTATTTATTTTATTATTATTATTACTATATTTTTTTTTCCTTCTTGTTATTTACTATTTATTTTTTTTTTATTTTTTTATTTTTTCTTATTATTAATTTATTTATTATTGTTTTTTTTTAATTGATTAGGTTTGGGATGTTCCTTTATTTGAAGGCAGCCGGGGCAGAGTTGAGGATGGAAGATAGCTCGGGTGGGAGTTCGGTGGTGCAATGAGATAGGAGTTTGAGGTAGGGGATGGGAATCTTGCGTTTGGGGATTTTGTGACGAATCGTGACGGGGGGTTTTTGGAAGATGGAGAGAACTGGGGGTTGATTGGATATAATTTTCTAGGAAAGGCGACCTTGCAGTCGGGAGAGGCGGATGTCGAATGGTACCATGTTGGAGATTTCGGGCAGGAAGGAGGATCCAAAATTGAGGGGCAGGCGGAATATGCGGCGGAGGCAGGATCTTTCGAAAGCCAGAAGTCGGCGAAGGTGGGATTCATGGCTGAGGGAAAGAGCGCAGACTTCATAGTCGAGAATTGGTCTTACGAAGGTTTTGCATGTGAAGAGGAGGACTTTAGGGGAGCAGCCGCCGAGGCGACTACGGAGGCAGTATAGAAGACGAAAGCGTTTGCGCATTAGGTTGATGCAGCGGGAGGTGTTGAGGTAGGTTGACGGAGAGATTTGTGGAGGATGGTGCCTAGATAGGTGGCGGAGGGTTGAGGCTTGATTATTTCGCCATGGAGTCGAATGTTGGGGAAGAGAGCGCGGAAGCGCCTTAGATAGGGGTGGCGGAAGAAGACGAGTTGGGATGTCTTAGGGTTCATCTGGATGCACCAGAGGCTCATCCAGGCCTCCAGGGTTTTTAGGTGGGAGTTTAGGCGGGAAGCAGCGACCTTAGGGAGGATTTTACACAAATAACACGAAAACTAGGCAAAATATTGAAAAATGTTCGAAATAAAACTTGTAGAGAATTAAATTTGTAATGTAACAGCTGCCTAGTGATTTTTAGTTTGTCAAGTTGGTATATAATCAACCTTGCGCAAAGTCAAAACCTTGTTTTTTGTTTCATTTTTTTCTTGTGCGCAAAAATGTGAATTAGCTCGTAAACTTAACAAAATTTTGAAAAATGTTTTAAATAAATCTTATAGAGAATTAAATTTTCTATTACAAACCTTGTGATGTAGTGATTTTTAGTCGGTGAATTTGGTAATAACGAACCTTAAACAATGTCAAAAAATTGTTTTTGTTTAATTTTTTTGTCCAAAAAATTCACAAATAACACGAAAACAAGGCGAAATATTGATAAATGTTCCAAATAAAACTTGTAGAGAATTAAATTTGCAATTTGACAGCTGCCTAGTGATTTTTAGTTTGTCAAGTTGGTATATAATCAACCTTGCGCAAAGTCAAAACCTTGTTTTGTTTCATATTTTTCTTGGCCCAAAAATGTGAATTTATCTCGAAAACCAAACAAAATATTGAGAAATGTTTCAAATAAACCTTATGGAAAATTAAATTTTCTATTATGAACCTTGTGATCTTGAGATTTTTAGTCTGTGAATTTGACAATAACCAACCTTAAACAATATCAAATCATTGTTTTTGTTTCATATTTGTGTTCGAAAAATTCGCAAATAACACGGAAACAAGGCGAAATCTTGAAAAATGTTCAAAATAAAACTTGCAGAGAATTAAATTTCAGAGAATTAAAGATTTTTAGTCTGTCAAGTTGGTATATAATCAACCTTACGCAAAGTCAAAACCTTGTTTTTTTTTTATCTTGTACGCAAAAATTTAATTAACTCGTAATCTAAACAAAATATTGAAAAATGTTTCAAATAAACCTTATAGAGAATTACATTTCCTATTAGAAACCGCAATTTTTAAAGTCGATTCCCATTGGCGCGACACTCAGCTGCGCGACGTCGTGCGACATCGCCTGTCAAATAATGATTACATTGTTTGAAATGGGCATGTTGCGTAGCTGTCGCGTAGCCATTTAATACAATGTAATCATTATTTAACAGGCGATATCGCGTGACGTCGCGTAGCTGAGTGTCGCGTATATAAAAATCTGCCTTTAGTCTGTAAATTTGTAAAATCAATCAAAAATTAATATAATTTCAAACGGGTCCATTAATACCTTTTCAACAACTCTTTGCCTCTTTCTGTCCTCCTCCAAGATGCTGTTTTCCCTCTGCTCTGCGACGCTGACGCTCTTCCGCAAAGCGTCCTCTAGCTCGTCCACCCGGCGCTGCTTGGCTTTGATGGTCTCGATCATTTCCTCGAACTTTCTGTTGTTGCCCTCCAGAGCGTCCTCCACCTCGTCCAAGACCTTCTCCTTGCGCTCCAGCCGCGTGTTGAGGATTTGGATTTCGTTTCGGTTGTCCTTCAAGGCGTCTTCGTACGAGACCAGAGCGACTTCGAGTTCGTTGATGTAGTTGGAGTTTGGCGTTTCGGCGGTGCAGTTTCCCTAAGGTTTCGGTGTGAATGTTCGGTTTGTCGGTTGAGAGAATTTGAATTTTCTTTTTGTAAATATATATGATTAATTTGTTAAATAGATTTGTTAGTTTTATTTGGATAATTTGTTTCCTTTCTGGTTGTATAAGCGGACAAAATTTACAAACATGGATTTATTTTAATTTTCTTTAAAAACAAAAAAAAAATGAACGAATAATCTTGTTTTATGTATTAAATTTGTGTATTTAGTTTTTGTTTTTTGTTTTTTGGGGCGGTTGGATTGGTTTTTTATTTAATTTAGTTTAGTTGGAAGGGAGAAAAGGCTTAGAAGAAGCTCTTCAAGAATCCGGCTGGGCCAGCCTACGTTTCATACGTACGTGTTCCAAGTTTTGTTAGCAAAGCAAGAAAAAGAAAAAGATTTAGATTAGTTAGTGACCATTATTTGTAACTAAAACTACGATCTTATCCAAACTAATTAACTCTAGTTTATCTGCTTCAGCCCTTACCAATTTAAAGAACTTTTGTCTTCTTGTCCTAATCATGACATTTGTCTTGTTGGTCTAGTTTTATTTGTTTTATTGGTCTAATAGACGTTTTTAAGACTAGTTATCGCGCATGCGATTCCGCCTTGTTTAAAAGGCGGGAATATGAAAGTTTCAATGATTATACGTCAAAAAACTGCCTGAAAACATGACGAAATTTGACGCATGCGCATAAAAAAATTTCAAATATGAAAAGGTCTGTCATGATATTTCTTTACTTGGTCTAGTTATGACATGTATCGTATTTGTGTAATTATGGCATTCGTCTTGTTGGTTTAGTTATGACATTTATCTTCTTGGTCTAATTATGACATTTGTCGTGTTGGTTAAGTTATGACATTATTTTGTTGCTCTAGTTATGACATTGGTCTTGTTGATCAAATTATGACTTTCTATGTCTAGTTGTTTTAGTTATTAAATTTATTTTGTTGGTTTAATAATGGCATTTGTCTAGTTAGTCTAATGTCTAATTATGACATTTGTCTGGTTAGTTAGTCTAGTTATGATATTTGTCTAATTGTGCTATTTGTCTCTTTTTGAGGGGCGTAGGTGGCGATTATATCCCAGACCAGACAAGTGACCCCCCCCCCCCCCCTGGGATCACAACCGTGAACGTCTGATCTGCTGGTCGCATGGCCTCGGAGTTACGGCTGAATTATTTCAATTTAATTTCTCTTTAACTTTTGTTCTTTCACTTATTTTGGATTCCATAATATAATGAATACATTGTTGTGTTTTAATCCAGTTTTCTTTTGCTTTAAGCATACGTCCAGTTATCGTTCTCGGGTTGATAGGTACTTCTAAATTGGCTGCAAGGATAACAGTCGAAGATTGTATGGCTCACGGTATCAGTCTCTCCGCAGTATATGCACTGGTCGTCTGCCGCTCTACCAATTTGATGCAGGTAGTCCTTGAAACAGCCGTAGCCTGACAATACTTGAGTGAGATGGTAGCTATTTTCACAATGTTCTCTGTTTATCCAGGGTTCAAGTTCAGAGATAAGAAGTCTGGTCCATTATTCTTTAATGCCTTGCTACCACCTTCTTCAATTAGTTGTTTCCTGGCCAATTTTTTTTTAAGTTTGTTGCGACCTGTCTCTTGCTGTTTTCTTTGCTCTTCCATCAGCAAGTCGATTGGCGGGATACCCGCGATGGTCAAGACTGCTTCACTTGATATGGTGCGGTAGCCGCTACAGATTCGTAATGCCATTTTTTTGCCATACTTTAATGCCCTGCTAGGAGCTTTAAAGTATTGTTCTGTTTTCCCAGTGCTCTGGCCCATATTGGTACTCCCTACATCATCAGTGGCATGTACTGCGTAGATGAGCAGTCGGCGTTTACTGCTCCTAGGACCTCCAATGTTGGGCATTATTTGCTGTATTGCTGCGATCCCCTCATTTCCTCATCCTCTTTGCTACAGCTTCTACTATGTGCGCTGTGAAATATAATGTTTTGTCCATTACTGTGTGCTATATGTCTAGATGGTCAAATTATGACATTTGTCTAGTTGGTCTAATTATGACATTTGTCTTGTTGGTCTTTCTTTTACTTTCTTTCTCGCCTGTATTCATCCACTCCTGATCTGAGGTCTCTTCCAAATTTGTCCATATCGATTTTTCCTGGGTTACTTTCATCCAGTGTTCTCCCGCGTGGCGAAGGACGTTATTCCGCTATCTTGCCTGAGGCCTGCCAACACTCCTCTTCGATCTTCACGGCCTCCATTGTAATAGGATTTTAGTGCACTTGATGTTCTCTTTCGCTATGCGACCTGCCCATTTCCACTTAAGACGCACCACCCGCTCCACCACATCCATGACCCCTGTTCTCGTCCTGATTTCTTCTTTTCGAATTTTGTGCTTGAGGCAAATTCCCAGCATCTCTCGCTGACATACCCAAAGTCGATTTGCGCTGTACAACGTTAGAGTTAAAGTCTGGAGCCCATACGTTGCGACCGGCAAGATGCATGAGTCCTAAACCTGTTGAGGATTACAGGAATGCGTTGTTCCCAGAGAATATTTTAGCTGAGCCTACCAAACGGTGCCCAGGTCAAGCCGATACGTTTGGTGATTTCGGCTATCTGATTGTCCTTTCCAACTTGATGTTGTGTCCCAGATATACATACTCATCGACTTTCTCACGAGGATGATTACCGATGGTGACCATTAAATTGCTTGTCCACATGATTTTAGTTTTCTGAAGATTCATTTCCGCTTGGGAGGCTTCTTCGAGTTCACGTCGCATTATCGCTAGTTCATCTGGGTCGCTGATGGTAAGTACAGTATCGTCGGCAAAGCGTAGGTGATTAAGAGGACTTTCATGGATGTCTACTCCCTTTCGCTCCCAAGAAAAAAAACCTTCTCAGTATTGCTTTCATCATCATCATCATTAGCCAGCCTTTATGTCCCATTGGCACCGGCCTCTTCTCTGTCACATATCCAACCTCAGCACTAAGATTGAATATGGGGAACCTAGCGGTTTAACGTCGAATCCGAACTACAAATTTCCGGAGAAGGTGTTAGGCAGTGAGACCCCACGGTTGCCTAAGCCGGATTGGCGAATTGAGTGTGATGGGTAGCAGCCATTAGTTTCAATTTTTACTGCTTTAGTTCTGGGTGGGATTCGTACCCACGCTGTCTGACCCGAGAGCCTTAACTCTCTGAGCCACCATCACCTCGCTTCTCCTATTACTTTGTCTAACGTCAATCCTCTTCCAGCTTGACGTGCAGGGTAGCATGTTCATAGATATATTGAAGCAAGCTTGAGTTTATACGAGAACTAACCATCACCAGAAGCACTGCTCAGGTTTCAATCGAGTCAAAGGCTTTCTGGTAGTCCACAAATGCCACATGGAGAAGAATGTTGTATTCCGTGCATCTCTCGATTAATGTGCTCACCGTTTGGATATGGTCAATCGTGCTTAATCTCCTCCTGGAGCCAGCCTGTTCGATAGGCTCGAAATTCTGGGAAAGACGATTGGTTATGATTTTGGATCATGAGACACCAGTGTCTACAGTAGACGTGGTTGAATACATCGTCCTTGCAACGGATGTCTTTGTTGATTAGGACGTACTGGTCTTGTAGTTGAGGATGACATGGACTTTTTTGGTGCCGGGGTCACAAATGTCTGGGCCGAACATGAGACGCTATGAAGGTTCACCATGAAGTGCATGGGTTTGAGACAGCAATCGAATACTTTTACGTATCCACCTCCACAATCAATGTTCTGCTTCTCCTATTACTTTGTCGGACGTCAATCCTCTTCCAGCTTGACGTGCAGGGTAGCATGTTCATAGATATATTGAAGCAAGCTTGAGTTTATACGAGAACTAACCATCACCAGAAGCACTGCTCAGGTTTCAATCGAGTCAAAGGCTTTCTGGTAGTCCACAAATGCCACATGGAGAAGAATGTTGTATTCCGTGCATCTCTCGATTAATGTGCTCACCGTTTGGATATGGTCAATCGTGCTGAATCTCCTCCTGAAGCCAGCCTGTTCGATAGGCTCGAAATTCTGGGTAAGACGATTGGTTATGATTTTGGATCATGAGACACCAGTGTCTACATTCAGGCCCTTCCTTTCCAATAGTTGGCAGCGTCTATCGCCCTGTCATTTGCCAAAATTAGGTTCTCCATCATGCATGGCTCTCCGATGTTGGGACATCTGAGAAGGTGGCTGTCGCCGTTTCGAGTTCTTGTTCTCTCCATATGATTTTTTGCTTTTTGCGTGCGTCCTTATTTCTCATATGAAATGCATATACCTGGGTTTTGCTGGGGTTCTGCTTCAACTGGTTTATGTCGTAGTACTGTGCCACGTTTTCTCCTTAGAGTACTACAGCCTTCTACAGCTTACAGCCTAAACTAACTACAACCTTCTGTAGTTAGTTTTTTCTCGACTTCTTCGAAGCTTTTCTTCTGTGCGTCGATGGCTGTGTCATCCACATAGATGAAGCGACGTGTCTGTTGATCAGTTGGTTGGTCATTTGTGTATACGTTGAAAAGCATAGGAGCCACTAAACTTCCCTATGGTTAGCCGTTCCTCTGGTCTCTCCATCGACTCCTTTTCCCTGCAGTGTAACATAGAAGCGCCTGTTCTGCAACAGAGTTTTCACCAATCCAACTAGGCGATAGTCCTTGGTAAGATGTAACAATTTCTCCACTGCTTTTTGGTGTCCCCTCTATAACTCATCGTGATCCTCTTGGACTGGTATTGGTTTATCATCCTCATCTTCATCATCAGCATCTTCATCGACCTCACTATCTTCTTCTTTTCTTCAGATGCAGCGGCATCCCTTTCAGCCTTATATTGCTCCTCCTTCATGACTTTCTCACCGTCTTGTGTGGCTTTAAGACCATCCATCTTTAGCAGCCTCAACATCGTCTGTAATCAACACGTTATCGAAGATTGTGCTAGATTTGAAGGTCGAAGCCAATTCCACAGATCTCATCTTGTTTAGAGAGTTCAGAATCTGAGAAGTATTCTGGGTTCTCAATCTCTGGGTGAACCCATGTCCCTTTCTAAGCTGAATTTTTTATTTGTTTTGGTGTCCATTCTCCTTTGAAGTCTGGGTTGTCGATTTGTGGTGGTTCCCATTCTCCGTGCATCTCATCATCCCAATCATCAAGTTTTGTGGCTTTTGGGTCTGGGATGTATTCTGGCTTATCCCCAACTTTTGGTTTGGTGTCTTCTGGGTCGGGGAGCATTTCACGGTCATCCCAGTCTTCAGGTTTCTTGGCTTCTGCATCTTTAATCTTCTTAGGGGGTAATAGATCCCAGTCGGCTTTGTTAGGGGGCAATAGATCCCAGTCGGCCATCAATTTGTACCTCGTAAGTGTTGTCGTAAGTATTGTAAATGAAAACCTGCCACAAGGCGACACCGTGCTGGATTTGCAGTGGTGGAAAGATTTGATTTTCTAGGATCAGTATTTACCAACAAAGGTGGATCGGAGGAAGAAATCCGCAAACGAATAGCAATTGCGTCTTTGGCAAAACTGGAGAAAATTTGGAAAGATCGAGTCATTACCAAAAACACAAAACTTTGGCTTTGGTCTTCTCCATTGCAACTTACGCCTGCGAAACGTGGACTATTCGGACCTCAGACCAACGCAGAATAGAAGCGTTTGAAATGTGGTGCTATAGAGAAATGCTGCAAATACCATTGACAGCCTACGGCACAAACGACTCTATTATTCAACAACTCGGTATAAAGACCAGACTATACCAGACAATAAACCAACGGTATTTGGGATACCTGGGTCATGTGGCAAGGAGTTTCGACAATATTAAACGACTCATAGTAGAAGGCAGAATCCAAGGCCGCCGCCCAAAGGAAGATCGCCAACACGATAGATCGGAAAAAAACCCGGACGGGACAAGCGATGCAGGAAGTAATGAGATCTGCCAAGATAGAGAGCGCTGGCGAGGAGTCATTGCGAGCGTAGCAAATTGATGTCACCACACCCTGCAGAAGGGTTATGGACTGAATAGAGAGAAGTGTTGTCGGGTTTCATGAATAAGGTGTAGACGTGGTTGAATACATGGTCCTTGCAACGGATGTCTTTGTTGATTAGGACGTACTGGTCTTGTAGTTGAGGATGACATGGACTTTTTTAGTGCCTGGGCCACAAATATCTGGGCCGAACATGAGACGCTATGAAGGTTCACCATGCACTTCTTCGGGTTTGAGACAGCAATCGAATACTTTTACGTATCCACCTCCACAATCAATGTTCTGTTCTGAAAGAATTGGATTACTTCTATGGAGAAAGCCTTGAATTTTCTGCTGAGGGTGTAGAATCTGGCATCTTGTGACGTTTGAATACCTTTGTTAGCTTCTTATCATTAAAAAACTTACCAGCAGTTCTTAGGAATTTTCCGAATTCTTTGCCGGGGTGTTTTCTGTAAACCCAATGGCTTTCCCAGGAATCATCGTTGAACTTTTCATCCAAAAATACGTCAGCGCAAACGACGTAAAGTACGTTGAGAAGCACCGAAATCAAAACGGTTCCCTTCATCCTGTCCCGGCTTTAAATCTAACATAAAATGTACTCCGATTGAGGTTAAACAGCACCACCAAGAACACTTTCACAAATGCCACTAAAAACCCTCCACAACTATATATAAAACGAAACCAATCCTCCACAAACCGTGTATCCAACTCTCTTACTTCCGCACACGCTATATAATCGCATAGAAGAAGCGACGTGTCTTTTGGTCGGTTGGTTGGTCATTTGTGTATACGTTGAAAAGCATAGGAGCCATTACACTTCCCTGTGGTTAGTCGTTAGGTCTCTCCGTCGACTCCTTTTTCCCTGCAGTGTAACATAGAAGCGCCTGTTATGTAACAGAGTTTTCAAAAGTCCAGCTAGGCGATAGTGCTCCTCATACCGAGCGGCATATGATACCGGTTTACGGTACCATATGCCGCTCGAAGTCATCTTCAATATGTTGTGTTAAGTTTAGAACTTTAGGGCGCAGCAAGACCTTCCAGGTCTAAACCCTTTTTGCTGATTGCTTGATGAACCCAGATATGCGATTCAATATCAATCCTTCAAAGACCTTGAAGAGATGACATAGTAATAATGCAGGTCGAAAGCTTGTATGTTCTCTAGGATCCTTTCCCGGTTTTAACAGCGCGACTATTCGAGCCTTCCTCCACATTTTTGGGATTTGCGACTTCCTTGCACAGCAGTTCATTAAGTTGGTGATCCGTGCAATGTTTGCATTTCCAAAATGTTTTATTTGTTCTGTTCATAGATCATCTAGACCTCCATATTATTTTTTAAGCTGTTAATGGCGGTTTTAATTCACTGCTTGTGAATGGCTCAGCTAGACAGTCGGTTTCGTTGTCTGTATCCCTTTGTATTTTAGTTTTGGGGGCCCTTCTGATTGATAACAGCTTATAAATGGTGAATAGTAGACTGGTTGGTCTATACTTTTCGATATTTGTACAGTCGTCCTTCTTGAAGAGGAAGGAAACTTCTGTGTTCAGTCAAAGTCAGAGATTTTGCCTTCGTCGGAACACCTGTTTAGAAGCGTCAAAATTGCTTGTTTTTGCGTTTCTCCTCCGGCCTTCAGCATTTCGTTCGTCACTCTATCTTCGTCTGGTGCCTTGTCGTCTTTTAACTGGCCCGATGCCGTTTCCAGTTTTGCTCTGTCGATTTGGAGGTTCTCGGAACCCCCATTTTGGGTGTATCTAATCTAACCGCCATTTTGAATGCATTTTATCGTTCTTCAGGTGGAGCTGCACGTTCATAAAGATTACGGTAACATATCTCGACAATTCCCGTGATCTGTTACAACCTCCTTCTGTTCGTTTTTCGTTGTGTGTATTCTAACCCTTCCCTTTGATAGCTCGGGAAGTAAGATTGTCATATTGTTCTTTTTCTCAATCCTTTTTCTCAACAGTCCTTTGTAATAGCTTTTTCCACGCTCTTATTCAGGTTTGCATATCTCAACGAGTCCCTGCCAGTTCTTCGTCCCTCTTGGATCATCACCTCAGTCGCCCGGCTGATTCTTCTAAATATGGCATTTGTCTAACTGGTCTAGTTATGATATTTGTCTTGTTGATCTAATTAAGACATTTGGCTAGTTAGTCTAGTTATGACGATTGTCTTGTTGCTCTAATTATGAGATTTGTTTAGTTGGTCTAGTTATGATGTTTGACTTGTTGGTCTAATTATGAGATTTGTCTAATTGGTTCATTTATGGCATTTGTCTCGTTGGTCTAATTTCTACATTTGTCTAATTGGTCCAGTTATGACATTTGTCTTGTTGGTCTAATTTGGATATTTGTCTAATTGGTCCAGTTATGACATTTGTCTTGTTGGTCTAATTTGGACATTTGTCTAATTGGTCCAGTTATGACATTTGTCTTGTTGGTCTAATTTGAACATTTGTGTAATTGGTCCAGTTATGACGTTTGTCTTATTGGTCTAATTTTGACATTTGTCTAATTGGTCCAGTTATGACATTTGTCTTTTTCGTCTAATTTGGACATTTGTCTAATTGGTCCAGTTATGACGTTTGTCTTGTTGGTCTAATTTCGACATTTGTCTAATTGGTCCAGTTATGACTTCTGTCTTTTTCGTCTAATTTGGACATTTGTCTAATTGGTCCAGTTATGACATTGGTCTTGTTGGTCTAATTTCGACATTTGTATAATTCGTCCAGTTATGATATTTGTCTTGTTGGTCTAATTTGGACATTTGTCTAATTGGTCCAGTTATGACGTTTGTCTTGTTGGTCTAATTTGGACATTTGTCTAATTGGTCCAGTTATGACATTTGTCTTTTTGGTCTAATTTGGACATTTGTCTAATTGGTCCAGTTATGACATTTGTCTTGTTGGTCTAATTTCGACATCTCTATAATTCGTCCAGTTATGATATTTGTCTTGTTGGTCTAATTTGGACATTTGTCTAATTGGTCCAGTTATGACGTTTGTCTTGTTGGTCTAATTTGGACATTTGTCTAATTGGTCCAGTAATGACATTTGTCTTTTTGGTCTAATTTGGACATTTGTCTAATTGGTCCAGTTATGACATTTGTCTTGTTGGTCTAATTTTGACATCTGTATAATTCGTCCAGTTATGATATTTGTCTTGTTGGTCTTATTTGGACATTTGTCTAGTTGGTCCAGTTATGAAATTTGTCTTGTTGGTCTAATTTGGACATTTGTCTAATTGGTCCAGTTATGACATTTGTCTTTTTGGTCTAATTTGGAAATTTGTCTAATTGGTCCAGTTATGACATTTGTCTTGTTGGTCTAATTTCGACCACTGTATAATTCGTCCAGTTATGATATTTGTCTTGTTGGTCTAATGTGGACATTTGTCTAATTGGTCCAGTTATGACGTTTGTCTTGTTGGTCTAATTTGGACATTTGTCTAATTGATCCAGGTATGACATTTGTATTTTTGGTCTAATTTGGACATTTGTCTAATTGGTCCAGTTATGACATTTGTCTTGTTGGTCTAATTTCGACATCTGTATAAATCGTCCAGTTATGATATTTGTCTTGTTGGTCTAATTCGAACATTTGTCTAATTGGTCCAGTTATGACATTTGTCTTTTTGGTCTAATTTAGACATTTTTCTAATTGGTCCAGTTATGACATTTTTCTTGTTGGTCTAATTCGGACATTTGTCTAATTGGTCCAGTTATAACATTTGTCTTTTTGGTCTAATTTGGACATTTGTCTAATTGGTCCAATTATGATATTTGTCTTGTTGGTCTAGTTTGGACATTTGTCTAATTGGTCCAGTTATGACATATGTCTTTTTGGTCTAATTTGGACATTTGTCTAATTGGTCCAGTTATGACATTTGTCTTTTTGGTCTAATTTAGACTATTTGTCAAATTGGTCCAGTTATGACATTTGTCTTGTTGGTCTAATTTCGACATCTGTATAATTCGTCCAGTTATTATATTTGTCTTGTTGGTCTTATTTGGACATTTGTCTAATTGGTCCAGTTATGACATTTGTCTTGTTGGTCTAATTTCGACATCTGTATAATTCGTCCAGTTATGATATTTGTCTTTTTGGTCTAATTTGGACATTTGTCTAATTGGTCCAGTTATAACATTTGTCTTGTTGGTCTAATTTGGATATTTGTCTAATTGGTCCAGTTATGACATTTGTCTATTTGGTCTAATTTGGACATTTGTCTAATTGGTCCAGTTATGACATTTGTCTTGTTGGTCTAATTTGGACATGTGTCTAATTGGTCCAGTTATGACATATGTCTTTTTGGTCTAATTTGGACATTTGTCTAATTGGTCCAGTTATGACATTTGTCTTTTTGGTCTAATTTAGACTATTTGTCTAATTGGTCCAGTTATGACATTTGTCTTGTTGGTCTAATTTCGACATCTGTATAATTCGTCCAGTTATGATATTTGTCTTGTTGGTCTAATTTGGACATTTGTCTAATTGGTCTAGTTATGACATTTGTCGTTTTGGTCTAATTTGGACATTTGTCTAATTGGTCCAGTTATGACATTTGTCTTGTTGGTCTAATTTCGACATCTGTATAATTCGTCCAGTTATGATATTTGTCTTGTTTGTCTAATTTGGACATTTGTCTAATTGGTCCAGTTATGACGTTTGTCTTGTTGGTCTAATTTGGACATTTGTCTAATTGGTCCAGTTACGACGTTTGTCTTTTTGGACTAATTTTGAAATTTGTCTAATTGGTCCAGTTATGACATTTGTCTTGTTGGTCTAATTTAGACATCTGTATAATTAGTCCAGTTATGATATTTGTCTTGTTGGTCTAATTTGGACATTTGTCTAATTGGTCCAGTTATGACATTTGTCTATTTGGTCTAATTTGGACATTTGTCTAATTGGTCCAGTTATGACATTTGTCTTCTTGGTCTAATTTAGACATTTGTCTGATTACTGGACCTATTAGACAAATGTCCAAATTAGACCAACAAGACAAACGTCATAACTGGACCAATTAGACAAATGTCCAAATTAGACAAACAAGACAAATATCATAACTGGACGAATTATACAGATATCTAAATTAGACCAACAAGACAAATGTCATAACTGGACCAATTAGACAAATGTCAAAATTAGACCAAAAAGACAAACGTCGTAACTGGACCAATTAGACAAATGTCCAAATTAGACCAACAAGACAAACGTTCATTTTGGACATTTGTCTAATTGGTCCAGTTATGACATTTGTCTTGTTGGTCTAATTTCGACATCTGTATAATTCGTCCAGTTATGATATTTGTCTTGTTGGTCTTATTTGGACATTTGTCTAATTGGTCCAGTTATGACATTTGTCTATTTGGTCTAATTTGGACATTTGTCTAATTGGTCCAGTTATGACATTTGTCTTGTTGGTCTAATTTGGACATTTGTCTAATTGGTCCAGTTATAACGTTTGTCTTTTTGGTCTAATTTAGACATTTGTCTTATTGGTCCAGTTATGACATTTGTCTTGTTGGTCTAATTTGGACATTTGTCTAATTGGTCCAGTTATGACATTTGTCTTTTTGGTCTAATTTGGACATTTGTCTAATTGGTCCAGTTATGACATTTGTCATTTTGGTCTAATTTTGACATTTGTCTAATTGGTCCAGTTATGACATTTGTCTTGTTGGTCTAATTTCGACATCTGTATAATTCGTCCAGTTATGATATTTGTCTGGTTGGTCTAATTTGGACATTTGTCTAATTGGTCCAGTTATGACGTTTGTCTTGTTGGTCTAATTTGGACATTTGTCTAATTGGTCTAGTTACGACATTTGTCTTGTTGGTCTAATTTCGACATCTGTATAATTCGTCAGTTATGATATTTGTCTTCTTGGTCTCATTTGGACATTTGTCAAATTGGTCCAGTTATGACGTTTGTCTTGTTGGTCTAATTTGGACATTTCTCTAATTGGTCCAGTTATGACATTTGTCTTGTTGGTCTAATTTGGACATTTGTCTAATTGGTCCAGTTCTGACGTTTGTCTTGTTGGTCTAATTTGGACATTTGTCTAATTGGTCCAGTTATGACATTTGTCTTTTTGGTCCAATTTGGACATTTGTTTAATTTGTCCAGTTATGACATTTGTCTTGTTGGTCTAATTTCGACATCTGTATAATTCGTCCAGTTATGATATTTGTCTTGTTAGTCTAATTTGGACATTTGTCTAATTGGTCCAGTTATGACATTTGTCTTGTTGGTCTAATTTGAACATTTGTCTAATTGGTCCATGACATTTGTCTTGTTGCTATAATTTGGACCTTTGTCTAATTGGTCCAGTTATGATATTTGTCTTGTTGGTCTAATTTCGACATTTGTATAATTCGTCCAGTTATGACATTTGTTTTGTTGGTCTAATTTGGACATTTGTCTAATTGGTCCAGTTATGACATTTCTCTTTTTGGTCTAATTTGGACATTTGCATAATTCGTCCAGTTATGACATTTGTGTTGTTGGTCTAATTTGGACCTTTGTCTAATTGGTCCAGTTATGACATTTGTCTTGTTGGTCTAATTTGGACATTTGCATAATTCGTCCAGTTATGACATTTGTGTTGTTGGTCTAATTTGGACCTTTGTCTAATTGGTCCAGTTATGACATTTCTCTTTTTGGTCTAATTTGGACATTTGCATAATTCGTCCAGTTATGACATTTGTGTTGTTGGTCTAATTTGGACCTTTGTCTAATTGGTCCAGTTATGACATTTGTCTTATTGGTCTAATTTGGACATTTGCATAATTCGTCCAGTTATGACATTTGTGTTGTTGGTCTAATTTGGACCTTTGTCTAATTGGTCCAGTTATGACATTTGTCTTGTTAGTCTAATTTTTTCATTTGCCTAATTGGTCTAGTTATGACATTTGCCTTGTTGGTCTAACTTGGACATTTGTCTACTTGGTCCAGTTATGACATTTGTCTTGTTGTCAGTCTAGTTGTGACAATTATCCAGTCTTATTTGTTTGTGTATGTTTATACACAAACAATGTTTAACAAGTTTAACTTGTTTTGGCAAATTTTTAGCCATTTTTTTTGTCTTGTTTGGTCAAGTTGAACAAGTTTAATGCGTTTGATTAAGTTTTGAATGATTTAGTTTAGTCTTGTTTATTCAAGTTGAAACAAGTTTGACTTGTTCGCTTGATCGAAACAAGTTTAACTTGTTTGGTAAAATATTGAGTTTTTTAGTTATGGCTTGATTGGTCAAGTTGAAACAAGTATGGCTTGTTTGGTCCTCCAAAGATATCTGGTTTTGTCTCATAAATTAAATTAATTTATAGAAAGAGCTTATCTTGTTTTATCTAGTCTTAGTTAGTCTTGTATGTTCCTGTCTAGTCTTGCTTAATGTACTCTTGTCTAATCTTGTCTAGTTTAAACACGTTATTAGTCACAAAATCCAAGTATTATTATTAGTCATGCTAACTATATAGATCTAGTCTGAACCAATCTAATTACCTCTTCTTTCTTTCGCTGTTCTTCCAATTGTGCATTCACTTGTTGTTGTGACTTCAATTTAGCTTGCGCTGCTTTTAGTGCCCTAAAACAGACAATACAGACTATACAGCCCAATCTAAATCTCAAAATAAAGAAAAAAAAACACAAACTTAGACTTGGACTGTGTTTACACAACGAACAATTGCATCTGGACTAAGTCTACACAGAGAAGGCTTCGCTTTGGAGCGAATTAAGACAATCACAAGATTTTAGACAACAAATAATTAAATCAACTTTAGACAAAGAAGATTTAGATTTTTACAAAGAATAAGACTAACACCAAATTACGACAAACAATCGATTTAGAAGTTAAGACAACAAATTATGAAATCAAGTTTACAGCATTATATGTTCCTCTACTTTGTCGGATTGCCTCTTGAGCTATACTTACTGTTGTAAGTCCATAATCGTTTTCTCTTTAGCGTTCTGTTCTTCTTGACTCATTTGGACCAGCTGCAGCAACCGCTCCATCTCACCCTCCTTCTGCTTCGCCTCCTCCAACGCCTTGCGGTAATTCTGTTCCGCCTCCGACAGCTTCTTGTTCAACTCTCCAGCTGCCGCCGCACCACCCCCAGCCTAAAACAGGATTAAATTGTAAGTAGATTAGTGCAAACTAGGCGGTTCTAGGTGGGAGATTAAGGGAGTTACAAGGGTTCAAAGTTGGTTGTGTCTCAGTTTGTCAATTGTTTGGAATGTAAGGGAGTTAGTTTAAAGTTCGAGGGGCGAGTTTGTGTCGAATTAAATTATCTAGGGATGGTGTGAAATTCAATGATTTAGATAAATTCGTTTTAAACGGATTAGAGGTTAAAGGCCGATTCTCATATAAGCGACACTCAGCTACGCGACGTCGTGCGACATCGCCTGTCAAATAATAATTAGACTGTTTTAAATGGGAACGTCGCGTAGCTGTAGCGTAGCTATAGTGAGAACGTGCCCATTTAAAAAAATGCAATCATTATTTGACAGGCGATGTCGCGTAGCTGAGTGTCGCGTATAAGAGAATCGGCCTTTAGGCTACGCGACAGGTACGCTACGTGCCCAATTAAAACAATGTAATCATTATTTGACAGGCAATGTCGCGCGACGTCGCGTAGCTGAGTGTCGCGTATAAGAGAATCGGCCTTTAGGCTACGCGACAGCTACGCTACGTGCCCATTTATAACAATGTAATCATTATTTAACAGGCAATGTCGCGCGACGTCGCGTAGCTGAGTGTCGCGTATAAGAGAATCGGCCTTTAGGCTACGCGACAGCTACGCTACGTGCCCATTTAAAACAATGTAATCATTATTTGACAGGCAATGTCGCGCGACGTCGCGTAGCTGAGTGTCGCGTATAAGAGAATCGGCCTTTAGGCTACGCGACAGCTACGCTACGTGCCCATTTAAAACAATGTAATCATTATTTGACAGGCAATGTCGCGCGACGTCGCGTAGCTGAGTGTCGCGTATATGAGAATTGGGCTCTAAACTGAAAGTTTTAAATTTTGATACAAATTAATAGTAGATTGTCTTAATCTAAAACTTGCACGACAAACTCACACTATCTCGCGCTATCTTCTTTCTATTACCTTCTTTAATTGTGCTTCTAATTTATCCATCTGGTCCTTCCTTCGCTTCAAATCTTGGTCTAGTTCGTTCAAGACTTTCTCCTTCTCCTGGATTTGCCGGTGTTTGCTGTCGACCGCCTTCTTCTGCTCGTCCATATGTCTCTTTTGCTCGTCCAGCTGCTTCTTTTGTGCGATTATTTCCTCACCCTGCTTCTGAGGCACCACGTTATTATGCATCTTCTTCGACGCCTCCATTAACTCCATCTACATAGGGAATAGTTACTTTAGGTTATAGTTTAAGTAGCAGCCTAGGTGAACAAATGAAAATCAATAATCATATCTAGTGAAAACTAGAATATTCTAGGAAGATTTTTCAAAATAGCAAAACCCATCAGCAAAATTGAGGCAAAAATTTAGTGAGCTATTTAGTATTTAGCAAGGGATTAGTTAGTCGTTTCAAGTGTCTGTAGGTCTTATTTAGTCGTCTTGGTAGTTACCCAACCAAATTTTAGATCTTGTAACTCAAGTAAAGGTCGATTCCCATATGCGCGACACTCAGCTACGCGACGTCGTGCGACATCGCCTCTCAAATAATGATTACATTGTTTTAAATGGGCCCGTCGCGTAGCTGTCGCGTAGCCATGGTGAGAACGTGTCCATTTAAAACAATGTTATCATTATTTGACAGGCGATGTCGCGTGACGTCGCGTAGCTGAGTGTCGCGCATATGAGAATCGGCCTTTAAGCTACGCGACAGCTACGCGATGTGCTCATTCAAAACAATCTAATCAATATTTGACAGGCGATGTCGCGTGACGTCGCGTAGTTGAGTGTCGCGCATATTATAATCGGCCTTTAGACTACGCGACAGGTATGCGATGTACCCATCCAAAACAATGTAATCATTATTTGGCGATGTCGCGTTACTTCGCGTAGCTGAATGTCGCGTATATGAGAATCGGTCTTTAGGCTACGCGACAGCTACGCGACGTGTCCATTTAAAACAATGTAATCATTATTTGACAGGCGATGTCGCACGACGTCGCGTAGCTGAGTGTCGCGTATATGAGAATCGACCTTAATTCACAGGCAATTACTTTGCCTAGACAATTGTCTAAACACTTGTATAGCATGGACAATTGTACTATAAAAAAACTGGGGATGTTAAAGAATAATAAGACAATTAAAATAAACTTAAAACAATTCCAAAAATTCTTTTTTCCTTCAATCCAAAAAATCTTAACACCCTGTATGCGGGAACCTGTAATTGCATAAATATTCATCGCCGATTAATAAATCAATCCATCGTAATCCTGTTTTCTCACATACAAACTGTTAATAGAATTTGCCTTACCTGATTCCTTTCTAATTCTTGTACCAACATCTCCAGTTGCGCTTGCAACCGCTCTTTCTCCGTCGAGCTGTTCTTCAAATCGCCTTGCGCCTTCTCCAGTTCTTTCCTCAGCCGCGCCGTCTCTTTGTCGTCCGCTTGCGGATGAATCCCGCCCTTCTGGTACTGCGCCATCTGCTGCAGCTGTTGCTGCAGCTGCTTCTCCATGACTTGAATGCGCTTCTGGAGGTCTTGAGCGGTTTTCTCCGCTTGATCCGCCCTCGCGGTTTCGGTCTCTACGACCTTCCTCCACTGCTCTAGCTCGTTGTCGCCGCGGGCGCCGCTCTCTTGCAGACGCTTCTCCGCCTTGTCGGCGCGCTGTCGGTGCGCGTCGCGTTCCTTCTGGATGTTGAGCAGTTGCTGTTGGAGCTTCTGGATTTCGCGGTCGCGGTTTTCTAGCATCTCTTTGGTTCCTCGCTCCACGTCCTGCGACATCCGTTTCTGTTCGTTCTTCAGGCGGTTCACTTCGGCCTTTTGGCGTTCCAACTCGGCCTCGCTTTGATTCAGCTCCTGCTGGAAGTTCATCAGCATGTCCTGTGATTTCTCCAGCTGCATCACCAACTGATCCCGCTCCATCGTCAGTTGTTTAATATCGGCTTCGTATTTAACTATTTGTTTCTCTACGGAGTCTCCTTGTCTGCCTTGTTTATCCAACATGCTAGCCATTTTTTCTCTTTCTCTGGAAGCTTGGGCTAATTCTTGTTGTAACTTGACTATAGTTTCTTGGGTCCTATGGTCTATTGTTCTCCGTTGAGTATCCATTCCACTTCTAACTTGTTGAACTTCTGCTCTTAAAACGTCCCTTTCTTGTTCTAACGTTTTCCACTCGATGTTTTCTCTTTCGATTCTTTCATGCATCCTGGCCAACTCGTTCGCCATCCTTTCGAACTCAATTTTTGTGGCCTCGTTCGTTTCAAGAGCCTTAGCTAAATGAATTTGGGATTTCTCTAATTCTTGAGCCAACCTTCCAGCTTCCAGCTCTGTTGCGTCCCTGGCTTGAATGGCCTTTTCCAATTTTTCTTTTAATCTCTCCACCTCCAACCGTTCATCTGATCGTACTTTATCCGCCGCCAAAGTTTGTCTTCGTTCAGTTTGAGCCAACTCAACCCTTAATTTCTCGTTTTCTTTTTCTAACTTCTCCATTTGTACTTTGAGTTTCTCCTGGCGGTCCCTCAACTTCTCGCATTCGATCACCGCACGCTCCAACTCGTGCCTTTGCTTGTCTTGTCCTCCACTTACCTTAGCCACCTCAGCTCTAGCCAAATCCAGCTGCATGGTCAACTCGTGCAATTTGGTTTCGAGCTGTTGATTGGCATTAACCGTGCGTTGTAATTCTTCCCGCAATCTATCAGTCTCGGCAGATCTTTCCTTCTCTTCATATTGATATTTACCTCTACTCGTTTCCGCCAGAGCCAAATCCTTCCTAGATCTATCAAGTTCTGAGAGAGTTTTATCCAATCGTTCCCTTAACCTTTCAATTTCTGACCTCAATCTCTCATTATCTTCCTTGGTCCTCTCTTCCCTATCGTACTTAGAGTATCTACTTGTTGTACTGGTTGTGGTTTCCCTAAGGGCATCGTACTCACCGACAACCTTCCTGAACTCGTTTTGCAAGGTATCGTGTTTGTCCCTAATCTTCTCAGCTTCAATGGATAACCTTGTGACTTCTTCCTGAGCTTTCTCGTAGCTTGCTTGAGCCTTATTACCTTGCACATGAGCCCTCTCCAACTCATACTGCAATCTCTCGTTCTCTGACTGCAACTTGTCCTTCTCCGTTTGCAACCTTCTGCATTCAAGTTGAGCTTTTTCGTACCTTTCTCGCACCATTTCCATATCAAGACCCATCCTGGCTAGTTCCTCCTTGGACTTTTCCTCGAGTTCTTTCGTTCGCGCCAGCTGCATTTGAGCGCGTTCGTACATCTCCTGGATCCTTTGGAATTCTTCCTGGAGCTTGCGCTGGTCTTCCCTGGATTTCGTGTGCATGTGCTGTTGCTTCTCCACCTCGATCTCGAACCGATCTTTGTCCGCTTGCAAAGTGTCTATCTTGTTTTGCAGTCGGTAAAGTTCGCTCTGGGACCTAGAAAGTGAAATTAGAAAGGAGTAGAAAAGAATGATTTGTTTACCTGTCGTATTTTTCGAGCAATTTGTCGAATTCCTTGTTGAGATTTTCTCGCTCGTCGATGGCCTTCTGCGAGGAGTAAATGGACTTGTCGAGTTTTTCCTTGAGTATGTCGATCTCGTTAATCGCGTCGTCTCGTTCGATTTGTATTTTTTGCTGGAGCATGTGTGCCTTGTCCCATCGGTCCTTCAGTAGATCTAGCTCGGTCTCGATGTCTGCTTTCTCGCGCTGCGCCTTCGCCACGTGACTCAGTTGCACTTCCAGACGTTCCTTCAGCTTGTCGCACTCCTCCTGGAAACTTTCCTTTTCCTTCTGCAGTCTAGATATTGCAATCTAAAAATTATTGTTATAATGTAGAAAATACTGTCATCAAAATTTCAAACAAAGAATTGCAAGAAATATTAATCTAATTGAAGTTTTGGTTTAAATTTGAAAAAAGTTTTGAAAGAATTGGAATATGAACTGTAATTACCTGTGATTTCTCGTATTTATCTCTAAGACGATCTGCTTCTAGCTGTGCGGTATCTTTGTCCTTCTGTAAGCGAGCAGATTGCCCTAGAGCCTTGTCCAATTGCGATTGGACATTCTCGAAATCGTACCCTTGTTTTTCTTTTTCTAGTTGGATCTAAAACAGACGTGCGAATGAATCTGGAAATGTGTTAAGTCGTTGAGATTTACCCGTCGTGCTTCCGCCAGAGCTTTGTCTAATTTTTCCTGCAACTTGTCTACCTCTGTCTGGGCTTTGTCCAAGGCATTCTGTAATTTGTCTTGTTGGATCTGGGCCTTTCCCAAGGTCGCCTGCGAGCGCTCCAGCTCTTCTCTGGCCTTCTCGAGGTCCGCCGAAGAACGATCCTTGTCGGCGTGCAAGCGAGCCATAGTGGACTGAGCTCGCTCCATTTCCTCGCGAAGACTGTTTTGTTCTTGGTGTGAATTTTCCAGGCGTGCCTTGAGCCGGTATACTTCCCCCTGAGACTTTTCTAGTTTTTCTTGGAGGGCCGTCGCTTCAGCCTTGGCCCTCTCGTTGTCGGCCTGAGTCACCCGCAACTCGGCCTGACAGCGTCGCAGATCGGAAGAAGTCTTGTCGGAGCGTTCGTAGCTGGTGTCGAACTCTTGGGATCTGCTCAACGCGCTTCGGCTGAAACTGCTGATTTGAGCCCTCTCCAAATCACTTTTCAACCGCTCGTTCTCCAGTTCTAACCGTGCCAATCTTTGCCTAGCTTGTTCCCAATCGGCTCCACTTCTACCAACCTCAATACTAAACTTATCCAACTCCGCTTTGCTTTTACCCAGTTCCGATTGGGAACTCTCCAACTTCGTTTCTAACCTGTCCCTGTCCCCTTGCGCCCTCTCCAACCTCACCGTTAACTTCTCCACTTCACTGTTCAAAGCGTGCAACTTCATCTTGTACTCAGCTATCTCCCTCTCGTGCAAATCTCTCTCCTCCGCCTTCTCTTGCTCTGCCCTATCCCTCTGCTCCCTAAGCTGGTTCATCTGCTTCTCTTTATCCCCAATGGCTTCCTCCAAAGAAGACAAAGCGCCCTCTGACGAGCAATGATGCGCCTGCATTGCGTTTAGCCTAGCCCTAGCCATATCAACCTGATTATCTTTCTCCTTTAACAAATCTTCCAAATTTTCTACCTAAATTTAGATTGAAAAAATGTATATTTGCCCAAAATAATTTACCTTATTTGTTTCACTGATTATTAATCACTAACTGAAACTTTTCCGTTTCCGAATTTCGGTTTGTAATTTGCGATTTTTGTTTCGCAACGTTTAAGTTAGGTTTTAATTTGGCGTGTTAGTTTGAAGCAGAAAATTAAATTAGTGCGGATTGTTGGTTAGTTTTGCGCTCTGCAATTAGATTAAGTCTCGTCGGAGCTAGTCAATTAAGTTTAATTTGCAAAGTGCGGATTCGATTTCGTTTCGAAAATTAAGCGCTGCAAATGTCCGGGTTCTTCATGAAAAGTCTGATCAGCTTACTATACACATATGTATATATACCTGAATTTAAAATTAATTTATACAATGTTTATAAAGACGAAATATAGCTTGAATATATAAATATATTCAACCTCTTCGTAGCTCTATAATATTAAGAAATAACGTTGTTTTTAAGATCATTTCTTTCAATTTAAATTAAGTGAATAGCCATCTGCAGACGCGTTTCGAGTTTTATCTCTCATCAGTGCAGCTTTGCTTCTCTGAATTATTGAAAATACACTTCTAACAAATTCTATCAACGACGACAACCGCAACAACAACAACGCCAGCAATTAGAGAGTTGCCTACGCACGACGAGCGCCGAGCAAAGAAACGCGAGCTGGGAGAACGCGCGCGCCAGAGACTCTCGCCTCTGGGCGCCGTCGCCACAGCTCAAGCGATCACATGTGTGTGCGGTGTTCTTCCACCTTCGGTAAAAAAAAACAACGCAACAACATCGCCAGCAAGTGGAGAGTTGTCAGCGCACGACGAGCGCCGAAGAAAAAAACAACGCGAGCTGGAAGAAATACACAATAATAGAAATACACTTACATTAGCTTGAACACCTCGTGTTTGACTGGCGAGGTTAGGTTTTGATTGGCGAGGTATGTTTGTATTTAAAATTGGTATGGTTTCACCAATATTAAATTATCATTTAGGCCGAGGCCGCACTAAGGTTTTTTTCCCGCGAGCGGTAACCGCTATAACCGCGAAACTGCTCGAGAAACACACGGTGCGCTATGGGAAAAATCAGTCGCTGAAAAAAAGCGCAAGTGAGGCTGGTTTTATTAGCTTCCTTGAGTCACAAAATCAGGCGATTAAAAACCGCGGCGATTTAGCCGTAGTGCGACCTAGGCCTTAAATTGATAACCGTAAGTAAGTTCATGTTTTTCTACACAACTGTCAAATCAAAACATAACCTTGCGAACCATGCAGGAGGTTTCCAAGCTAATGTAAGTTTATTCCAATTTATAATTCTAAAGAGCAAAGCTGCACTGATGAGAGATAAATCTCGAAACGCATCTGCAGATGGTTATTCACTTAATTTGAATAAAAACAAATTAACTTAAAAACAAGGTAATTTGTCAAGTGGTATTAGTGACATAAAAATGTGCTGGGACTAGTAATAACATGCAAATATCTGTTGTATAATTCAATATCATGTGTCGTCAGGAAGTAGTTGTTTCAACATGAGATTTGTTCTCATTAGTCTTAGTAAGACTTAATATTATAGAGCTACGAAAGGTTCGAATATATTGAATATATTAAGAAATAACACTGTTTTTAAGATCATTTCTTTCAATTTAAATTAAGTAAATAGCCATCTGCAGACGCGTTTCGAGATTTATCTCTCATCAGTGCAGCTTTGCTTTTTTGAATCATAAATTGGAATACAGTTACATTAGCTTGAACGCCACGTGCTTGACTGGAGATGTTAGGTTTTGTTTGGCGAGGTTATGTTTGTATCTAAAATTAGTATGGTTTCACCAATATTAAATTATCATTTAAATCAATAACCGTAACTAAATTCATGTCTTTCTACACAACTGTTAAATCAAAACCTAACTTCGCCAATCATGCGCGAGGTTTTCAAGCTAATGTAAGTTTATTTCAATTTATAATTCAAAAGAGCAAAGCTGCACTGATGAAAGGTAAATCTCAAAACGCGTCTGCAGATGGTTACTCAATTAATTTGAATAGATATAAATTAAATTAAAGAAAATGTTATTTGTCTAGTGCTATTATTGACATAAAAATATGCTGGGACTAGTAATAACATGCAAATATCTGTTGTATAATTCAATATCCTGTGCGGTCAGGAAGTAGTTGTTTCAACATGTGATTTGTTCTCATTAGTCTTGGTAGGACTTTATATTATAGAGCTACGAAAAGGTTGAATATATTGAATGTATTAAGAAATAACATTGTTTTTTAAGATCATTTCTTTCAATTTAAATTAAGTAAATAGCCATCTGCAGACGCGTTTCGAGATTTATCTCTCATCAGTGCAGCTTTGCTTTTCTGAAATATTGAAAATACACTTATAAAAATTCTATCAACGACGACGACCGAAACAACAACAACGCCAGCAATTAGAGAGTTGCCTACGCACGACGAGCGCCGAGCAAAGAAACGCGAGCTGGGAGAACGCGCGCGCCAGAGACTCTCGCCTCTGGGCGCCGTCGCCACGGCTCAAGCGATCACATGTGTGCGCGGTGTTCCTCCACCTTCGGCAAAAAAAACATCGCCAGCAAGTGGAGAGTTGTCAGCGCACGACGAGCGCCGAAGAAAAAAACAACGCGAGCTGGGAGAAATACATAATAATTGAAATACACTTATATTAGCTTGAACACGTCGTGCTTGACTGGCGAGGTTAGGTTTTGATTGGCGAGGTTAGGTTTGTATCTAAAATTGGTATGGTTTCACCAATATTAAATTATCATTTAGGCCGAGGCCGCACTACGGTTTTTTCCCGCGAGCGGTAACCGCTATAACCGCGAAACTTCTCGAGAAACACACGGTGCGCTATGGGAAAAATCAGTCGCTGAAAAAAAGCGCAAGTGAGGCTGGTTTTATTAGCTTCCTTGAGTCACAAAATCAGGCGATTAAAAACCGCGGCGGTTTAACCGTAGTGCGGCCTAGGCCTTAAATCGATAACCGTAACTTCAAGTTTGAAGTTTGAACGTAAGTTCAAGTTTTTCTACACAACTGTCAAATCAAAACCTAACCTCGCGAATCATGCAGGAGGTTTCCAAGCTAATGTAAGTTTATTCAAATTTATAATTCAAAAGAGCAAAGCTGTACTGATGAAAGGTAAATCACGAAACGCATCTGCAGATGGTTATTCACTTAATTTTAATAGAAACAAATTAACTTAAAAACAAGGTTATTTGTCAAGTGCTATTAATGACATAAAAATGTGCTGGGACTAGTAATAACATGCAAATATCTGTTGTATAATTCAATATCATGTGTCGTCAGGAAGTAGTTGTTTCAACATGAGATTTGTTCTCATTAGTCTTAGTAAGACTTAATATTATAGAGCTACGAAAAGTTCGAATATATTGAATATATTAAGAAATAACACTGTTTTTATGATCATTTCTTTCAATTTAAATTAAGTAAATAGTCATCTGCAGACGCGTTTCGAGATTTATCTCTCATCAGTGCAGCTTTGCTTTTTTGAATAATAAATTGGAATACACTTACATTAGCTTGAACGCCTCGTGCTTGACTGGAGATGTTAGATTTTGATTGGCGAGGTTATGTTTGTATCTAAAATTAGTATGGTTTCACCAATATTAAATTATCATTTAAATCAATAACCGTAACTAAGTTCATGTCTTTCTACACAACTGTCAAATCAAAACCTAACCTCGCCAATCATGCACGAGGTTTTCAAGCTAATGTAAGTTTATTCCAATTTATAATTCAAAAGAGCAAAGCTGCACTGATGAAAGGTAAATCTCGAAACGCGTCAGCAGATGGTTACTCAATTAATTTGAATAGATATAAATTAAATTAAAGAAAATGTTATTTGTCTAGTGCTATTATTGACATAAAAAGATGCTGGGACTAGTAATAACATGCAAATATCTGTTGTATAATTCAATATCCTGTGCGGTCAGAAAGTAGTTGTTTCAACATGTGATTTGTTCTCATTAGTCTTAGTAGGACTTTATATTATAGAGCTACGAAAAGCTTGAATATATTGAATATATTGAGAAATAACTTTGTTTTTAAGATCATTTCTTTCAATTTAAATTAAGTGAATAGCCATCTGCAGACGCGTTTCGAGTTTTATCTCTCATCAGTGCAGCTTTGCTGTTCTGAATTATTGAAAATACACTTATGAAAATTCTATCAACGACGACGACCGAAACAACAACAACGCCAGCAATTAGAGAGTTGCCTACGCACGACGAGCGCCGAGCAAAGAAACGCAAGCTGGGAGAACGCGCGCGCCAGAGACTCTCGCCTCTGGGCGCCGTCGCCACGGCTCAAGCGATCACATGTGTGCGCGGTGTTCCTACACCTTCGGCAAAAAAAACATCGCCAGCAAGTGGAGAGTTGTCAGCGCACGACGAGCGCCTAAGAAAAAAACAACGCGAGCTGGGAGAAATACATAATAATTGAAATACACTTATATTAGCTTGAACACCTCGTGCTTGACTGGCGGGGTTAGGTTTTGATTGGCGAGGTTAGGTTTGTATCTAAAATTGGTATGGTTTCACCAATATTAAATTATCATTTAGGCCGAGTCCGCACTACGGTTTTTTCCCGCGAGCGGTAGCCGCTATAACCGCGAAACTGCTCGAGAAACACACGGTGCGCTATGGGAAAAATCAGTCGCTGAAAAAAAGCGCAAGTGAGACCCGTTGTATTAGCTTCCTTGAGTCACAAAATCAGGCGATTAAAATCCGCGGCGGTTTAACCGTAGTGCGGCCTAGGCCTTAAATCGATAACCGTAGCTAAGTTCAAGTTTTTCTACACAACTGTCAATTCAAAACCTAACCTTGCGAACCATGCAGGAGGTTTCCAAGCTAATGTAAGTTTATTCCAATTTATAATTCTAAAGAGCAAAGCTGCACTGATGAGAGATAAATCTCGAAACGCGTCTGCAGATGGTTATTCACTTAATTTTAATAGAAACAAATTAACTTAAAAACAAGGTCATTTGTCAAGTGCTATTAGTGACATAAAAATGTGCTGGGACTAGTAATAACATGCAAATATCTGTTGTATAATTCAATATCATGTGTCGTCAGGAAGTAGTTGTTTCAACATGAGATTTGTTCTAATTAGTCTTAGTAAGACTAAAAATTATAGAGCTACGAAAAGTTTGAATATATGGAATATATTAAGAAATAACACTGTTTTTAAGATCATTTCTTTCAATTTAAATTAAGTAAATAGCCATCTGCAGACGCGTTTCGAGATTTATCTCTCATCAGTGCAGCTTTGCTTTTTTTGAATTATAAATTGGAATACACTTACATTAGCTTGAACGCCTCGTGCTTGACTGGCGAGGTTAGGTTTTGATTATCGAGGTTATGTCTGCATCTAAAATTAGTATGGTTTCACCAATATTAAATTATCATTTAAATCAATAACCGTAACTAAATTCATGTATTTCTACACAACTGTCAAATCAAAACCTAACCTCGCCAATCATGCACGAGGTTTTCAAGCTAATGTAAGTTTATTCCAATTTATAATTCAAAAGAGCAAAGCTGCACTGATGAAAGGTAAATCTCGAAACGCGTCAGCAGATGGTTACTCAATTAATTTGAATAGATATAAATTAAATTAAAGAAAATGTTATTTGTCTAGTGCTATTATTGACATAAAAATATGCTGGGACTAGTAATAACATGCAAATATCTGTTGTATAATTCAATAACCTGTGCGGTCAGGAAGTAGTTGTTTCAACATGTGATTAGTTCTCATTAGTCTTAGTAGGACTTTATATTATAGAGCTACGAAAAGGTTGAATATATTGAATATATTAAGAAATAACATTGTTTTTAAGATCATTTCTTTCAATTTAAATTAAGTGAATAGCCATCTGCAGACGCGTTTCGAGATTTATCTCTCATCAGTGCAGCTTTGCTTTTCTGAATTATTGAAAATACACTTATAAAAATTCTATCAACGACGACGACCGAAACAACAACAACGCCAGCAATTAGAGAGTTGCCTAGGCATGACGAGCGCCGAGCAAAGAAACGCGAGCTGGGAGAACGCGCGCGCCTGAGACTCTCGCCTCTGGACGCCGTCGTCACGGCTCAAGCGATCACATGTGTGCGCGGTGTTCCTCCACCTTCGGCAAAAAAAAAATCGCCAGCAATTGGAGAGTTGTCAGCGCACGACGAGCGCCGAAGAAAAAAACAACGCGAGCTGGGAGAAATACACAATAATTGAAATACACTTATATTAGCTTGAACACCTCGTGCTTGACTGGCGAGGTTAGGTTTTGATTGGCAAAGTTAGGTTTGTATCTAAAATTGGTATGGTGTCACCAATATTAAATTATCATTTAGGCCGAGGCCGCACTACGGTTTTTTCCCGCGAGCGGCAACCGCTATAACCGCAAAACTGCTCGAGAAACACACGGTGCGCTATGGGAAAAATAAGTCGCTGAAAAAAAGCGCAAGTGAGGCCGGTTTTATTAGCTTCCTTGAGTCACAAAATCAGGCGATTAAAAACCGCGGCGATTTAGCCGTAGTGCGACCTAGGCCTTAAATCGATAACCGTAACTAAGTTCATGTTTTTCTACACAACTGTCAAATCAAAACCTAACCTTGCGAACCATGCAGGAGGTTTCCAAGCTAATGTAAGTTTATTCCAATTTATAATTCTAAAGAGCAAAGCTGCACTGATGAGAGATAAATCTCGAAACGCATCTGAAGATGGTTATTCACTTAATTTTAATAAAAACAAATTAACTTAAAAACAAGGTCATTTGTCAAGTGCTATTAGTGACATAAAAATGTGCTGGGACTAGTAATAACATGCAAATATCTGTTGTATAATTCAATATCATGTGTCGTCAGGAAGTAGTTGTTTCAACATGAGATTTGTTCTCATTAGTCTTAGCAAGACTTAATATTATAGAGCTACGAAAAGTTCGAATATATTAAGAAATAACACTGTTTTTAATATCATGTCTTTCAATTTAAATTAAGTAAATAGCCATCTGCAGACGCGTTTCGAGATTTATCTCTCATCAGTGCAGCTTTGCTTTTTTGAATCATAAAGTGGAATACACTTACATTAGCTTGAACGCCTCGTGCTTGACTGGCGAGGTTAGGTTTTGATTGGCGAGGTTATGTCTGTATCTAAAATTAGTATGGTTTCACCAATATTAAATTATCATTTAAATCAATAACCGTAACTAAATGCATGTATTTCTACACAACTGTCAAATCAAAACCTAACCTCGCCAATCATGCACGAGGTTTTCAAGCTAATGTAAGTTTATTCCAATTTATAATTCAAAAGAGCAAAGCTGCACTGATGAAAGGTAAATCTCGAAACGCGTCAGCAGATTGTTACTCAATTAATTTGAATAGATATAAATTAAATTAAAAAAAAAGTTATTTGTCTAGTGCTATTATTGACTTAAAAATATGCTGGGACTAGTAATAACATGCAAATATCTGTTGTATAATTCAATATCCCGTGCGGTCAGGAAGTAGTTGTTTCAACATGTGATTTGTTCTCATTAGTCTTAGTAAGACTTTATATTATAGAGCTACGAAGAGCTTGAATATATTGAATATATTAAGAATTAACATTGTTTTTAAGATCATTTCTTTCAATTTAAATTAAGTGAATAGCCATCTGCAGACGCGTTTCGAGATTTATCTCTCATCAGTGCAGCTTTGCTTTTCTGAATTATTGAAAATACACTTATAAAAATTCTATCAACGACGACGACCGAAACAACAACAACGCCAGCAATTAGAGAGTTGCCTACGCACGACGAGCGCCGAGCAAAGAAACGCGAGCTGGGAGAACGCGCGCGCCAGAGACTTTCGCCTCTGGGCGCCGTCGCCACGGCTCAAGCGATCACATGTGTGCGCGGTGTTCCTCCACCTTCGGCAAAAAAAACATCGCCAGCAAGTGGAGAGTTGTCAGCGCACGACGAGCGCCGAAGAAAAAAACAACGCGAGCTGGGAGAAATACATAATAATTGAAATACACTTATATTAGCTTGAACACCTCGTGCTTGACTGGCGGGGTTAGGTTTTGATTGGCGAGGTTAGGTTTGTATCTAAAATTGGTATGGTTTCACCAATATTAAATTATCATTTAGGCCGAGTCCGCACTACGGTTTTTTCCCGCGAGCGGTAACCGCTATAACCGCGAAACTGCTCGAGAAACACACGGTGCGCTATGGGAAAAATCAGTCGCTGAAAAAAAGCGCAAGTGAGACCCGTTGTATTAGCTTCCTTGAGTCACAAAATCAGGCGATTAAAATCCGCGGCGGTTTAACCGTAGTGCGGCCTAGGCCTTAAATCGATAACCGTAGCTAAGTTCAAGTTTTTCTACACAACTGTCAATTCAAAACCTAACCTTGCGAACCATGCAGGAGGTTTCCAAGCTAATGTAAGTTTATTCCAATTTATAATTCTAAAGAGCAAAGCTGCACTGATGAGAGATAAATCTCGAAACGCGTCTGCAGATGGTTATTCACTTAATTTTAATAGAAACAAATTAACTTAAAAACAAGGTCATTTGTCAAGTGCTATTAGTGACATAAAAATGTGCTGGGACTAGTAATAACATGCAAATATCTGTTGTATAATTCAATATCATGTGTCGTCAGGAAGTAGTTGTTTCAACATGAGATTTGTTCTAATTAGTCTTAGTAAGACTAAATATTATAGAGCTACGAAAAGTTTGAATATATGGAATATATTAAGAAATAACACTGTTTTTAAGATCATTTCTTTCAATTTAAATTAAGTAAATAGCCATCTGCAGACGCGTTTCGAGATTTATCTCTCATCAGTGCAGCTTTGCTTTTTTTGAATTATAAATTGGAATACACTTACATTAGCTTGAACGCCTCGTGCTTGACTGGCGAGGTTAGGTTTTGATTGGCGAGGTTATGTCTGTATCTAAAATTAGTATGGTTTCACCAATATTAAATTATCATTTAAATCAATAACCGTAACTAAATTCATGTCTTTCTACACAACTGTCAAATCAAAACCTAACCTCGCCAATCATGCACGCGGTTTTCAAGCTAATGTAAGTTTATTCCAATTTATAATTCAAAAGAGCAAAGCTGCACTGATGAAACGTAAATCTCGAAAGGCGTCAGCAGATGGTTACTCAATTAATTTGAATAGATATAAATTAAATTAAAGAAAATGTTATTTGTCTAGTGCTATTATTGACATAAAAAGATGCTGGGACTAGTAATAACATGCAAATATCTGTTGTATAATTCAATATCCTGTGCGGTCAGAAAGTAGTTGTTTCAACATGTGATTTGTTCTCATTAGTCTTAGTAGGACTTTATATTATAGAGCTACGAAAAGCTTGAATATATTGAATATATTGAGAAATAACTTTGTTTTTAAGATCATTTCTTTCAATTTAAATTAAGTGAATAGCCATCTGCAGACGCGTTTCGAGTTTTATCTCTCATCAGTGCAGCTTTGCTGTTCTGAATTATTGAAAATACACTTATGAAAATTCTATCAACGACGACGACCGAAACAACAACAACGCCAGCAATTAGAGAGTTGCCTACGCACGACGAGCGCCGAGCAAAGAAACGCGAGCTGGGAGAACGCGCGCGCCAGAGACTCTCGCCTCTGGGCGCCGTCGCCACGGCTCAAGCGATCACATGTGTGCGCGGTGTTCCTACACCTTCGGCAAAAAAAAACATCGCCAGCAAGTGGAGAGTTGTCAGCGCACGACGAGCGCCTAAGAAAAAAACAACGCGAGCTGGGAGAAATACATAATAATTGAAATACACTTATATTAGCTTGAACACCTCGTGCTTGACTGGCGGGGTTAGGTTTTGATTGGCGAGGTTAGGTTTGTATCTAAAATTGGTATGGTTTCACCAATATTAAATTATCATTTAGGCCGAGTCCGCACTACGGTTTTTTCCCGCGAGCGGTAACCGCTATAACCGCGAAACTGCTCGAGAAACACACGGTGCGCTATGGGAAAAATCAGTTGCTGAAAAAAAGCGCAAGTGAGACCCGTTGTATTAGCTTCCTTGAGTCACAAAATCAGGCGATTAAAATCCGCGGCGGTTTAACCGTAGTGCGGCCTAGGCCTTAAATCGATAACCGTAGCTAAGTTCAAGTTTTTCTACACAACTGTCAATTCAAAACCTAACCTTGCGAACTATGCAGGAGGTTTCCAAGCTAATGTAAGTTTATTCCAATTTATAATTCTAAAGAGCAAAGCTGCACTGATGAGAGATAAATCTCGAAACGCGTCTGCAGATGGTTATTCACTTAATTTTAATAGAAACAAATTAACTTAAAAACAAGGTCATTTGTCAAGTGCTATTAGTGACATAAAAATGTGCTGGGACTAGTAATAACATGCAAATATCTGTTGTATAATTCAATATCATGTGTCGTCAGGAAGTAGTTGTTTCAACATGAGATTTGTTCTCATTAGTCTTAGCAAGACTTAATATTATAGAGCTACGAAAAGTTCGAATATATTAAGAAATAACACTGTTTTTAATATCATTTCTTTCAATTTAAATTAAGTAAATAGCCATCTGCAGACGCGTTTCGAGATTTATCTCTCATCAGTGCAGCTTTGCTTTTTTGAATCATAAAGTGGAATACACTTACATTAGCTTAAACGCCTCGTGCTTGACTGGCGAGGTTAGGTTTTGATTGGCGAGGTTATGTCTGTATCTAAAATTAGTATGGTTTCACCAATATTAAATTATCATTTAAATCAATAACCGTAACTAAATTCATGTCTTTCTACACAACTGTCAAATCAAAACCTAACCTCGCCAATCATGCGCGAGGTTTTCAAGCTAATGTAAGTTTATTCCAATTTATAATTCAAAAGAGCAAAGCTGCTTATGAAAGGTAAATCTCGAAACGCGTCAGCAGATGGTTACTCAATTAATTTGAATAGATATAAATTAAATTAAAGGAAATGTTATTTGTCTAGTGCTATTATTGACATAAAAATATGCTGGGACTAGTAATAACATGCAAATATCTGTTGTATAATTTAATATCCTGTGCGGTCAGGGAGTAGTTGTTTCAACATGTGATTTGTTCTCATTAGTCTTAGTAGGACTTTATATTATAGAGCTTCGAAAAGGTTGAATATATTGAATATATTAAGAAATAACATTGTTTTTAAGATCATTTCTTTCAATTTAAATTAAGTAAATATCCATCTGCAGACGCGTTTCGAGATTTATCTCATTAGTGCAGCTTTGCTTTTCTGGATTATTGAAAATACACTTATAAAAATTCTATCAACGACGACGACCGAAACAACAACAACGCCAGCAATTAGAGAGTTGCCTACGCACGACGAGCGCCGAGCAAAGAAACGCGAGCTGGGAGAACGCGCGGGCCAAAGACTCTCGCCTTTGGGCGCCGTCGCCTCGGCTCAAGCGATCACATGTGTGCGCGGGTTCCTCCACCTTCGGCAAAAAAAACATCGCCAGCAAGTGGAGAGTTGTCAGCGCACGACGAGCGCCGAAGAAAAAAACAACGCGAGCTGGGAGAAATACACAATAATTGAAATACACTTATATTAGCTTGAACACCTCGTGCTTGACTGGCGAGGTTAGGTTTTGATTGGCGGTGTTAGGTTTGTATCTAAAATTGGTATGGTTTCACCAATATTAAATTATCATTTAGGCCGAGGCCGCACTACGGTTCTTTCCCGCGAGCGGCAACCGCTATAACCGCGAAACTGCTCGAGAAACACACGGTGCGCTATGGGAAAAATAAGTCGCTGAAAAAAAGCGCAAGTGAGGCCGGTTTTATTAGCTTCCTTGAGTCACAAAATCAGGCGATTAAAAACCGCGGCGGTTTAACCGTAGTGCGGCCTAGGCCTTAAATCGATAACCGTAACTTCAAGTTTGAAGTTTGAACGTAAGTTCAAGTTTTTCTACACAACTGTCAAATCAAAACCTAACCTCGCGAATCATGCAGGAGGTTTCCAAGCTAATGTAAGTTTATTCCAATTTATAATTCTAAAGAGAAAAGCTGTACTGATGAAAGGTAAATCTCGAAACGCATCTGCAGATGGTTATTCACTTAATTTTAATAAAAACAAATTAACTTAAAAACAAGGTCACTTGTCAAGTGCTATTGGTGACATAAAAATGTGCTGGGACTAGTAATAACATGCAAATATCTGTTGTATAATTCAATGTCATGTGTCGTCAGGAAGTAGTTGTTTCAACATGAGATTTGTTCTCATTAGTCTTAGTAAGACTTAATATTATAGAGCTACGAAAAGGTTGAATATATTGGATATATTAAGAAATAACATTGTTTTTAAGATCATTTCTTTCAATTTAAATTAAGTAAATAGCCATCTGCAGACGCGATTCGAAATTTATTTATCATCAGTGCAGCTTTGCTTTTTTGAATTATAAATATACACTTACATGAGCTTGAACGCCTCCTGCTTGACTGGCGATTATATTCAAGCTATATTTCGTCTTAAATAAGTTTGAAATGATCTCATCAATATGAAATGAAATTAAGTTTCTTAATTATTGTAAATTTAAGTTTCTGCTTAAAACAAATTTCGTGTTTAATAAGTTGTTTAAGTATAAGCCTTACTTTTCTTTGGAGAACGTTAATCTTCCTGTCTTTAATGTCCATGTGTTCCCTGAGCTCGGCGATTTCAGATCCTGCTCTCTGTCGTTCCTGAGTGAACTGCTGGGTCTTCTTCTCGATGTGTCGGTTCTTCTCCTCGAGTCTGGTGCGGAGCTCCTCGACGTCAGCTTGGAGCATGTTGTAGTGTTCTTCTTTGGCGCAGAGGGACTCCTTGAGGACGGCGATGTGGCGCTGGTAGTCTTGGTGCTGCTCCTCGAGCGTCTTCATCTTGGCACTCATGGCAAGGATCTCTTGGTCTCTGCGCTGGATCTCGACGCGGAACTCGTCGAGCTGCACACACGAGCGAAGGCATGCACTACCCATGCAGGACACATGCGTACCAAGAGACAGTGAGGTGGTAAAACGTTCAGCCAAAAGCGGCCGCAGAAGAGTCTTTACAATTAGTTACAATTGACCAAGTACTTGACCATCCTTTCTGACGTGAACGTCGTTCAACAGAAAACTTACTTGGCGTTTGTACGGTGTGTTTGGCGGGAGATCGAGGGAAGACGGCGGATACTGGCTGGACACTCCGCCCAGACGTTCGACTTCGTTTTCCAACAAGTGCACTTCGCGTTCCAAAGTCGCTATTCTAGCGTCCTTCGTGTCCAGCAGCACTCGCACGGTGCTGCTGGACGGAGACGGCACCAGTTCCAGCTGAGACTGCAGCGTGCGCAACGTCTCGTTGGCCGCCCGCAGTTCCTGCACAAGTTTTCACTTTAAGAGCTCGCACCTACCTTCTACCTCTAACAACTCTTTACCGCGAACGGTAAAAGCCTTCCTCCCCACTATCAATATTTCTGGCCCATTCCGCTTTTGCCCACGCTTTACCACCCCATCACAGTCTCTCATCATCCTCACAATTTTAACTACTTTACTCTAAACATATTTTGATGGCGCCTAATCGATCACTAACTACAAACATTACCCAAATTAAAAAACTAATTGAAGAAAATTTTAAATTTTGCAAAAAATCTAAAGTTAACAAAACTCGCAAATAATCGCGCTCATGTGTTTTGGCGTAATCTAATTGTAATGCAAAAATTTCGCCCAAAATTTAGCAAAAATCGAAAGTTAACAAAAGCTGCAAATAATCGCGCTCATATGTTTTGGCGTAATCTAATTGTAATGCAAAAATTTCGTCCAAAATTTAGCAAAAAATCAAAAGTAAACAAAAGCCGCAAATAGTCGCGCATTAGTGTTTTGGCGTAATGCAAATGCAATGTGCCGCTTTAATTTATTTCTCAAAATTTGGAGTAACTTAAACCGTCGATTTAAAGCATTAGTATATAGTGTGCAAAAAATTCTCGAATTTTAGGAATTTTGAGACAAATCAGTGAATAGGTGGTTTTAAAACCAGCGATTCAATTTTGCTAAAAACTTGCAAAAAACCAAACACTAATAATTAAAGTTTGGGAAAAATCGACGATTTGATAATTCGATTTTCACAATTTTGGTATTTTTTTAGCAATTTGCAGAATCTAGTCTTACAAAACTACTTTATAGCTCATTTGGTAGAGCGGTGGAATCTTTAAGTAAGTCTTACAAAACTAACAAGGGCGCCCTGTCAACTCGTCATCACCGATTTGGCCCAAATTTACAGTATATGTAGGGCTTGAGTATAAATGAAAGTGACGCAAGCGGGAGGGCCAGATGGCCAATCGTTAAAAAACTCATAAGCAACGACAACTCATAAGCCCGCTATATTAGCTTAAATTTAAATGGCCGGTCAGCGCAGCGATAAGAGCTCGGGTTCATAGTACGAGGATCGCTGGTTCGATTCCCCGTGGGGACGCTTTTTTTTTATTTACAATTTTTAAAATGACTTTCTTGTATTATTATTATTATTTATTTTATTATTATCGGTAGAACAAGAAGAAGATTGAAGTACACTGATAATCTCCACAGCGAACCGTGGAAACAAATGTTAAAAAACGGCTAATAAATATTAATACTAATAAAATAATTAAATTTACAAATTAATAATTACAATTAAAAAGTTAAACATTAATAAATAATAATACTAAAAGAAAGACATTTTGAAAATTGTAAAAAAAAGCGTCCACACGGGGAATCGAACCAGCGATCCTCGTACTATGAACCCGAGCTCTTAGTGTTGCGCTGACCGGCCATTGAAATTTATGCTAACATAGCGGGATTATGAGTTGTCGTTGCTTATGAGTTTTTTAACGCTTGGCCATCTGGCCCTCCCGCTTGCGTCACTTTCATTTATAGTCAAGCCCTACATATACTGTAAATTTGGGCCAAATCGGTGATGACGAGTTGATAGGGCCCCCTTGTAAGCCTAATTAATCTGCTGATTTGATTAAAATTCAGAAACCCCATTAACTATTAGCAATTAGTATATATCTTTGAATCATCGCGATATTCCAAAAATCTTTCTAAGCCAATTGCGCCATCAAAATTTCCAATCCAAATGCAAAAAACAATTTGTAATATTCTAATGATTTTTCTGATTATAATGATAAATGGATGTTTTGTTTTACGTTTTACCACCCAGCAGTCTCACATCAAAACTCTTTCACACAAAGAAACCAGAAAGAAACCCTTTAGCGGTTGTTATACCTGTTTCTGAGCCATCGCCTGCATCTGCTGGAACATCTGACGTTCCTCCTCTTTGCCTGCAACACACCCAAAAAACATCTAAACCAACGGTCGCAACGTCAACTAGATCTTCAGTCACTGTAACTTATGTTAAGACTCCAACCATTTTTGTTCAAAGAGAGGAAAATGCCAGAGAAGAAGTTTTTGTGGTGCAAAGATAGTCAAAGCTCTGTTTACGATCTTACAAAGTTTCGTAAAACGTAAAATAGTTTTTTGCAGGGAAGTTCTCGTTTGTTTTTATTGGTGCAAAATATTCGAGAGAGAAAAAAGCGTTTCACACATTTACAAGTAAGAAGAAAGCATATTTTGCAATATTTTTGTTTGCCAATTTATTTCTGTGATTTCTTAGAAAAATTTTCGTTTTCGGATTTTTTTCTAACTCACCCATGCCTTTGTTTTGCAACATCTCCAGCAGCTTCTTGATGCTTTCGTCTCGCGCCTGCAACGTTTGCTTCTGCGTCTCGATCCTCAACTCCAATTCCTGCAACATTTTAAAACTTGCTGGCTATAGACTCAAAACACGTTTAACATTTAATCTATTCAAATCTGTTTGCCTAAAGACTTATTGTTAGTTACATATTGTCGGCTACAACTAGATAAGAATAAGCAGGATTAAACAAGTCAGAACCGCATTGAATAACCTAGGACAAACTATAACATGACAAGACAAGAGAGAAGAAGGTAGGGGGCTTATAATAATATATAGGTTTAGGTGCGATCATCTACAACAGGCATGTCAAACTCATATGATATTGCGGGCCATATGATCTATCTTGTACTAAATGGGGGGCCGAATGTTTTTGCTGTTAAAAAAACTAATAAAACACGATTGTTACAATGAAAATATTATTTCATGTTATTTTTTTACATTGAAACTATAAATATTCTATATTTATAAAAAAATCTAAAATAAAAGTTGTAATAAACCAGTTAATCACAGTTTAATACTACTAGTTAGAAAATATTAACGTCGAGGCGAGCAGTCGTGCGAGAATTAGCTCTGAATCGAAATAGTTAAAATTTGTTTAAAAGTGTTAATTATATATTTATATAAGTATTTTGATATACAACATGTCGAGGGAACTTCGTTCCAAAACTAGGGAAGGGCTTAGCGAAAAAGTAATTGAATACCTGGCAAGTCCGGCATTAAAGGACTTGATATCCGGTATAATAATAATAATAATAACCTTTATTGGCATAATTAAAATAATTTCCATACAAAATATACATACAAAATAAAACAATAAAAAATAATAAAAAAGTTGTGAAACTAAAACCCCATTAAAAAGAAAAAAGAAATTTTACCACCCTATAAACCTATACTTCAACACCTGTACATCGGACATAAGCTCACAAAAAAAAAAAAAAAAACTAAACCGCAACACTCAAAAAACTACCCCGTCGCATCCGCTCTTTCCATGTTTTCACTGTGTAAAAACGACAGTCCCTTCCCGCTCTCGTCCATACACTCCCTCCAATCCTTTCCTCGCCTTCTCTCCTGGTCATTCCACTCCGCCATCGTGCATTCTTCCAACCAATGACTCCACATATCTTCCTTCAACCCACACACCAAACACCTTCTACTTTCCTCGTTCATCCAATGTCTCCTTCCACGCTCTTCATTGCCACACCTAAATCTCGCCAACACTGACTGGTCGTCCGACCCTTTACTTGTCCTCAAATAACCAGGAACACGGCCGTGCACTTGTATCTGACTGTAGCCTTGGTGATATTTACTAGCCTCTATTTTCGATTGGCGCTCTTGGAAGTCCACTTCTAATAACCTCTCTTTTAGCATCCGTTTCCACTGAGCACCCGCACTTTTTTCCGTTTCCAACCCCTCGGATGATAACCCGCCTCTCTCATACAGTTTCCTTTTATTCAACCCCCAACCGCTCTCTCTTCTACCACTTAACCCCTCTTTATTCACTACTCGAAAGATTTCCTTTATTATCCTTTCATCTCCTAACCCATCCACCCTATACTCGAACTTTATCACTCTTTCCGCAGCTATTACCGCCACCTTACAAGCACTCACTTCCTGAAGCACAATGTGACCAGGCGTCGACCTATCAAGTTTCAACACTTTCTTATAAAACTTTAGCTGCACCCTTTCGATCTTGTCTTCCTCTTTCGTTCCCCAGACCTCGCATCCATACAGTAACACGCTTCGCACACATGCCTTCCATATGGTCTCTGCTGCTCTAAAGTTTCCATCAAAGTTCCTTTTCCAAACCTCCTAGATACGACCCGCCGCCACCCATGCCTTCTTTGTAACATACTCTATGTGTTCTTTATTACTGTATCCAGTCCCAAAGACATACCCCAAATACTTAAATTTACTAACTTCCTCTATTTCAGTACCCTGCCATTCAAACCTTTCTTTCTTATATCGCCCACCCCTTTTAAACCGAATCCATTTTGTTTTACCAACATTCACCCTTAAATCCCTCTTTTCGAAATACCTGCCGAGCCTGTCAATCACGTCCATCATCTCACTAGCCGACTTTGCAAATACCACCATGTCATCCGCATATGCCAAGCTCCACACCTTCTTTTTCCCAATCACCACTCCTTCAGCTTGCCCGGCCTGTAGAACCTTTGCCATATCCGCCACATACAGATTGAAAAGCGTGGGACTCAAGGGGCAGCCTTGTCTCAGGCCCTTCCTCACCTCAAAATAGTCCGATTCCCATTCATTCGCTACTACCTTACAGACCGTTTCCTCGTACAAATTCCTGATGTTCCTTCTTACACTCTCTGAGATACCTAGCTTGCCCAAACACTCGTCAAGTCTCCTTCTGTTCACCGAGTCATATGTGGATTTCAAATCAATGAAAAGAGCAAACAGGCATCCCTTTCTTATTCCTTGGTCTATGATGACTCTCAAGGTCACCAGGTGTTCCACCGTGCTCCTTCCTTCTCTGAACCCCGCTTGTATTTCCGGCAAAAGCTTCCTTTCATTGATTTCCTTCCTCAAGCGACAATCCAGGATTTTAGCAAATATTTTGTATGAGGAGTTCATCAAAGTTATACCTCTATAATTTTCTAGCGCGTCCCTCGTTCCACTCTTAAACACCGGTTGAATTATCCCCACTTTCCAGCTGACTGGTATCCTTTTCTCTCCTCTCCCTATCCTTCTCAATTCCTCCGTAAACTTCTTCTTACAGATTCCTGGTGCTTCTTTCCACGCTTCATTTCCGAGCCCATCCAAACCTCCCGCTTTTCTTGGCTTTAGGGAATCAATAACATCCTCCACCTCTGTCACGGTGATATCCTCGGCGAGCTCTTCCTGCTTTCTCTGTCGATCTCCTGAACTATCATCTCTTTCTGACCGCCTCTCCACCCCTCCTAGCATCCTCATGAAGTGGTTTTGCCATTCTTCTATCGCAATGCTCTTGGGTAATCTTTCCTTCCTTTTCCTATTCTCTCTCACGTATTTCCACAGCTCAGCTTCCGTCTTGATTTCTCGTACCCGCTGCTTCTCCTTCTCTTCCCAAAGCTCCTTTTTCTTCCTCTCCATTTTTTGCAATTCTGTTTTCGCTTCCAGCACGTGCACTTTGAGCCCTTCTCCCTTTCTCCATTCTCTCATAGCTTCTCGAAACCTTTGCTTTGCGTTCCGTACTTCCCGTCGTACCATGCTCGGCCTGGAAACGCTTCTTTGATTTTCTTTTTCACAAGTGCAGATTCCATTTTCTTTGCCATCATGTCTATATCCTCTATGGCGTTCCACTCTACCTCTTCTAATTTCCTTCTGTACTCTTCTGTCGCCTCCTTATCCCATCTGGCCACCCATTTATCCGCCTTAACATCTATCTCTCTTTGCTGCTTCAACGACACCACTACCGGCATATGATCCGACTCACTTCTTATTCCGATTTCCATCAGTTTTATTTGCCGTCTCGCCTCATCATTTGTAATTATTAGGTCAATAACTGAGGTACCCATTGCACCCACAAACGTAAATTCTCCCTCCCAGTCGCCCTCAATACACCCATTCAAAATATCCCATTGGTTCTCTAACACCCACGCCAACCAAAAATTTCCCTCTGCATTTTTAATTTTGTCTTTAGAATTCCTTCTTATCACATCACCCGTCTTATCCACCGTATTGACCTGCTCTTCTCCTATCCTAACATTCCAATCACCTCCTAGTAGCAAGTTTGTCGTTACCATATCTTCTAAATTCCTCTTTATACCCTCTTTAATTTTTTCTAGTCCCTTATTATTATAAACGGTTGCTATCTGCCACCACTCCCCCTCCAGTTCTACCTCGCTAAAAACTAGACCCTCCACCTCTTCTAGTATTCTCTCCGATTCCTTGATGCCTCTTCTCACCCCTGTTATTATTCCCCCCTTTGCCCTTCCGTAGTCACTCTCTCTCCGTGCCGGTTGTATCCTCCAATTGTACTCCTTGGGGAGTCTCTCTTTACAGGCTTCCCATTCCTTCTCTTGAACCCAGGTCTCCACTAACCCAACTATTTCAAATTTCCTCAAGAATTCTATAAAAGACCCGTCCACCTTATCCAATTTCTTCCTGAGCCCTGCTACATTCCAAGACATTAGCTTTACATTTTCCTTTTCCGTTCCGTCGTTGAGTAAATGTCCCCTCTTTCTTTGGTCGTTTATTCGTTTTTTGCTACCTTGTCCCATGGTACCCAATTCCCATCTATTTCCATTCTTTGGTATCCTACTTTAATCTGGTGGCCCCTTTCCTTGAGTACCTTTGCCTTCCTTAACAGTTCTTTCTGGATTCCTTGTTCCTTAGGGGTGAAATCATCTTGAATGAATACGTTTGTACCTCTAAGCTTGCGTTTGTTTCTCATTATGTCCTTTTTTACCTCCCAACTTTCTAATTTTAACATAATCAGGCCTTTACTTTCTCTATTATCCCTATTCGAGCCAAGCCTGTATGCACTCCCGAAACCTTCGTTTAAACCTAGCTTTTCCCGAAATATGTTCTTTGCCTTTTCCCGCCAATCTTCTCCTTCAATTCCATAAATAACAATGTTATTTCTTAATTCCCTCCTTAGTCTCCTCTCTTCCGTATCTTTTAGTTTAGCCAGCTCCTCTCTCATTGCCTGACGTTCCTCCTCCCACTTACTCTCGGTTCTTCTCTTCTCCTCCTTGACTGCCTCCGCTTCCTCCTCCAGTTTCGATAACTTATTCTTTATTTCCATATTCTCATCTCTTATTGACCTCAACTCTGCTAACAATTCCTTTCTCCAGTCCTTTTCTACTTCTTCCTCCTCCTTTTGTCTCTTCACCACCCTTTCCAATTTTTCCTCCAATCTTCTGTTTTCCAGTCTCATTTCCTCCAACTTCCTGTCTACCGTCGTGAACTCCTTTTTAATTTATATTAACTCCTGCAATATTCTCTCAAAATGATCACTCTGACCTGCACTGCACTCCCCTCTTCCTTTATCTGACATCTCCTCTTTTTTCGACCTCTTAGCCGTCTGGATCGGTGATCGGTTTAGTTTAGCACATCTTTCAAACGAGTTCATCGACTCACTGCCCGCTCTGGGTCTGCTCTCGCATTCGTCCATTCCCGCGAAGACACCTTACGCTGTTGAAGCCGGTCTTAGCTACAAATTCCGCTATCCCTCAACAGATGCGCTTTGAAACGTTGCCTGGGCGCTTACCCTGTCGCGCCGCAACCACGTAAACACAACTTATCACCACGTGCGTAAAGTTTTTAACACGCTTGCTGCGATAACGACTTACTTGCAACGAAGGTTTTCCCGACGACAATAACTGCCTGAACAAAATAGACAAACCACCCGCAGCCTTTCATTTCCCTCACGCTTAAAACACCCGCAATAGCAATTATTTTACCGAGCACTCTCACACACGTCCAGCACCCACGAATACTTCATATCCGGTATAGTAAAGACAGAATTGGAGGTAATTGTAAATAATTAAAATACTACGATTATCGAACTGAATCTAAAAATCGAAAAATTAATGAAAACAAATTAAGTGTGTCTTAAATAAAGTGCTTCGGAACTACCTAAAGATTAAAATATGTCTCGAAAACCTGTCGGAGTAAATGAGGCCAAAGATAGCGTTCATCAGCAACTAAAAACAGATAAAGTCCGAACAAAAAATCAAAGTTATAAAAATTCGGGAATCCTATCATCACAGTAAAAAGTGATGAAAACGTAATATGAAAACGTATAATAAAGAAGAAATTTGGGAGATCCAAAAAAAAAACAGAAGCGGAACAGACAATCAAAAGTAATACACAGAAACTTGGACACAACAATGATTAAAGCAGCAAAAAGAAAGCAAAATTTTTTGCTATCCATGTGTATCCATGTGTCATATTTAGAACCAACGCTTACGGAATTGGAAATTACCGATTACTTCACAAGAATATTTTATCAGTACAATGTAAACAACTAGACTCTAAATACCCTAAAGCAGTGTTTCCCAACCTTTTTCTCCTCGCGAACCCCCTGTAAAATTCAAAAGAGTTTGGCGAACCCCCTGTACTGGCGTGTAAAAAAGTAATGAAATCGGATACACGGAAAAAAGTACACTGTAGAAATTACAGTTTAAATACTAACGTTACGAATCGGTTCTTACGAATACAAACTTGTAAAAAGTGCAGTCGCATACTGTAATTTTTAACTTATTTACTAATAAAAATCTTACAATTCCAACCTGTGAATTTTACAGTTTGAAAAAGTACTTTTAGTTAAATGGAAAGTTAAAATATTCTTTACTAATTATTTTGTAACTTTTCATCATATAATATGTATTCATTATTAGTCCAAACTGTAAAAATTATGATTTTTTTCTGATGGATTTATTACTTCATAATATAATATTTCTTATTTATTTTCAAACTTTCAAAAATTACAGTTTGAGCTGTTACTCGTTGAGTATGAGAAATGAACGCCGAAATATTACATCTCGACGACATTTTTAAATTATTTTTAGTAGTGACACGTTACAGCAAAAAATTAAAATTCAATATCTGAAACTGTAATTTTAACGAAAAACAATTTGTAACATGTAACAACTCCAATTGTAGTTTTTACAGTTTCAAATTCGCAAGGTCGCTGCTAATATTTGAAACTGTACATTTTCCGTGTAGAACACGGATTGAACAATCGTTTTTAAAAGGATAGAAAACATAATCAAATTTGGCACAATATCTGACAATTTCAGTATTAGATCAGGTTCCGCATTTAACCTGTTTTTTATATTCATCATTCTTCTTCTTCTTCTTCTTAATGGCACTACAACCGATTGCCGGTCTGGGCCTCCTTCAGCATGTTTCTCCAAGCGGACCTATCACTCGCCAACGTTCTCCAGTCCCGTACTTGAAGTTTTTGTAGGTCAGTTGTTACCGCATCCTTCCATCTCCCTCTTGGTCTTCCGGCCCTTCTCCTTCCCTCTGGTTGGCTATTGAACAACTTTTTCGGAATCCTATGATCACCCATTCTCTGCATGTGTCCGAGCCATCTCAATCTTGCCACTTTGATGAAACTCACAATATTTGGTTGATTGTAGAGCTGATATAGTTCGTGATTATATCTTCGGCGCCAGATTCCTCGTTCTTGGGTCGCTCCAAATATTGCACGTAGCATTCTTCTCTCAAATACACTTAAAGCCTGTTCTTCGCTCTGTGTTAAGCTCCATGCTTCTGCACCATAGGTTACCACCGGTCTTATCAGTGACCTGTACAGTGTGCACTTATGCTTGGGGTGGATTGTTTTGGACCTAAAAAGTTTAAGTAGCCCATAATAGCACCTGTTACCAAGAGTTATCCGCCTGCTAATCTCCTCGCCCATCCGGTTTACGCTGTTCAGTTGCGAGCCCAAGTACACAAATGTATCTACTGTGTCAAAGTGCTTTCCGTCTAGTTCTAGCGTTGGTCCTACCTTCCGATGAGTTTCGTTAGCCACCATGTATTTCGTTTTGTTTACGTTGACAGTGAGTCCTAGGTTATTTGCTTCCTTCTCCAGCAGCGAGTAAGTAGTTTTGGTCGCCTGTTCGCTTCTGCAAATTATATCAATGTCGTCTGCGTAAGCCAATAGTTGTGTTGACTTAAAGTACACAGTGCCGTTAGTATCCACTCCACTATTCCTAACGGCCTTTTCTAGTACGATGTTAAACAGTAAAGTTGCCAGTGGGTCTCCCTGTCGTAGTCCTTCCTCTGTTATAAAAGACAACTTGTTTCGTATTCTTACCACAGACGATACTTCAGACAGTGTTACTCTGGGCTGTCAGTTTTTCAGGGAATCCGAAACTTGTCATTATCCCCCACAGTTTGTGTTTTATAACGCTGTCGTATGCTGCTCTGAAGTCCACGAATAGATGGTGTGTCGTGATATTGAACTTATTACATTTCTCCAGGATCTGCCTAATGCCAAACAGTTGGTCTGTGGTTGACCAGTTTGTGCGGAAACCGCACTGGTATTCACCGATATTCTCTTCTGCGTATGGTAGTAAGCGACGGTACAACACATTAGCGAAGACCTTGTATGCAATGTTTAGCAGCGTTATCCCCCTGTAGTTAGAACAATCTTATCACCTTTCTTGTACAATGGGTATATTATCCCTAGCTTCCATTCATCCGGTAGCTATTCATCTATATTCATCTTTCAGAAAGGTATATATTGAAAATCCTTTCTCACATAGATATGTTGCGCAAAAGGGCAATAGAACTTTAGTTGCTTTTTTCGACATAACACGATATTCATTTTTATTGAGCCAGAAGACAATTAAAGGGTGATCTCTAAAAATAGATTTTAGAGAACTGTCACAGGATAACTCTATGAGTTTTTCATTCTCCAGCAAAGTTAGAGAGTTTTAAACAGTTGTAAAATAAGTCATAAAATCACCATTTTTTATTGAATTTTCTGGTAAAAAAAGGGCAGAGAGAACCAAAACATTCGCACTCATTCAATTTCAGACATTTATAATATTTACAGCACCACCAAGTAGTTGATAATGCTGCAGGTATACGCTTGCATCCCAATGCTTATCTATGAATGCAGCAAGGAGTTCATTAAATTTTCTCGTTTATCTTTTTTTACTCGTGCCATAGAACCAGAAAACTTCCCTATCATTGATTTTGCACCTTCTGCACCGCACGATCACATTCAAACCAGTTTATTCCATTTTTTCAAAATAAGTATTGATCAGATCGAAAATTGTTTCTCCAGATGTATAGGTTGCACCTTTGAAGTTGCACTAGGTTTTCAAAGGTTGCACCCAATAGTACACGTTCTTGAACGATATTCACCAAAATATATCTATCGTAGATAGGCAATACTGCGGCGTTTGATACATCGGTCGACTCGTGAAGCTGGATCTGAATTCAATCTCTTCAAAAGTTCCATTCCAGTTCCAGATTATTTGCAAAATGATTAAATCTACTCGCCCAAACTCTTTATCACAGTTTTGGAGTATGCTTTATATAGTTTTGCTCTCAGGTAACCTTAAAGACATTCAAGATATGATACAAGAAATACAAAAGGTATGTGCTGGCGTAGGTCTAAATATGAATTTTGTAGACAAACATGAAGTTGGTGATGAGGTGGATAAGTACAACTATCTTGGTCATGAAATCCAAATGTCACGAGACAACCAATCGTGCGAAATGAAAAGAAGAGTTACACTATCTTGGGCAGCCTATGGAAAACTTGCGGAAATCTTTAAAAGCGACATACCACAATGTTTAAAGAGGAAGGTGTTTGATCGGTGTGTGTTGCCCGTGGTGACCTACGGAGCTGAAACCTTAACACTAACCACACCAGGTGTTAGGAAACTTATGGTAATACAGCGCAAGATGAAAAGGTCCATGGTCGGAGTGTCACTGCGGGATAATATAAGAAACTAAGATTTACGAAGAATAACCGGCGTCACAGATGTAGTTATCCAAATTCGCAAAAAAAACAAATATCCCAAAACTCAAATGGGAGTGGGATGGACATGTGGCACGAATGACGGACGGGAGATGTGCGAAAAGGCTGCTCGAGTGGAGACCGTGCTTGGATTCAAGAAGTAAGGGAAGACCCCCTGCACGTTGTACGGACGATCTAACAAGATGTGCAGGCAACTGGATACAGAGAGCTCAAGACATAAGGGAAAGGGCAGAAATGGGAGAGGTTTAAGTCCAGCAGTGAATACAGAGAGCTGAATGATGATGATGGAATAATTCTATACAACACCGTATTGTTTAATAAGGGAACAAGATCAATTTTCTTTGCTGCCTTTTCTCCAATATATTTTGTACATGGTCACATTCCTTAGCTAACCGTAGAACGGTTAATGATATAAGCTTCATTTATAAGTTACTAAATAGATGGATACGGTTGATGACATTTCTGATTTTTTTTTATTTTTTACGAAGTACGCGCATAACTAACGACAACGTTTTAGGAAACCGATCTACAGAAAATTCTGGTACGACTTCTTCCATACATTTTTTGTTCAGCAAAGAAACACATTGGATATCAATTAATTCCATTTGTGGTTTTCAATAGATTGTAACAATATCAATAGAAGGTAAAAAAACGAAATTTTACTTCACTGCGTTTAAAATCAGAGAATCTTCGATCGAATTCCATTTCTAACAATTTTGTGAGTATATTCTGCAAATTTTAATTTAGATGATTTATGCAATATATTAACAGCTCTCAATCATCAAGCGAGACAAGTTTGCTTTTTCTATTTGTTTTAGCCAAAATAATCAATTTTGATAGAAAGCGTTAATATTATCAATGCTTTGACGCAGCGAAACGGCTCACATGGAGTATCTTGAACTCATATGCTAAACGTGATTGAAGATTGTCCGTACTATTGTTAGACATCATTAGATCGTGCTCTTTGTCTTTTAGATATTAATCCTTCAGTTATTTTATGTATGACCTACATCTAGTGCACTGACACATAAAATCGTAAATTCTTTTTACAATATATTGATTATCAAATAGCTTTGTAATAACATGATTTTTGCCTTGAAGCTTAATATTAAGTTGGTAAGATGTCTTGTAATATCAACTTAGAAAGCCAAGTACTCTAATACATTGTCCATCTTTTAATTCAGCACATTCATATATTTTTGTTTTCAAGAAAATTATGATTTCGTCTAGCAATTTGAAGAATCGTTTTAAAAGTTTATGACTCGGAAAGCCATCGAACTTCTATATAATATGATAGATCGGTTTCTCACATTCTATACTTTCCACATCACATAATCACATTCTATGTTTTCCAAAAATAAAGCAAATTGACTATTTACACTAGCAAGGTGACTATTTTTAAAAGATGTCCGATATTTAAAACGTTGGAGTACAATACTTGCTGGAGAAAATGTTCAAAATTATTATTACCATGCTGCATTTTTACATATTCAACAACTCCTTTAGTAATACGGATTATGCCTCCCCGACCACCATCATCAGTTGCAGAACAAACCAAATTTTCCAATGGTAACTTATAATTCTTCAAAACCTCCCATGGCGCATCTAAATTATCAGCTCCAGTAGTTGTATTATGCATAGGAATGACTTCCAAAAATACTTCACTTACTTTTAAATTAATCGCATCTGCGAATAAAAACTTATATATGTACTTTCATCAATTGCAGCAGAGTAGGCTTGAAATGTTGATATTATGGAGTTATGCTAATTTCTCATATTCTCGGCAGCAGATTTCATCAAATCTGTTAGCTACAGCATTTCGACTTAAACTTTTATTTTTTTTAAATTTGTGCTGAACATAATACTCCCGTATTAGTAATATATAATAATACTACTTCCCGTATAAGGGTTCCGTACCAAAAGATCTGTCTATCTGTCTGTCTGTCTGTCAACACCATTTTTCTCAGGAACGCGTAGAGGTAACAAGTTGAAGTTTGTTTCAAATACTCGGGTCTGCGGTCTCTTTCAGCTGTGCAAAAATCAAACTTCTAAGTCAACACGATCAAAAGATATGACCGTTTATGTCACATATTTTGCGGTTTTACAAGGGAATCAAAACCTATAGTGTACTTCCCGTTGACCTAGAATCATGAAATTTGGCAAGACGCGGTGTCTTACAGCACACGTAAAGGGAAAAATCTGAAAACCGTAAATATGTAGTTTAATTACAAGAAAATGCGAATTTACTGTTAGAAACTTATGAAAATACACTAAAGTTGCCGTAGTGGTATTGTCAGGCTCCAGAAGCATATGGGTTGCATACAGTTAGGTCCTCGTCGGTTAGGTCCGAAGGTTAAAAAGTATGTGTTGGCACCAAGCTGTTTGTTCTGAATTTTTTTGTTTATATTCGTTATGCATTTCATCACGTACGCTCTATATACATAATAAATACAGGGTATATATTCAATCTCTAAATTTTGCTTGTTTATAACCTACATGCGACATACTCAAGTCCCGTTACATCCTGTATATATTATATTTTCTTTATAATCTACATATACTTAAATCACGTACGCCTTATATTTTTTGGTAGTCAATTGCCCAAAAGCAGTCAATTGAACAACTGAATGTTAAGAGTATCGAAATAGATCTAGAAATAGTTAATATATTAGTTTATATTAGATCTAGAAATAGTTAGATCTTAATATAAGTTAGTCAATAAGTGTAATACTAAAATAAAGTTTTCTCTTTATAAGTTTAAAAATATTCGCGTTATTTAAAAAAAATACCCTCTATACCTTTATACAGGGTATCTAGGTATACAGGCAAAATTGAGCAGTAAAAACAAATCCTGAAGTTCCAGAACTCCTAAACGCTCATAATGAATGGGGATGTATGGTTATAAAATATAGGGCAGAATTCCATCGTACGACAGCGACATCTTGAGGTTATGCTTGCAGCGGCACTAAGATGGTCGTGATTTCAGGAGGGACACTTGTCAAGTTAACTGAATGTGCTTGCTACGTCCTCCAAAAAAAAGATACCTTACTTACAAGTTTGTACGGAACCCTCGGTGCGCGAGTCACAACTCGCACATGGCCGTTTTTTTTTTATTTGTGCTGAACATAATACTTCTGTTCACTAATAAATTCTCCTTCAGTAAATGGCTTCGATCTGCTTACGTTTATAACTCACTTTTGCTATCCGGTACGTTCACGGCATTCGTTTCACCGCGGAATCTTCAGCGTAGAATTTTCATAGCAAGAACGTTCACCGCTGAGCCGTTTCACTTCTGCAAAGTTTCACCGCCCACTTTTCTTCTTCTTCATATGGCGGTACAGCTCAAACCTGGCTCTGGTCTCATGTATTTTTGTCATCCATTCTTCCCTGTCCTTTGCTGCTCTTCTCCACGCTGTTACTCCGAGTAGTTGGTATGCGTCTTCCCGGGTCTCTTCCTCCCACTGTTTTCTTGGCCTCCCTACCGGCCGCCAGCCTTCAATTTTTGCACTTAGTGGCAGACGGTTATCGTCCATCCTGACCAAGTGTCCTGCCCATCTTAGTCTTTGCAGTGTGATGTATGTGGAAATCGGTGATTCTTGGTATATCTGGTATAGATCGTTATTGTACGTTGGCCTTCTGACCGCCCATAGAATCCTACGTAGCACCTTGCGCTCAAATATGCTCATTGCGTTCTTGGTTTTCTCGATCATAGTCCATGTTTCGCTACAATAGCATGTGATTGGCATCCAATTACAAAAATACATAAACAAAAATATAGGAAAATAAATTGATAGAGAACGAAAATGCTCAGGGGTGAAAGTTCCTGCGGTAAAAGTTCCTACCGTTAAGATGAAACCGCATTCACCGCGCGAAACGTATGCTGCGAAAGTTCACTGACCTCTCTATCTTTTACAGCAGCTCTATTGCCTTCAACAGATTTAGTGAACACACTTTGTCGTTTTTAGGGTTCCGTATCAAAAACGGAACACTTATAGGATCACTTTGTTGTCCGTCTGTCTGTCTGTATGTCTGTCAAGACAATTTTTCTTAGGAACGCGTAGAGGTAACAAGCTGAAATTTGTATCAAATACTTGGGTCTGTGGTCTCTTTCAGCTGTAAAAAACTCAAACTTGTAAGTCAACGCGATCAAAAGATATGACTGTTTATGTCGCACATTTTGCGATTTCACAAGGGAATCAAAACTTATAGGGTACTTCCCGTTGACCTAGAATCATGAAATTTGGCAAGAAGCCGTGTCTTACAGCACATGTAAAGGGAAAAATCTGAAAACCGTAAATATGTAAAACAGTAGTAGAAAATGCGAATTTGCTATTAGAAACTTGAAAAATATGAAAATACACTAAAGTTGTCGTAGTGGTATTGTCAGGCTCCAGAAGCATATGGGTTGCATACAGTTACGTCCTCGTCGGTTAGGTCCGAAGGTTAAAAAGTATGTGTTGGCTCCAAGCTGTTTATTCTGATTTTTTTTTGTTTATATTCGTTATGCATTTCATCACGTACGCTCTATATACATAATATATACAGGGTATATATTATGCCTAAATTTTGCTTGTTTATAACCGACATGCGACATACTCAAGTCCCGTTACATCCTGCATATATTATATTTCGTCTAATTTTTCTTTATAATCTACATATACTTAAATCACGTACGCCTTATATTTTTTGGTAGTCAATTGCCCAAAAGCAGTCAATTGAACAACTGAATGTTCAGGGGTGAAAGTTCCTGCGGTAAAAGTTCCTACGGTGAAGTTGAAACCGCGGTGAAACGTATGCTGCGAAAGTTCACTGACCTCTATCTTTTTCAGCAGCTCTATTGTCTTCAACAGATTTAGTGAACACACTTTGTCGTTTTTAGGGTTCCGTACCGAAAACGGAACCCTTATAAGATAACTTTGTTGTCCGTCTGTCTGTCTGTCCGTCTGTCCGTCTGTCCGTCTGTCCGTCTGTCCCTCTATCCGTCTGTCCGTCTGTCCGTCTGTCCTTGTGTCCGTCCGTCCGTCCGTATGTCAAGACCATTCTTCTTAAGAACGCGTAGAGGTAACAAGTTGAAATTAGTAGCAAATACTCGGGTCTGCGGTCTCTTTCAGCTGCGAAAAAATCAAACTTGTAAATCAACGCAATCAAAAGATATGACCGTTTATATCGCATATTTTGCGATTTCACAAGGGAATCAAAACTTATAGGGTACTTCCCGCTGACTTAGAATCATGAAATTTGGCAAGAAGCAGTGTCTTACAGCACATGTAAAGGAAAAAATCTGAAAACCGTAAATATGTAGTTTAATTACAAGAAAATGCGAATTTACTATTGGAAACTTATGAAAACACACTAATGTGTTGCGTGGTGTTGTCAGGCACCAGAAGCATATGGGTTGCATACAGTTAGGTCCTCCTAAAGATACCTTACTTACAAGTTTTTACGGAACCCTCGGTGCGCGAGTCACAACTCGCACTTGGCCGGTTTTTGAAGAATTGATTTCAATTCCGACAATTTGTCTTGTGGCCGACGAAATTTCGTAACGTATCGGTCATAGTTTGTTTTATGATTTGTGTCATAGTGTCTTTTATGATTTTATTTCTTAGCAACTGAAATAGAGTTTTTACACATCAGACATAATATATTTTTCTTCTTGTGGACACAAAAATATTATGGACACAGTTTTCATTTTTTTTTCATTGTTTTTGAAGTTTGATTATATTTTTATTAAATAACTTTCTAAGTTCATACGAATGAAAACCAAAATCAACCTCAGAGTTTAAAATTAAATTCAATAAAAATTGAGCAAACATGCACTTTGTGATGACAAACAAAGTTTACTTGTAAATAATAGATTCATATGTTTTTTGAAAAAAAAACCTTTTGGCGGGCTGCAAGCTATGTATAGGCGGGCCGCATGCGGCCCGCGGGCCGCGTGTTTGACATGCCTGATCTACAATAAGATAATAATGCTCCAGGAATTTAAGATATGATAAAGACTAGGTTAGACAAGACATATTAGGAATTAAGTAAAGGTAGCACAAGGGGGAATAAGATTAGATAAATTAGGATAAGATTAGACAAATTAGGATACAATTAGACAGGTTTGGGCAAGATAAGATTAGACAAGATAAGTCGAATTAAGATTAAACAAGATAAGTAACAAAACTGAAACAATTGTAGGATAAGCTGGGATAAGATAAGTCTAGATAGGACAAGATAGGGCTTGGACACAGGCTAGGATAAGATAAGGAAAGATATGACAAAGTAAAAATATATAACAATAAATGAGATAAATATAAGACGACAAGACAATATAGGACCCAATAGGATAAGATAGATTGGTATTGTCTGGTTTGTCTGGCCCCGTCTGGCCCTTCCTGGTCCTCTCTGGTCTTGTCTAGTCTTGTCAGGTCTTGTTTGGTCTTGTCTGGTCTTGTCTGATGCTGTTTAGTCTTCTCTGGTTCTTTCTAACCTTGTTTACTCTTTTCTAGTCTTGTCTAATCTTGTTAAATCTTGTCAAATATTGTTTAATCTTGTCTAGTCGCCATAAATACTGTCTAGGCTTGTGTAGGTCAGCATATATTAATTTCAACACGTAGACCCGGGCATTCAACATCACGATCTAAATTCCGACCAAAACCTAACAGGAAATTTTAAAAATATTAAAAAATAGCGAGAAAATGTAATAACCCTAGAAGGATTTCAATGAAACTTTTACTAAATGTGGGAATCCACAAGAAGTGCCCTTCAACCGAATTTGAACGCTGCGCCTCCAATGGAGGCGGCGTTGAAAATTATTTTTGCTTCAAAGGTTTTTTGCAAATATCTCGTTTGCGCTTCAAAATATAAAATTGCAACCCGGATCGCCGTATGTAAGACGTCGGTGTCTACAAAAAAGTATTTTTTGAAAATTTAGGTAAATCATTCGGTTTAGCCACAAAAGTAACAAAAATGAAATGCAAATTCTTTGAATTAGGTTTCTCAACTTACAAGAGTATAAATGGTCAGGTCTAGGTGTTTAGGGTCTAGGGTCTAGGGTCTAGGAAATTAATGTATGCTGTGTAGGTCTAAAATCTAATTCAACATGATGTCGTTTGTACCTTGATGGTGTCTCTTAAGATTGCAATCTCCCTGGTCAAGTGCTCATTCTCTTGGTAGATGACTTCCATTTGCTGTTGCATCTCTATGCTTGGTCCCCTCATCCGCATCCTCAGCTCCTCCTCCAGCTGTCTCACCAACATCGCTTGTTTCTGAAACGTGACAAAACCAACGCTCACACAAACTAATTGCACACGACAGAAAGTATTATAGCGCACCAGACGAAACTGTTAATAGTAAATGGATCTGTGTAGTGTGGACAGGAATTGTGAAAATTAGATTTTGACTTTAAATTAGACATTTTGGGATTTTTGTTGCGTTTCTGTTTGTTATGTTAATAAGTTGCGTTCTCTGGGGGTGAGAACGCAGTTGGGACATTTAAACGCTTGGCGGGGGAAATAAAACTTTCTTTCGGTTCCGTTTTATGGGTCGGCGGAGGGAGAAACCGACGGGAAAATTTCTCGGACGGACGCGGAGAGAAAAACCCGTCGACGATTTTGCATTCCGCGTGGCCGGCCCCACCCCATGGATTTTCCTCGAGCGAGCCAACAACATCTCTCAATCCGTTTTTATGCTTTTCCCATCAGGAACGTCACATTTATATTCAAATCTTCAACCACATCCGACAAGGAAAGACAGATTAGAGTAGACAGACTAGACTAGACGGACAAGATTAGATGGGATAAACTTGAGAGGTAAGAGTCGTTAGTCAAGATTGGACGGACAAGACAAACTAGACTAGACAAACTAATCAAGTCTAGTCTATATAAACTAGACTAGACAAACTAATGAAACAATACTTGTTCTGTTGGCGGGATTTGTAAACGGAGACGGGCGAGCGAGTACAACACGCGAGGCGAACATATTGGTTTCTGGAGAATTTCACCCATTGTTTACAACACAATGACGTATAAATTTACCTCGACCTCAAATAAACTTCAACTAGTAAATGCCGTCTTGACACAAGAGGTTTTTCCATTACACAGGGAAAACTATACAAAACAAGAGCGGAAAAATACGAGTACAAAATGAAATCCGGTCTAACTAGTTTCATACTAGCTACACTTGCTCTTAGAGTTTTAAAGATCGAAGAAGATGTATGAACGAGAACAGAAACGAGACTCTCGTGTCTTACAAGAGCAAGAGCACATACGCTCTCGTGTGACACGAGAGCGAGACCAAATATGCTCCGGTCTAAATAATTTTCAAAAGTGTCTAGTCTCGCTTTTACGAGACGAGACGAGCAAAATATCGTTCTCGCGTGAAGCCCTATTACGCACGCAAGTCTGTTGTGTGGATTAAAATTTGAAAGTTTTTGAATGTGGATGTGGAAGCTGCTTTTGTTGTAGTTTCGTAACTCTGGGATTTGGTTGGTTTGGAATTCGAGGCAATCGGATTTAAAAAGTGAGGAACATGGAAATCGAACTGTGTTGGTAGAGATTTGCGTTAAATTTATTAGTCGGGACCGAGAGCAAAGTTTATGATAGAGTATTAGCAGAGAAGTATATTTGAGGAATCGTGTAAATCTAATTGGAATAATAATTGTAATCTTTATTATACTAAACGTATAAAGGGCTAGCGGCCTTGGGTGTTTCGGCCCTGGACATTACAATAGTAGTGGGAAAATAGTATATTTTGTAACTAGGGCGGTAAATTGTACGCCAGAGCGAAATTGGGCACACGAACGAAGTGAGTGCGCACATCCGCTCGAGAGGGCAATTGACAATACCGCCCGTGTTACAAACGATATTTTAATATTACTCATGCAAGGGGATGTATCTTACAAGTTTGGAATCCAGTGAACATCCAAAAAAAATGGAAACAACAATGAAGAATTTGCTTTTCCAATTGTCTCCGGTGGTGTGGATTCGTCATAAGGATTTCACCATAGAGTTTATACTCATTTTAAAACATTTTCTTTAATTTTTATTATCATTTTGTAATGAACAAAATTTCTGACACTTTCACGTCACTTTTTTAATATTGAGGTCTTGATTGTGTTTATATTATTAATTTATTTATTTGTTTCTGGGTTCCGTAACGAAAACGGAACCCTTATAGGATCACTTTGTTGTACGTCTGTCTGTCTGTCTGTATGTCTGTCCGTCTGTCTGTCTGTCGAGACCATTTTTCTCAGGAACGCGTAGAGGTAACAAGTTGAAATTCGTATCAAATACTCGGGTCTGCGGTCTCTTTCAGCTGTGAAAAAATCAAACTTGTAAGTCAACGCGATCAAAAGATATGACCGTTTATGCCGCATATTTTGCGATTTCACAAGGGAATCAAAACCTATAGGGTACTTCCCGTTGACCTAGAATCATGAAATTTGGCAAAAAACGGTGTCTTAATTAACTAATTTACTATTAGAAACTTATGAAAATTACACTAATGTTGTCGTAGTGGTATTGTCAGGCTAAAGAAGCATATGGGTTGCCTATAGTTAGATCCTCCTCGGTTAGATCCGAAGGTTAAAAAGTATGTGTTGGCACCAAGCTGTTTATTCTGAATTTTGTTTGTTTATATTCGCTATGCATTTCATCACGTACGCTCTATATACATAATATATACAGGGTATATATTATGTCTAAATTTTGCTTGTTTATAACCGACATGCGACATACTCAAGTCCCGTAACATCCTGTATATATTATATTTCGTCTAATTTTTGTTTATAATCTACATAATATGTTGATAATCTACATAATAATACCATACTATAATCTACATAATCTACATAATATGTTGTAGATAATATGATTTAAGTATATTATACTTAAATCACGTACGCCCTATATTTTTTGGTAGTCAATTGCCCAAAAGCAGTCAATTGAAAAACTGAATGTTAAGAGTATCGAAATAGATCTAGAAATGATTAATATATTAGTTTATATTAGATGTAGAATTAGTTAGATCTTAATATAAGTTAGTGAATAAGTGTAACACTAAAATAAAGTTTTCTTTTTATAAGTTTAAAAATATTCGCGTTATTTAAAAAAAATACCCTGTATACCTTTATACAGGTTATATAGGTATACAGGCAAAATTGAGCAGCAAAAACAAATAGTGAGGTTCCAGAGCCCCTAAACACTCACTAGTGAATGGAGGATGTATGGTAATAAAATATAGGGTAGAATTCCATCGTACGACAGCGACATCTTGAGGTTATACTTCCACCGGTACTAAGATGTTCGTGATTTCAGGAGGGCCACTTGTCAAGTTAACTGAATGTGCTCGACAGGAAGACGGCCATTACCGATTGCCAACAATTGCTTGGAGAAATCTTCGGCAGATGGATCGTTTAGCAATACAACTCGCATGTTTGTCGTCAGCTGAAGTTTCTTAATATAGCACTACAGAGTAGATGATCTGAGGCAAGCGTTTAGTTCATCGGCAGCGGTGGATCTTTGAATTACTGGTAGTGTTTGCCGGAAATCGCCAGACAAAATATCTTGAATCATTGCGCAAATCTTTCATTGTCGGATTTAGTGCTTCCAATGAACGTTTGTGCGCCATTGTTCATTCATTCCATACAATAATTTAACTTGCTATGGGGTGATTTAGTCAGCATGTGGGTGTTTCAGTCGTTTGAAGGTTTAACGATAATTTAAACGCTGAATGAGTCGTTCTGTACCTTTCTAGCAACTATACCAGCTATACCACTATACCAGATAGTGGTCGCTATACCAGAAGAAGCAACTGTTACGGCAATTTCAGATCTCGCACGAACAGTGGCTAAAATCAATGACGTGAAGAATGTCTTCCCAGTTCCACCGGGCGCATCGAGGAAAAATAAGCCACCATTTCCATAATCAAATGCCTTCATTAACTTATGGTACACATCCTTCTGTTTTGAGTTCAACAGTGGTACATTCACTCAAACTGATTCGTTCAATGCATCGTATTCACGTTTACGTTCCTATTCTCGATTGAGCGTCGTTCAGAGCACGATTTGGCGTTGGCATTCCTAACTTTACTAACAAACTGCCGCACATGAGGTAACATATATCTTCTATCAAAAGCAAGGCCTGGTTATGTATTTCCTCATTCACCTCGAGATCGTGATTCCTTGGTGGCACGAATTCGGTGTAAAAGTCTTCTGATATGTTATCCTTCTACTTCTTCTACAGTTCAATTGGATTCGATCGGAAATATATCGAAATAATGATAGCAAATAATGTGCGTATCTGATTTGGAGATGCAGAAAGAACCGATTCAGCTATTTTAATGTCTCAATGAGTTTCGTTTTCAAGCAAATTGAGCAAATTTTGGGCACACTGCACCATTGACAGTTCGAAGTGATTCAAATGAGGTAAGCCCACGTGTAGAGTGTAGAGTAACGTTCGTGCAAATGGATCGCGTTGGCAAATAAAAAAGAAACTTGTCAATGTTGTCGCTGGAGGTGTTGCAACACCTTGAGCACCATTTGATGCGTTGAAATAAACTCGTTGACCAATTTCTAGATGCACCGCGAAATGTAAAACACGTGGATGACGTTCATGAATGGGGAATGAAAAACGTCATCTAATGGCATAGCTTCAGTTATAGCGTAAGTAGTTTTGACTGTGCAAATATAAGTGGATTCCATAAAAAAAATCATTATTTTCATTATTATTATCTTTTTTCGCGAATTTTTCCAATATTTTAATTGTTACTATGTTGGCTGGGGTGGAGACAAATCCAACAAATCAAAAATCATAAAAATCGGACCCGCCGTTCTTGAGTTTTTAAAAACCTAACTTTAAACCCGACTTTGTTTTATATGTTAAGATTTGCTTAATTTTTTTTATTTTATCCCAGTAAGTTTTACATGATCCCGTTCAACCTCCATACAAACTTTGAGACAGGATTGACATCTAGTGCCGGCACGTTTTCAAAAAATCTTAATTGTTAAACTTAACAGTTTCAAAAAATCTTAATTGTTCTCATTATTTGAGAAAAGAAATTCAAAATAACATAATAAATTTATTGGGAGAAAAAGTACGTGTTACTATTATTTCCAATATTATTTCCCAAATATTACAGCATTATTTTGGATTGCACTCCAGATGTTAGTAGAATTGAACAAATGTATCTTGTTATTCGCGTTCTAACTAATGATAGTGAAGAATTTGTTCCTAAAGAATATTTCATCAAATTTTTACCTGTAGAATCATCAACTGGGGAAAGTTTAACTGATTTAATTTTGCAAGAATTAGGTCTCAAAATTAAAAATTTACGTGGCCAGGTATACGGCAATGGTCCAAACATGAAAGGTATGCATTCTGGTGTGCAAAAACGAATCTTAGATAAGATTCCTAAGGCCTTTTTCGTAACCTGTTCTTGCCATTCTTTAAACTCAGTTGTAAACGACGCAGCCAAAAAATCTGGTGGACTAAGTAATTTTTTTTAAATACATTTTTTTCATATTATTCAAGAATTGTTTCTATTCTTTTCTAGTTCTAGCGTAAATTTGTTTCTGATCGAATTTCGTATAAATAGTTTTGGGCAAATAATTTGTAAAAGCTAAAGAAATAGCTAATGAAATGGAGATAAATGCAGATTTTGAAAGCAGGCTTTCAATTAGAATTAGACGTAAAAGCAAATTATTTATTCACGAAGGAACAGATAAACAAATAGAAAATCTGTCTAAAAAATTTGACTCTATGGAAAGACCTGTAAATTTATTATATTTGGAAGAGGGGGTTAAAGGTCATTATGTATATATTAATAGATATTTGGCGACTGGTAAGAAGTCAAATATCATCGCATCACTATAAAAAATATTTATGAGATGGCTGTCTAACCTTTTTTTTCAACCAAATCTTCTTTCAATCAACATAAATTGAATGACTGCAACAAAATGTACACTATTATGCCGACAAAAGACATTGTTAAAGACAGGGGATGTGATATGGTCCCGGGGGATATATTAAAATTACGATAGAAAAATGCGTATGCCCTTTGTTGTATACGCAGATTTTGAATCAATATTAAAACCGATAGATACATGCTCACCAAACCCCGACAATAGCTATACCAACCAAACACATATACACGTACCGTACAGTTTTACCTATAATATAAAATGTTCATTTGATGATTCATTGAGTAAATTCAACACATATACCGGAGAAGATTGCCTGAAATTATTTTGCTAGAACCTCTATGCGGTAACACCTGCTGTTGAACACGTAATCAAAGTTTATCATTATCTCTTAAATATTTGTACTAATTCTGTTACAGAAAGATTTACACAATTGGAAAATCATAATAAAATTTTTGAATTTTGTACGCAATATCTTTAACTCAAAAAAATTCAGACCGTGTCGTCGGCATATTGAAGAATGTAGTGAAGGTTTACGAGATTGGGAGAGCTGAGGTCCATATTAAAGATGTGACAGAACGATTTGTTAAATAGGGGTGATATTGGTGAACCTTGAGGTACACATTGAAGAGGGGTAAAGAAGTTAGCTGTGTGTGTGTCAAAATGACAAATGCAAGACGAATTGTAAATTGAATTCGTTTAAACTCGAATGGCATATCGGTTGGAATCATCGGAATGAGAACTTCCTCACCTTTAAATTTACCTTTAAGTATCGTCGCGTAAATCACATTGCTCATGAGTTTTGTCACCACTAACGCGTACCGTTACATAGCTTTGGTTGGTTCAGATTTCGAAGCATGATGACTACCGAGCCAACCTTCAGTTGGTAATTGTTCGGTGGCAAGCCACACAAATCCAATGAATTTAAAAATTCTGTTGGATAGTTGGTTGGTCTTCATTTGTAACAGTGTCGATAGATTTTAAAGAATGCGGTGGACCAACGATTTGATTTTAAATTATGATGTTTAAGTTGTTCTTTGCCGCTAGAATTGCTGTTACACTCAACTAATAGTAATTTTTGTGATTAACAATGATGTGCGGAAACACTTTGTTGATGGGCTCGTCCTAAGTTGAGATGAAATTGCAGAAATTATGCGGAAAAATCAATCTGTTCGTTTCGTCGACAGGAAGACGGCCATTACCGATTGCCAACAATTGCTTGGAGAAATCTTCGGCAGATGGATCGTTTAGCAACGCAACTCGCATGTTTGTCGTCAGCTGAAGTTTCTTAATATAGCACCACAGAGTAGATGATTTGAGGCAAGCGTTTAGTTCATCGGCAGCGGTGGATCTTTGAATTACTGGTAGTGTTCGCCGGAAATCGCCAGACAAAATATCAAAATATCTTGAATCATTGCGCAAATCTTTCATTGTCCGATTTAGTGCTTCCAATGAACGTTTGTGCGCCATTGTTCATTCATCCCATATAATAATTTTACTTGCTATGGGGTGTTTAAGTCAGCATGTGGGTGTTTCAGTCGTTTGAAGGTTTAACGATAATTTAAACGCTGAATGAGCCGTTCTGTACCTTTCTAGCAACTATACCAGCTATACCACTATACCAGATAGTGGTCGCTATACCAGAAGAAGCAACTGTTACGGCAATTTCAGATCTCGCACGAACAGTGGCTAAAATCAATGACGTGAAGAATGTCTTCCCAGTTCCAGCGGGCGCATCGAGGAAAAATAAGCCACCATTTACATCATCAAATGCCTTCATTAACTTATAGTACACATCCTTCTGTTTTGAGTTCAACAGTGGTACATTCACTCAAACTGATTCGTTCAATGCATCGTATTCACGTTTACGTTCCTATTCTCGATTGAGCGTCGTTCAGAGCACGATTTGGCGTTGGCATTCCTAACTTTACTAACAAACTGCCGCACATGAGGTAACATATATCTTCTATCAAAAGCAAGGCCTGGTTATGTATTTCCTCATTCACCTCGAGATCGTGATTCCTTGGTGGCACGAATTCGGTGTAAAATGTCTTCTGATATGTTATCCTTCTACTTCTTCTACAGTTCAATTGGATTCGATCGGAAATATGTCGAAGTAATGATAGCAAATAATGTGCGTATCTGATTTGGAGATGCAGAAAGAACCGATTCAGCTATTGTAATGTCTCAAAGAGTTTCGTTTTCAAGCAAATTGAGCAAATGTTGGGCACACTGCACCATTGACAGTTCGAAGTGATTCAAATGAGGTAAGCCCACGTGTAGAGTGTAGAGTAAGGTTCGTGCAAATGGATCGCGTTGGCAAATAAAAAAGAAACTTGTCAATGTTGTCGCTGGAGGTGTTGCAACACCTTGAGCACCATTTGATGCGTTGAAATAAACTCGTTGACCAATTTCTAGATGCACCGCCAAATGTAAAACACGTGGATGACGTTCATGAATGGGGAATGAAAAACGTCATCTAATGGCATAGCTTCAGTTATAGCTTAAGTAGTTTTGACTGTGCGAATATAAGTAGATTCCAAAAAAAAATTAATTATTTTCATTATTATTACCTTTTTTCGCGAATTTTTCCAATATTTTAATTGTTACTATGTTAGCAGGGGTGGAGACAAATCCAACAAATCAAAAATCATAAAAATCGGACCCGCCGTTCTTGAGTTTTTAAAAACCTAACTTCAAACCCGACTTTGTTTTATTTATTAAGATTTGCTTAAATTTTTTTATTTTGTCCCAGTAAGTTTTACATGATCCCGTTCAATCACCTTACAAACTTGACAGAATTGACATCCAGTGCCGGCACGTGCGCCTGGTCTGACAAGCGATCGCCTTACGGCGCCATATTTTTAGGGCGGCATTTTTTGTAGCAGCGAATTTTTCGTGAGTTTCTACCGGTTCTTAGTTCTACCTTCTAAATAAAAGATGTCATCAAAAGAAATTTAAAAATCACAAAAGAAATCACAAAAGATGAGATCAAAGAATTTTTTTTTAAATTATTGAATTTCTGGCAAAATTTAATCCAATTATTAGTGAACATTTACACAGTTTCAAAAAATCCCAATTGTTCTCATTATTTGAGAAAAGAAATTCAAAATAACATAATAAATTTATTGGGAGAAAAAGTAAGTGTTACTATTATTTCAAATATTATTTCCCAAATATTACAGCATTATTTTGGATTGCACTCCAGATGTTAGTAGAATTGAACAAATGTATCTTGTTATTCGCGTTCTAAATAATGATAGTGAAGAATTTGTTCCTAAAGAATATTTCATCAAAATTTTACCTCTAGAATCATCAACTGGGGAGAGTTTAACTGATTTAATTTTGCAAGAATTAGATCTCAAAATTAAAAATATACGTGGCCAGGTATACGGCAATGTTCCAAACATGAAAGGTATGCATTCTGGTGTGCAAAAACGAATCTTAGATAAGATTCCTAAGGCTTTTTTCGTAACCTGTTCCTGCCATTCTTCAAATTTCTATGTAAACGACGCAGCCAAAAAATCTGTTGGACTAAGTAATTTTTTTCAAATATATTTTTTTCATAATATTCAAGAATTGTTTCTATTCTTTTCTAGTTCTAGCGTAAATTTGTTTCTGATGGAATTTCGTATAAATAGTTTTGGGCAAATAATTTGTAAAAGCTAAAGAAATAGCTAATGAAATGGAGATAAATGCAGATTTTGAAAGCAGGCTTTCAATTAGAATTAGACGTAAAAGCAAATTATTTATTCACGAAGGAACAGATAAACAAATAGAAAATCTGTCTAAAAAATTTGACTCTATGGAAAGACCTGTAAATTTATTATATTTGGAAGAGGGTGTTAAAGGTCATTATGTATATATTAATAGATTTTTGGCGACTGGTAAGAAGTCAAATATCATCGCATCACGATAAAAAATATTTATGAGATGGCTGTCTAACCTTTTTTTCAACCAAGTCGTCTTTCAATCAACATAAATTGAATGACTGCAACAAAATGTACACTATTATGCCGACAAAAGATATTGTTAAAGACAGGGGAGGTGATATGGTCCCGGGGGATATATTAAAATTACGATAGAAAAATGCGTATACCCTTTGTTGTATACGCAGATTTTGAATCAATATTAAAACCGATAGATACATGCTCACCAAACCCCGACAATAGCTATACCAACCAAACACATATACACGGACCGTACAGTTTTACCTATAATATAAAATGTTCATTTGATGATTCATTGAGTAAATTCAACACATATACCGGAGAAGATTGCCTGAAATTATTTTGCTAGAACCTCTATGCGGTAACACCTGCTGTTGAACACGTAATCAAAGTTTATCATTATCTCTTAAATATTTGTACTAATTCTGTTACAGAAAGATTTACACAATTGGAAAATCATAATAAAATTTTTGAATTTTGTACGAAATATCTTTAGCTCAAAAAAATTCAGACGAAATTCTTAAAAATTGTGAGGATTTACACATGTACCTAACAGACGATATAGAACCTTTAAATTTGTCTAACGAATTACAAATTGGGGCGGCGAAAGTTGTATTCGCCTTAGGCGGCATTTTTTGACGTGCTATATGTTGACGTCTATATTGAAAAATATGTAACATAATTTGTTTATTTATTTTGTTGAATAATTTCTTCAGGTCAGGATCTTCCGCACGTAGATATTCCCTGTATATTCGCCGTAAAGCCCACTTAGGGCAGCAGTGCCAAAGGAAGAAGAAAAATATTCGTCTTTTGTGTTTGATGGGACGGATTATGAAACGAGGGAGGCACTTAGTATCCAGTGTTTGGGTGTTAGCGGAGGTGAATGAAGGTTGATAGATGTTTTTGGAAATCCTCAACACCTTGTATCGAAATATCAGTGTCATTTAATGCACTTAGGAAATATATTACTTTTTCGAGATTTGTTTTCTTGATGTTAGGTCTAATTATTAATTTTAATGTAAATTTGAATATTATCTAGTTTTTTTCTAGTAAAACACCAAAATTATTTCACGAATTTGACTTGAAAATGTCAATGCATTTCCGAGAATATTTTGTGAGTCAACTATTGGCACATTTGTTCAGAATTTTAAAAAACAAATTTAGAATTGGTGAAACCATCCTAAGTTATAGAAAATAATACAAACTTAAAACAAACGGAACACTACTAATATATAAATATATTCAGCCTTTCCGGAGCTCTATAACAATTGTTATAGAGCTACGGAAAGGCTGAATATATTTATATATTTAGGTTGTGTTCCGTTTGTTTCAAGTTTGTAGAAACAAATTTTGAATCAAATTTAATTTCAATAACTCAAAAGCTCAATTAATATTATAACATTGGGTGAAATTAGAATCTTCAATAATAAAAGTAGATAAATTGATAAATTACTACGTTTCAAGGTAGTCATTTATTAATTTGTCTACTTTCAATTAATACGAGTCCAAAATTAAAGTCCATTTATTTGTTTAACACATTCTGAATTGAAGTCAAATTAAAGGTAGACTTCCGAGCAAAGCGGCTCTTGCGTTACTAACGCAGTGATACTGACGCGGCGACATAGCCGACATAGGCGACATAGTATTAAGCACTACGAAAATGTATGAGGCGCTATTCGAGCGCAGCGACACTGAGCGCATCAATGTCGCTGCGCTCGAATGGCGCCTTATACATTTCCAAAGTGCATAATACTATCGCCATGTCGCGGCGGCTTTGACGCTGTGTTAGTGACGCAAGAGCCGCTTTGCTAGCAAGTCTACCTTTAAGTCAAAATAATCTAAATTTTCGAAAAAATGAAACCAATCCAAATTTAAGCTAACAATCTCTGAACAAACGGACTTCTTCTAGCCCTAGCTAGAAAACAAATAATTTTCCAGCCTTCTCATTATCGCTCTTTATATTCCCTTCACCAAACAATCGTAAGCCCGATACAAAGAATAATTAAGAAAACGTTGCTCGAGCAGGAAGGTTTCCTTAGTCTTCACACTGACATCTGCCCTATTTACATGAAATACTGGAAATTAACTCGCCTTCTCCATCCACCGTGCAATTTTAATTAAAAAATAATCATAAACCAACTCCAAGAATTAAGAACAACACAATGCAGCTTATAAAAACATTGCTCATTACACAAGATTTCATTGATAAGATAAGACATACAAGGCTTGACTAGATAAACAGGATAACAAGACTGCTACATAGATAACATTAAACCTACAAGACTAGACAGATATTTATATATTGCTAAGAATAACAAAAACAAAGTTTCATGGGTGGTTTATATCCCTTTGTGTTTCTCTTTGGGAAAATCCGTTTAGCAAAATCCGTTTTGTTTGTGCGAATTTTCAAGCGCTTTGTATTCTCGGTCGTTGTTCGAGTTGCTCAAAGAAGAATGAGATTAGGAGACTTATCGAGTTTGTCCGCGAGACCTTTAAACTCGTCCAAGGAAGAGCAAACATTAGGTGAAAGAAATGTAGGAGGGAAAGTGGTTGGACTTGTAAGCTTCTTATTATCTTGTACGAGACGTATAGATTTAACATCATAATGAGTTTTATCATAAATGATAAAATAGTACATGCAGTTTATTAGTAAATTGAAGACAGATAGAATAGATTTTGAATTTCTTGAAAATATTCGCTTGAAGTATTAATTTTCTGTGCAAAATTCCCGTTGAAATTTCACAATGTGACACTGTGAAAACTACACAGCCCACACTACGCATTTCGTTCACTACACTAGTCAATCTACATGCGAAATTGAGTATATATTGAGCGTATATTGAGTATCTACATGAGAACTAGTGTAGATGTTATTGATTTGAATTGAACAAAAATTTAGGTTTTTTTAGACGAGGTCCGCCCCGCGGAGGAGCGGCTGTAGGTGCGTTCTAAATTTGTCACTTTTTCTTCAAAAAGTCCGTTCCTCTTGCGTGTCGAAGCGGGAAATTTTCATTTTCTATTGTAACACTGAACGGGCCTTCGACCCGTGTCGGTCTGCCTAAACGGCGTCCTCCAGGTGCCAAAAACAGGAAATCGTTTCTAGCACCTTTGAGGAGCAATTTTGGTCCGCGGTTCGATTTTTTTACTATGTCCTCTTGCCGTGTCGATTTCAAGTTTTTTGACGTCATGCGGAACAGTACGCGACCGTTGGTTTACCCGGTGCGGCAGGAAATGTAAGCGAAAAAAAAAACGTTTTTTCAACACATTTGTGGACGCCGTTCTCTTGATTGAAGAGCGCCGTGTCTCCAAACCGGTTCGTTCGATGCAAGATGTTTACCCGCAACGGGCGGTGAAAGAATCTGGGACCTGCGACATCCTATTCCCGCTCTGGGTCAATTTTAACACAAAAATCGGAAAAACGCCGTTATTTTTTCACCTTATTTGACCTTGTTGTTGGTTCTTCCGCCTTTTGGAGCAATTTCGCGCTCCGAGGGCAAAAGAGTGCCCTGTCCTATACCCGCTCATCCGCCCTTCTAGAAGGCCGTTGGCATTTGGTAAAGGGGGTCCTCGATCAATCATACACGATTAATACTCGATCCTTGCAAATCAAACTCGACAAATCATACTCGATCCTTGCATTCGTTAGCCGCTTGCTTTGCAACCGTTGTCCCCTCTACCGTTGTACCGCGAGGAGGTGAATGTCAGGATTTTCCTTTCATTGATTCTAGGACCGTAATGGAATATACTTGCACCAAGCATATGAACAACTAGAGGAAGTAATGGTAACGGTTCAAGATAGAGGCAACGTCATCGTACTTGGAGACTGGAATCCTTCCGTATGTGGAGAAAAAGATGGAAATACTGTGGGTAAATACAGACTTGGCAGGAGAAATGACAGAGGACAAAAACTAATTGAGTTTTGTAAAGAGAAAGAATTACAAACGCATGGTTCCAGCAGCCTAAGAGAAGAAGATATACGTGGAGACAGAGCATGATACCAAATAGATTACGTAATGTTAATAGGAAGATACCGCAACCAAGTTAAACAACAATCTTCGGATTGAGAAAGAGAGAGAGAGAGACACGTTTTGATATTCGTGTTGATAAGTTATTTGGCGAGTGTGTGAAATGGCATGTTCTGGTTAATATAGGTGGTATAGTTGTTATTTAGTGTGAGGATGATAGTAAAAAGTGTGTTGTTAGTGCATAATGGGTGAGCGTTTTATCTGGAGCAACAGCGAGGAATTTTACGATCCGACGAGCGCCGGTTCATGCAAAGATTGTTCGTCGTCGATAATCGAATTTTCTAACAAATTTAACGTTGGAATTTCACGCTGCAACGGCAAATATACGTTTGTGAGAAACATTTAAATCGTTTAGATTTAATTGCTTTTAAAATCAATGTTGGATGTGTTGATAACTCGAAAACTTGAAAATTTAAAAAATTTAATACTTACGTTATAGATAATCCTTAAAACTTAAAACAAACGGAACACAGTCTGAATATATAAATATATTCAGCCTTTCCGGAGCTCTATAACAATTATTGAGTTAGGACTACCAAAACAAATCTCGTGTGAAATTTGTTTAATACTTGAAAAGTTGAACGCTGCAAAACGTATAAACCATTATCATAAATCCATTTCAAATATCTGCTCTTTTTAAGTTAAGTTATTAGTTGGTACTAATTATTCGATGAGTTAATACTAAGTATTAGATGAGTAATTAGTTAGTACTAAGTATTAGTTAAGTAATTAGTTAGTAGTAAATATTAGTAAGTTATTAGTCAAGTATTTATTATTTTGGACAAATTAGTTTACTAGATCTTATTCTAGATCAATTCTAGAATATTCTAGATCAATTTGAAAACATATAGGATGATTAGAACTAGTGTTGTAACGGAACTCCGACTCCGCCTCCGCAAGTGCGGAACTTCCGCAAGAAATCGTACCTCCGCCTACGCTTCCGTGTTTTTTTTGCGAAGTTATAACGGACGTTCGTTTACGTTACGTCAACGCGCAAAGAACTTTGACACGCGTTCAGTACCAAGTGAGCAATTATTTAGTGGAGCTGGTAATGTACGGTGTTACCTATTTTGTATAAAGACGAACCTATTTTTGAAAATGATTGACTAGATTTTATTTCATTAGTAAAATGGACAGTAGTTTCTGCTTCACTTTATTGATTTTTTCCCCACCTCCGCCTCCGCATCCGTTAACCTCCACATCTGCGGAGGCTAAACTCTTTACCTCCGCATCCGCCTCTGTTTCCGCTAATAAGACCTCCGTTACAACTCTATTTAGAACCTTAAACTATAGTCTACACTTTCATTAGACACTAGAGTCAATCTAATAGAGAGTAGTCTTAAAAGGCACTTTAGTGACTAGTGCTCTAGTGTCTAGTGTGAATGTTTAAAACCTTAAACTGTAGTCTACACTTTCACTAGATACTAGAGTGAATCTAACAGAGAGTAGTCTTATTAGTCACTTTAGTGTCTAGTCCAGTGATTCTCAACGATTGTGCCGCGGCAATTTTATGGGCCGCCAAATTCTTGATGTGTGCCGTCAAATTTTAGAAGTGCAAACAATAAAAATTATTTGGTATGTACTTTGATACAACATGCTTGTATAGTTTTAGTACAAATCTGGGGCTTGGTAAAGAATACGGGTTTTTTGGAAACTTTGTGTTGCGGACTTTTTACCTGGTGTAACTGTTTTAGACACTCGAAAAACACTTTTTTCTTAAAAAAAAAATAATAAACGTGGCCTTGTTGTGTGTGCATTTGTTACTTTGAAAATGTAAATTTTTAACAACAAAAACAAGAATATATATTGAACCAAGCAACGTAGAAGCCTAATTTTACTTTCCGCCTTAGTTAAAAAGTGCCAAAGACGATTAACAACAGTTATACCAGGCAAAAAGTCCACAACACTAAGTTCCAAAAAAAACCCGTATTCTTTAACATGCCCCAAATTTGGATTAAACCCAGACAAAACTATTTACTAGCAGAGTTTTCGGCTGAAACGAACCCTAATTAAAATCAAGGGAAATTTTAAATGTTGTCTTAAAGTATTCAAATTATCAAGTTTTCGAGTTATCAAGACATAACTCGAAAACTTGATAATTTGAAAACTTTAACACTTGATAGAATTGGTGAAACCCTTCTACGTTATAGATAATCCTACAAACTGAAAACAAGTGGAACACAGCCTGAATATATAAATATATTCAGTCTTTCCGGAGCTCTATAACAATTACTGAGTCTTTTTAGGACTACCAAAACAAATCTCATGTGAAATTTGTTTAATACTTGAAAACTTGAACGCTGCAAAACGTATAAACCATTTTCATAAATCCATTTCAAATATCTGCTCTTTTTAAATTAAGTTATTAGTTAGTATTAATTATGCGATGAGTTAATACTAAGTATTAGATAAGTAATTTGTTAGTACTAAGTATTAGTTAAGTAATTAGTTAGTAGTAAATATTAGTAAGTTATTAGTCAAATATTTATTAATTTGGACAAATTAGTTAACTAGATCTTATTCTAGATCAATTCTAGAATATTCTAGATCAATTTGAAAACATATAGGATGATTAGAACTAGTGTTGTAACGGAACTCCGACTCCGCCTCCGCAAGTGCGGAACTTCCGTAAGAAATCGTACCTCCGCCCACGCTTCCGTGTTTTTTTTGCGAAGTTATAACGCAGGTTTGTTTACGTTACGTCAACGCGCAAAGAACTTTGACACGCGTTCAGTACCAAGTGAGCAATTATTTAGTGGAGCTGGTAATGTACGATGTTACCTATTTTGTATAAAGACGAACCTATTTTTGAAAATGATTGAGTTGATTTTATTTCATTAGTAAAATGTACAGTAGTTTCTGCTTCACTTTATTGATTTTTTCCCCACCTCCGCCTCCGCATCCGTTAACCTCCGCATCTGCGGAGGCTAAACTCTTTACCTCCGCATCCGCCTCTGTTTCCGCTAATAAGACCTCCGTTACAACTCTATTTAGAACCTTAAACTATAGTCTACACTTTCACTAGAGTCAATCTAATAGAGAGTAGTCTTAAAAGGCACTTTAGTGTCTAGTGCTCTAGTGTCTAGTGTGAATTATTAAAACCTTAAACTGTAGTCTACACTTTCACTAGATACTAGAGTGAATATAATAGAGAGTAGCCTAATTAGTCACTTTAGTGCCTAGTCTAGTGATTTTCAACGATTGTGCCTCGGCAATTTTATGGGCCACCAAATTCTTGATGTGTGGCGTCAAATTTTAGAAGTGCAAACAGTAAAAATTATTTGGTATGTACTTTGATGCAAGGGTACTTTGAAGCAAGGGTTTCGTAAAGAATACGGGTTTTTTTGGAAACTTAGTGTTGCGTACTTTTTAACTGTTGTTAAACGTTTTTGGCACTCTTTAAAAACTCTTTTTTCTTTAAAAAAAATAATAAACGTGGCCATGTCAGCCTTGTTGCGTGCGCCTCCACCATTTGTTACTTTAAAAATGTAAATTTTTAACAACAAAAACAAGAATATATATTGAACCAAGCAAGGTAGAAGCCTAATTTCACTTTGCGCCTTAGTTAAAGAGTGCCAAAGACGATTAACAACAGTTACACAAGGTAAAAAGTCTGCAACACGAAGTTTCAAAGAAACCCGTATTCTTTACCATGCCCTCAATCTGGATTAAACCCAGACAAAACTATTTACTAGCAGAGTTTTCGGCTAAAACGTAGCTCAATTAAAATCAAAGGAAATTTTAAATGTTGTCTTAAAGTATTCAAATTATCAAGTTTTCGAGTTATCAAGACATAACTCGAAAACTTGATAATTTGAAAACTTTAAGACTTGATAGAATTAGTGAAACCATTCTACGTTATACATAATCCTAAAAACTTAAAACAAATGGAACACAGCATGAATATATAAATATATTCAACCTTTCCGGAGCTCTATAACAATTACTGAGTCTTTTTAGGACTACCAAAACAAATCTCATATAAAATTTGTTTAATACTTGAAAAGTTAAACGCTGCAAAACGTATAAACCATTTTCATAAATCCATTTCAAATATCTGCTCTTTTTAAGTTAAGTTATTAGTTGGTACTAATTATTCGATGAGTTAATACTAAGTATTAGATAAGTAATTAGTTAGTACTAAGTATTAGTTAAGTAATTAGTTAGTAGTAAATATTAGTAAGTTATTAGTTAAGTATTTATTAATTTGGGCAAATTAGTTTGCTAGATCTTATTCTAGATAAATTCTAGAATATTTTAGATCAATTTGAAAACATCTAGGATGATTAGAACTAGTGTTGTAACGGAACTCCGACTCCACCTCCGCAAGAGCGGAACTTCCGCCAGAAATCGTACCTCCGCCACCGTCTCCGTGTTTTTTGCGAAGTTATAACGGAGGTTTGTTTACGTTACGTCAACGCGCAAAGAACTTTGACACGCGTTCAGTGTCAAGTGAGCAATTATTTAGTGGAACAGGTAATATACGATGTTACCTATTTTGTATAAAGACGAACCTATTTTTGAAAATGATTGAGATGATTTTATTTCATTAGTAAAATGTACAGTAGTTTCTGCTTCACTTTATTGATTTTTTCCCCACCTCCGCCTCCGCATCCGTTAACCTCCGTATCTGCGGAGGCTAAACTCTTCACCTCCGCATCCGCCTCTGCTTCCGCTAATAAGACCTGCGTTACAACTCTAATTAGAACCTTAAACTATAGTCTACACTTTCACTAGACACTAGAGTCAATCTAATAGATACTAGTCTTAAAAGGCACTTTAGTGTCTAGTGCTCTAGTGTCTAGTGTCAATGATTAAAACCTTAAACTGTAGTCTACACTTTCATTAGATACTAGAGTGAATATAATAGAGAGTAGTCTAATTAGTCAGTTTAGTGTCTACTCCAGTGATTCTCAACGATTGTGCCTCGGTAATTTTATGGGCCACCAAATTCTTGATGTGTGCCGTCAAATTTTAGAAGTGCAAACAGTAAAAATGATTTGGTATGTACTTTGATGCAACATGCTTGTATAGTTTTAGTACAAATCTGGGGCTTGGTAAAGAATACGGGTTTTTTTGTAAACTTAGTATTGCGTACTTTTTAACTGTTGTTAAACGTTTTTGGCACTCTTTAAAAACTCTTGTTTCTTTTAAAAAAATAATAAACGTGGCCATGTCAGCCTTGTTGCGTGCGCCTCCACCATTTGTTACTTTCAAAATGTAAATTTTTAACAACAAAAACAAGGATATATTATTGAACCAAGCAACGTAGAAGCCTAATTGTACTTTCCGCCTCAAATCTCATATGAAATTTGTTTAATACTTGAAAAGTTCAACGCTGCAAAACGTATAAACCATTTTCATAAATCTATTTCAAATATCTGCTCTTTTTAAGTTAAGTTATTAGTAAGTACTAATTATTCGATGAGTTAAAAGTAAGTATTAGATAAGTAATTAGTTAGTACTAAGTATTAGTTAAGTAATTAGTTAGTAGTAAATATTAGTAAGTTATTAGTTAAGTATTTATTAATTTGGGCAAATTAGTTTGCTAGATCTTATTCTAGATAAATTCTAGAATATTCTAGATCAATTTGAAAACATCTAGGATGATTAGAACTAGTGTTGTAACGGAACTCCGACTCCGCCTCCGCAATTGCGGAACTTCGGCAAGAAATCGTACCTCCGCCTACGTTTCCGTGTTATTTTGCGAAGTTATAACGGAGCTTTGTTTACGTTGCGTCAACGCGCAAGGAATTTTTACACGCGTTCAGTACCAAGTGAGCAATTATTTAGTGGTGCTGGTAATATACGATGTTACCTATTTTGAATAAAGACGAACCTATTTTTGAAAATGATTGAGTTTGATTTTATTTCATTAGTAAAATGTACAGTAGTTTCTGCGTCACTTTATTGATTTTTTCCCCACCTCCGCCTCCGCATCCGCTAACCTCCGCATCTGCGGAGGCTAAGCTCTTCAACCTTGCATCCGCCTCTGCTTCCGCTAATAAGACCTCCGTTACAACTCTAATTAGAACCTTAAACTATAGTCTACACTTTCACTAGACACGAGGCAATCTAATAGAGAGTAGTCTTGAAAGGCACTTTAGTGTCTAGTGCTCTAGTGTCTAGTGTGAATGTTTAAAACCTCAAACTTTAGTCTACACTTTCACTAGATACTATAGTGAATCTAATAGAGACTAGTCTAATTAGTCACTTTAGTGTCTAGTCCAGTCTCTCAACAATTGTGCCGCGGCACTTTTCTTAGCCGCCAAATTCTTGATATGTGCCGTCAAATTTTAGAAGTGCAAACAATAAAATTTATTTGATATGTACTTTGATACATAATGCTTGTATAGTTTTAGTACAAATCTGGGGCTTGGTAAAGAATACGGGTTTTTTGGAAACTTAGTGTTGCGGACTTTTTTCCTGGTGTAGTTGTTGTTAAATGTTTTAGGCACACTTTAAAAACTCTTTTTTCTTTCTTCTAATAAACGTGGCCATGTCAGCCTTGTTGCGTACGTCTCCACCATTCGTTACTTTGAAAATGTAAATTTTTAACAACAGAAACAAGAATATATATTGAACCAAGCAACGTAGAAGCCTAATTTTACTTTCCGCCTTAGTTAAAAAGTGCCAAAGACAATTAACAACAGTTATACCAGGTAAAAAGTTCACAACACTAAGTTCCAAAAAAAACCCGTATTCTTTACCATGCCCCAAATTTGGATTAAACCCAGACAAAACTATTTACTAGCAGAGTTTTCGGCTGAAACGAACCCTAATTAAAATCAAGGGAAATTTTAAATGTTGTCTTAAAGTATTCAAATTATCAAGTTTTCGAGTTATCAAGACATAACTCGAAAACTTGATAATTTGAAAACTTTAACACTTGATAGAATTGGTGAAACCCTTCTACGTTATAGATAATCCTACAAACTGAAAACAAGTGGAACACAGCCTGAATATATAAATATATTCAGCCTATCCGGAGCTCTATAACAATTACTGAGTCTTTTTAGGACTAAAAAACAAATCTCATATGAAATTTTTTTAATACTTGAAAAGTTGAACTCTGCAAAACGTATAAACCATTTTCATAAATCCATTTCAAATATCTGCTCTTTTTAAGTTAAGTTATTAGTTAGTACTAATTATTCGATGAGTTAATACTAAGTATTAGATAAGTAATTAGTTAGTACTAAGTATTAGTTAGTAGTAAATATTAGTAAGTTATTAGTCAAGTATTTATTAATTTGGACAAATTAATTTACTAGATCTTATTCTAGATCAATTCTAGAATATTCTAGATCAATTTGAAAACATCTAGGATGATTAGAACTAGTGTTATAACGGAACTCCGACTCCTCCTCCGCAAGTGTGGAGCTTCCGCAAGAAATCGTACCTCCGCCTACGCTTCCGTGTTTTTTTTGCGAAGTTATAACGCAGGTTTGTTTACGTTACGTCAACGCGCAAAGAACTTTGACACGCGTTCAGTACCAAGTGAGCAATTATTTACTGCAGCTGGTAATGTACGATGTTACTTATTTTGAATAAAGACGAACCTATTTTTGAAAATGATTGAAGAGATTTTACTTCATTAGTAAAATGGACAGTAGTTTCTGCGTCACTTTATTGATTTTTTCCCCACCTCCGCCTCCGCATCCGTGAACCTCCGCATATGCGGAGGCTAAGCTCTTCATCTCCGCATCCGCCTTTGCTTCCGCTAATAAGACCTCAGTTACAACTATCATTAGAACCTTAAACTAGAGTCTACACTTTCACTAGACACTAGAGTCAATCTAATAGAGAGTAGTCTTAAAAGGCACTTTAGTGTCTAGTGCTCTAGTGTCTAGTGTGAATTATTAAAACCTTAAACTGTAGTCTACACTTTCACTAGATACTAGAGTGAATATAATAGAGAGTAGCCTAATTAGTCACTTTAGTGCCTAGTCTAGTGATTTTCAACGATTGTGCCTCGGCAATTTTATGGGCCACCAAATTCTTGATGTGTGGCGTCAAATTTTAGAAGTGCAAACAGTAAAAATTATTTGGTATGTACTTTGATGCAAGGGTACTTTGAAGCAAGGGTTTCGTAAAGAATACGGGTTTTTTTGGAAACTTAGTGTTGCGTACTTTTGAACTGTTGTTAAACGTTTTTGGCACTCTTTAAAAACTCTTTTTTCTTTAAAAAAATAATAAACGTGGCCATGTCAGCTTTGTTGCGCGCGCCTCCACCATTTGTTACTTTGAAAATGTAAATTTTTAACAACAAAAACAAGAATATATATTGAACCAAGCAAGGTAGAAGCCTAATTTCACTTTGCGCCTTAGTTAGAGAGTGCCAAAGACGATTAACAACAGTTACACCAGGTAAAAAGTCTGCAACACGAAGTTTCAAAGAAACCCGTATTCTTTACGATGCCCTCAATCTTGATTAAACCCAGACAAAACTATTTACTAGCAGAGTTTTCGGCTAGAACGTAGCTCAATTAAAATCAAGTGAAATTTTAAATGTTGTCTCAAAGTATTCAAATTATCAAGTTTTCGAGTTATCAAGACATAACTCGATAACTTGATAATTTGAAAACTTTAAGACTTGATATAATTGGTGAAACCATTCTAGGTTATAGATAATCCTACAAGCTTAAAACAAATGGAACTCAGCCTGAATATATAAATATATTCAGCCTTTCCGGACTCTATAACAATTACTGAGTCTTTTTAGGACTACCAAAACAAATCTCATGTGAAATTTGTTTAATGCCCACTCTAGACTCTCGCAAAGTAGCGCGGAGTTGAACGAGGAACGAGAGTGTGGTCAGGTTACTCGCCTCGCTTTGTGCTTCCTCGCCTCGCCTTGGCTAACTTCGCTTCATGAAGCGGTTTTTCGTACCCGAGTCAAAGGGACACGAGGCGCGAGTTCGAGGAAGGTAGAGTATCACGTCTACACTCTCGTGTTTACTCGTTTTTTCCTATATATTATAGACACAAATAGTTGCAGTAGCAGCTACCACCTGTTCGTTGTCAGTCAAGGCACTGAGGTCCTCGCGATTTGAGGCGAGAGTGTAGATGCCTACCCCGTCTAGTTCCTCGCCTCGAACAACTTCGGCGAGGATCCTCGCCGAAGTTACTCCGCGAGAGTCTGGAGCGGTCATAATAGTTGAAAACTTGTACGCTGCAAAACGTATAAACCATTTTCATAAATTCATTTCAAATAGCTGCTCTCTTGTTTGTCTTAAATATTTAATTTCAGTGTTTCTTCGCCATTTACTAAACCAGAATTTATTTAGAACATAGAAAACATAAATACACGCAGCTTTAAGTCTGCTCATTTTATTTTCCTACTGAACCTATCGACTCCTGAAACATCATTAGTCAGTCGACTTCATATCAATCCAGTTTACTAAATAAACGAAAATCCATTCATTATTCAACCACAATTGATGGAGCTCGCATGCATAATTTATTAAGTTTCATTGAACAAGAGCAGACTATAAAACTAGATAAGACCATCTCAAGTTGGAATGTAATTATGAGTTTTATAGTTGAACTAGTAGGTGCAATTTGAATGGAATAATTAAACTGGAGCGCGCATCCTCGCCAGGATTTATTAGGAAATTATGAATTTATAGATTGCGGTTTCAGACTACCCGCAAGTTAGACATAAATTATTCGCCAGCGACGTTATTACCTACTTAATATTTTCAGTTGATATTCCAAAGTTTAACTTCAAATTAGTAAATAGTATATTACGTAACGAGAAATGTAAGAAGCATAAACCGGAATAAGAGTGCTCATAGAGGTACGCAACCCAATGCACGCAATGTCAATTCCAGTTAGTTTGAATTGTGGCACGGGAGGCGCTGAACGTATGAGCATGTACACACACACACACGTGCGTTTGGGTTACGATTCGTTGATTGAGAGCTAATAGCAGCTCTCAATCAACGAATCGTAACCCAAACGCACGTGTGTGTGTGTTATCAATCATAACTTATCAATTATCGCGGACTGTTACATACGGGTGTGTTATGATGTATTTACATAGTCCACGAACTGTGCAATAATGGACATTTACAATAGTGGTCGTAGATCAATAATTATGTAGTACTACGTATTAGTTAAGTTATTAGTTAGTACTAATTGCTAGATAAGTTGATGCTAGGTATTAGATAAGTAATTAGTTAGTTCTAAGTAATAGTCAAGTAATTAGTTAGTACTAAGTATTATTTAAGTAATTAGTTAGTACTAAATATAAGTTAGTTATTAGTTAAGTATTTATTAGTTTGGGCAAATTAGTTTACTAGCTCTTAATGCGATATTCTAGATCAATTTAAAAGCGTCTAGGATGATTAGAACTAGTATTGTAACGGAACTCCGACTCCGCCTCCGCAAGTGCGGAACTTCCGCAAGAAATCGTACCTCCACATCCGCTTCCGCCACCGTGTTTTTTTTTGCGAAGTTATAACGGAAATTTGTTTACTTTACGTCAACGTGCAAAGAACTTTGAGACGCTCTAAGTACCAAGTGAGCAATTATTTAGTGGAGCTGGTAATGTACTATGATGTTACCTATTTTGAATAAAGACGAACCTATTTTTGAAATTGATTAGGTAGATTTTATTTCATCAGTAAAATGGACAGTAGTTTCTGCGTCATCTTATTGATTTTTTCCCCACCTCCGCCTCTGTATCCGTTAACCTCGGATAAGCCAACCTCCAATAAGAGGTTAAGCTCTTCACCTCCGCATCCACCTCTGCTTCCGCTAAAAAGACCTCCGATACAACTCTAATTAGAACATTAAACTATGGTCTACATTTTCACTAGACACTAGAGTCAATCTAATAGAGAGTAGTCTTGAAAGGCACTTTAGTGTCTAGTGATCTATTGTCTACTGTGAATGATTTAAACCTTAAACTGTAGTCTACACTTTCACTAGATACTAGAGTGAATCTAATAGAGAGTAGTCTAATTAGTCACTCTAGTGTCTAGTCAGTTACTCATCAGTTACTCTAGTGCTAATCTAAGTGTGGATTAAAGTATTAGTTTAGTTTAGGTTTTATGCAGGTCTCAAGGACGTCTTACTTGGACTGATCAGACTTGAACGATCAGGCCACAGAATCTGACTGTGGTCTGATCGGTCTAGAGTCTGGTCTGATCGGTCTAGAGCAGGGGTGGCATACCTTTTTCCGGCCGCTTGCAATTTTTCTTTTAATTTTCATATTTTGAAATGCTAACGTGACAGGTCTACTTTTACAATGTGATAGCGAAAATCAGATACCGTATTGGCGTGAATATTTGACGTGTTTTGTGCGGATTTTGAAATTACGGGTAAACCAATCGACGGATTTTGATAAAACGTGATAAGATGTGATATTCTTACAAGATCTCACAAATTCCAAAATTTCAAAATTGTAGCTTTGTAAATACGACTCTCGTGAATTTTTGAAATTTGTACATTTTTGTGCGTCTTTTGCAATTACGGACAAACCATTCGATGGATTCTGATGAAACTTTGTATGAATTGATGCTCTTACAAGATATCACAAACTTCCAAATTTGGAAATTTTAGCTTTGTAAATACGGCTTTGGTGAAATTTGGAAATGTTTGTACGCCTTTTGCAATTACAGGCAAACCAATCTACGGATGTTGATGAAACGCAGTATGTTTTTGATATTCTTACGAGATCCCACAAATTACCAAATTTTAAAATTGTAGCTTTTAAAATACGGCTTTTGTGAATTTTTGAAATTTGTACATTTTTGTGCACCTTTTGCAATTACGGACAAATTAATTGACGGATTTTGATGAAACTTGGTTCGATTTGATATTCTTACGAGATGTCACAAATTCCTAAATTTCAAAATTGTAGCGCTGTAAATACGGCTTCTGTGAATTATGTAAATTTTTGTGCGCCTTTTGCAATTACGGACAAACCAATCGACAGATTTTCATGCAATTTGATATGGTTTATTATTCTTGCAAAATCTCACAAGTTGCCAAATTTCAAAATTGTAGCTGTGTAAATACAGCTTTCGTGAATTTTTGAATTTTTTTTGCGCCTTTTTTTTGTTTGTGCGGGCAAACCAATCGACGGATTTCGATAAAACGTGGTATAATTTGATATTCTTACTAGTTCTCACAAATTCCCAAATTTCAAATTTGTAGCTTTGTAAATACAGTTTTTGTGAATTTTTGAAGTTTGAAAATTTTTGTGCGCCTTTTGCAATTACGGACAAACCAATTGACGGATTTTGATGAAACTTGGAATGGTTTGATATTCTTACGAGATCTCACAAATTCCTACATTTCAAAATTGTAGCTATGTAAATACGGTTTTTGTGAATTTTTGAGATTTGAAAATTTTTGTGCGCCTTTTGCAATTACGGACAAACCAATCGACGGATTTTGATGAAACTTGGTATGATTTGATATTCATGCGAATTCTCACAAATTGCAAAATTCTAGCTGTGTTAATACGGCTTTCGTTAATTTTTGAAGTTCGTAAATTTTTGTGAGCCTATTGCAATTACGGACAAATCAATCGACGGATTTTGATGAAACTTGGTATAATTTGATATTCTTACGGGATCTCACAAATTCCTTCATTTCAAAATTGTAGCTCTGTAAATACGGCTTTTGTGAATTTTGTAAATTTTTGTACGCCTTTTGCAATTACGGACAAACTAATCGACGGATTTTGATGAAGCTTGGTACGATTTGGTATTCTTGCAAAATCTCAAAATTTGTCAAATTTTAAAATTGCAGCAATGTAAATACAGCTTTGGTGATTTTTTTAAATTTGTACATTTTTGTGCACCTTTTGCAATTACGGACAAATCAATTGACGGATTTTGATGAAACTTGGTACGATTTGATATTCTTACGAGATTTCACAAATTCCTAAATTTCAAAATTGTAGCGCTGTAAATACGGCTTTTGTGAATTATGTAAATTTTTGTGCGCCTTTTGCAATTACGGACAAACCAATCGACGGATTTTTATGAAATTTGATATGGTTTATTACTCTTGCAAAATCTCACAAATTGCCAAATTTCAAAATTGTAGCTGTGTAAATACAGCTTTCGTGAATTTTTGAAATTTTTTTGAGCATTTTTTTTGTTTGTGCGGGCAAACCAATCGACGGATTTCGATAAAACGTGGTATAATTTGATATTCTTACTAGGTCTCACAAATTCCCAAATTTCAAATTTGTAGCTTTGTAAATACAGTTTTTGTGAATTTTTGAAGTTTGTAAATTTTTGTGCCCCTTTTGTAATTACGGACAAACCAATTGACGGATTTTGATGAAACTTGGTATGATTTTATATTCTTACAAGATCTCACAAATTCCTACATTTCAAAATTGTAGCTATGTAAATACGGTTTTTGTGAATTTTTGAGATTTAAAAATTTTTGTGCGCCTTTTGCAATTACGGACAAACCAATCGACGGATTTTAATGAAACTTGGTATAATTTGATATTCTTACGGGATCTCACAAATTCCTTCATTTCAAAATTGTAGCTCTGTAAATACGGCTTTTGTGAATTTTGTAAATTTTTGTGCGCCTTTTGCAATTACGGACAAGTAAATCGACGGATTTTGATGAAACTTGGTATGATTTGATATTCTTGCAAAATCTCACAAGGTACGAAATTTCAAAATTGTAGCTGTGTAAATACAGCTTTCGTAAATTTTTGAAACTTTTTTGCGCTTTTTTTGTTTGTGCGGGCAAACCAATCGACGGATTTTGATAAAACGTGGTACGATTTGATATTCTTACTAGCTCTCACAAATTTCCAAATTTCAAAATTGAAGCTTTGTAAATATAGCTTTGGTGAATTTTTTAATTTAGAAAACTTTTGCAATTACGGACAAACCAATCGACGGATTTTGATAAAACGTGGTATGATTTGAAATTCTTACTAGGTCTCACAAATTTCAAAATTGTAGCTCTGTAAATAAGGCTTTTGTGAATTTTTGAAGTTTGTAAATTTTTGTACGCCTTTTGCAATCACGGACAAACCAATCGACGGATTTTGATGAAACTTAGTATGAATTGATATTCTTCCGAAATCTCACAAATTACCAAATTTCAAAATTGTAGCTGTGTAAATACGGCTTTCGTGAATTTTTGAAGTTTGTAAATTTTTATGCGCCTATTGCAATTACAGACAAATTGAATCGACGGATTTTGATTAAACTTGGTATGATTTGATATTCTTACTGCATCTCACAAATTTCAGAATTGTAGCTTTGTAAATGCAGCTTTGGTCAATTTTTAAAATTTTTGTGCGCCTTTTGCAATTACGGGCAAACCAATCAACGCATTTTGAACACGTCTTATATTTTACACCATTGATGTTGCACAAAGAAAGATTGAGAAACTTAAACATTTATTTTAGAAACGACAGTTTAACAGATTTAGAAGGCATGCGTGAGAAGTAATTCGCGTGCCAATAAAATTTTCCTAGGTGTCAGCTGTGACACGCGTGCCATAGGTTCGCCACGACTGGTCTAGAGTCATCAGTCTAAGTAGGACGTTCTTACTTAGACTTGAATACATTTAGATTTGCACTAGGCACAAGAATCACTGATTAGACTACTGCCTATTAGATTCACTCTAGAGCAGTGGTTCTCAAACTGGGTGTCGCGGCAAAAATTACATGAGGAGGTAAACGTGTTTGAGTTCCTACTTTTAATGCAAAGTTAAGGACAATTGGCTAAAATCTGGATTGGTCTAAATCATTCAAGTTCGTCTGCCTCAGTTCGCGAAAGCGCAACTCACGGCCAAAAGATAATCCGAGAAAAAATAAGGAAATATGATCCTAGGTATCTCATATCGTTTGGGTTTGTTTCTATGGGGAAAGAACAAGCACCGGAGGGCAATGCGTTATCTGTCATAAGATTGTTGCAAACAGCGGCTTGTAGTCCGGTCATTTTAGACAATTGAAATAAAGAAAATTCCGACAGAGCCAAATCTTCGTAGAGACCTTAGGTTTACCACAAGGAATAAAGTGTCAAAAGTCGCCATCAGTCCCATGTGAGCTTAGGGACTTATTCGGGGCCCAAGGTCAAAATTTTAGGTTTTTTGGATTTTTCTCGAAAACGGTGAGTTTTATCGAAAAAGTACTTCAGAGCAAAGTTGTAGATCTTAAAATTCTCTATAAAAATAGTCCCTATGATTTTTTCTCTAAGACCCACTATTTCCCAGATATTGCGCTTGTAAGAATCATGTTCTACATAGTATGCACACATATGCCACGTATATACATATTTAGGTACTCAAGCAAGCAAAAATGCCTACTCGTGTCTCTTTTATGTATACATTATACTATTCTAAGAAAATTTACTCTAAAATGACCGCCGGTCCCTTACCGAATCTCCTCTACTTGAATAACATCTGGCCTTGAAAAACATCTGCCTAATCTTTTGTCCATGTGGTGTCGTTCACGTATACCTGCTTCTTTTAGTGTTGAACGAGCAGTTCGAGTGACTATACGTATTTATTACAAGCGTCTACTATTGAAGTTAGTGCTGATTAATATTTAAAAAAAAATATCACAATTTTGCTTTATTTGTAATAAACTTTTGACTGAAGATGAAACTGTTGTGGTCAGTCGTGGAATGCCAACTTTAGGGCCCCGAATAAGTCCCAAAGCTCACATGGGACTGATGGGGACTTTTGACACTTTATTCCTTGTGGTAAACCTAAGGTCTCTACGAAGATTTGGCTCTGTCGGAATTTTCTTTATTTCAATTGTCTAAAATGACCGGACTAATGCTTGAGTACCTAAATATGTATATACGTGGCATATGTGTGCATACTATGTAGAACATGATTCTTACAAGCCCAATATCTGGGAAATAGTGGGTCTTATAGAAAAAATAACAAAGACCATTTTTATAGAGAATTTTAAGATCTACAACATTGCTCTGAAGTACTTTTTCGATAAAACTTACCGTTTTCGAGAAAAATCCAAAAAACCTAAAATTTTGACCTTGGGCCCCGAATAAGTCCCTAAGCTCACATGGGACTGATGGGGACTTTTGACACTTTATTCCTTGTGGTAAACCTAAGGTCTCTACGAAGATTTGGCTCTGTCGGAATTTTTTTTATTTGATCACTATTTTTATGTCTAAAATGACCGGACTATTGGTTCCATACAAATTAAAAAGACATCTGGAATGCAATCAGTCTGATTTAGTACATAAACGTGAAGAAACCTTCAAACGAAATATGTCCAAAATGTCAAAATTTGTAAAAATACAAATCTGAGCCGCGAAATTGTTGTAACCCGACGTGGGTGCCGCGAGATTTTTTTAGCTCGATAAGGGTAGCGCGACAAAAAAAAGTTTGAGAACCACAGAGTTTGCAGAGTCTATTTAAAGTGTAGGTTATAGTTTAAAGTAATCAACATAAAATCTGTAGACATTTCATCGAAATTCAACTATTCTAGTAGATATAGAGTGTAGTGCACGAATTGTGAAAATTAGACAAAATAAACAAGGTTAAAGAGCGGCCGGAAGAAAAGAGATATTGTTGAATGGGAAAGGAGCAGTAGGCCGTTCAGTGGCGGGGCGAGGGGCGGCGGGGGCGCAGGTTTGAGTTCCAGGGTTGTCAGAGAGTGTGTGTGGGTTCGGATCGATATAAAGTGCAGGTCGACGACCGCCAACATCCCTCTTTCTTACTAATCTATTTTCCAAAATCCGATGCCATTTCAACCCCTGCATACACACTGCACACTTACAAGAAACAACTAGTAATATTCAGTAACTCCTCTTGTCTGTCTAGTATTGTCTGTCTAGTCTTGTCTGTCTAGTCTTGTCTGTCTAGTCTTGTCTGTCTAGTCTTGTCTGTCTAGTCTTGTCTGTCTAGTCTTGTCTGTCTAGTCTTGTCTGTCTAGTCTTGTCTGTCTAGTCTTGTCTGTCTAGTCTTGTCTGTCTAGTCTTGTCTGTCTAGTCTTGTCTGTCTAGTCTTGTCTGTCTAGTCTTGTCTGTCTAGTCTTGTCTGTCTAGTCTTGTCTGTCTAGTCTTGTCTGTCTAGTCTTGTCTGTCTAGTCTTGTCTGTCTAGTCTTGTCTGTCTAGTCTTGTCTGTCTAGTCTTGTCTGTCTAGTCTTGTCTGTCTAGTCTTGTCTGTCTAGTCTTGTCTGTCTAGTCTTGTCTGTCTAGTCTTGTCTGTCTAGTCTTGTCTGTCTAGTCTTGTCTGTCTAGTCTTGTCTGTCTAGTCTTGTCTGTCTAGTCTTGTCTGTCTAGTCTTGTCTGTCTAGTCTTGTCTGTCTAGTCTTGTCTGTCTAGTCTTGTCTGTCTAGTCTTGTCTGTCTAGTCTTGTCTGTCTAGTCTTGTCTGTCTAGTCTTGTCTGTCTAGTCTTGTCTGTCTAGTCTTGTCTGTCTAGTCTTGTCTGTCTAGTCTTGTCTGTCTAGTCTTGTCTGTCTAGTCTTGTCTGTCTAGTCTTGTCTGTCTAGTCTTGTCTGTCTAGTCTTGTCTGTCTAGTCTTGTCTGTCTAGTCTTGTCTGTCTAGTCTTGTCTGTCTAGTCTTGTCTGTCTAGTCTTGTCTGTCTAGTCTTGTCTGTCTAGTCTTGTCTGTCTAGTCTTGTCTGTCTAGTCTTGTTTGTCTAATCTTGTCTGTCTAGTCTTGTCTTGTCAGTCTTGTCACGTCGTCGAGAAAGGTAGACGTGTTTCGAGAACGCTCGACATTCGATTAGCAGTAATTTAGTTTACTAAAATAGTTTATAGTTAGTTTAGTTATATTTAGTTTAGTGTATATATAAATATATTTAGTTTAGTGTTATAGTAATAGTGTGGATTATAGAGAAAAAGACTCAACAGATTAAAACTAAGTGTTTTAGTGTTCGCCACGAGGCGATAACGCCGATAAACGATTAACAAAAACGGCTTCGGATCCCGATATACAGATAAATTTAATCAATTTAACAAATTTTATTTATATATTTAAAATTAATTTAATATACGCATAGGTTCCTAATTAGCGAATCCTCGCCATGCGGCTGAAAACAATTTTCCGCCCCTAATATTAACGACTCGCGGGACCTAACATGGAAACGCGACAACACAAAAAAAACACGGAGATGCCCATCTCTCAAAACAAGGGACCTGAAAATCAGGAGACGGTAACTCAGCCCCGGTTCCTGATTGTCAAAAAAACTGATGATAACAATTTTGAAAGAGAGAATCCATTTAAAATCAACAAGGAAATATATAGTATTATAGGTGAATGCGAATGCATAAGGAAGCTTAGAGACGGAATACTAGTCGAGACCAGATCAAATAAACAATCAGCTAGATTAAGCCAAATAAAGACCTTCTGCGACTGCCCAGTCGAAATCCAAGCACACAGATCTCTAAACTACAGCAAAGGGATAATCTACTGTTGGGACCTACTAAACGTATCCGAAAATGAGATATTAGAAGAACTAAAAAGTAGTAACGTCTGTGATGTAAAACGTATAAAAACGAAAAGAGAGGGTGAATTAAAAAATACTCCTTCACTAATCCTCACCTTTAATTCCCCGTCCCTACTTAAGAAAATAAAAGCCGCATTCTACAACTTGGAAGTCCGAGAATACATACCGAACCCCTAAGATGCGTTCGGTGCCAAAAGAACGGCCATAGCGCTGCCCGCTGCTCCAACCTACAAGTATGTGTATGTGGGAATTCTCCACACGAAGAAACTCCATGTGGCCAGCCAATATGTATAAACTGCCAAGGAAACCACCTCGCAAACTCAAGAGAATGCCCAAAATATAAGGAAGAGGTTGCTATACAGAAAGTACGGACACAAGAAAAACTCTGCTTTCACGAGGCCAGAAGAAAGGTGAAAGTCACCACACCGGTAAGCAACATTTCATATGCCAAAGCAACATCATCACCTACTAATGTCCCCGCTATTGATATTAAAGAACTATCAGCAGCACTAATCCCAATCATAATTGAAGCAATAAAACAAATTATACCGAACATATCCGACCAAGCAAGAGCACCTCCTACAGAACAGACAATAACTGCAACCTGTTTATCAGAATCCACTACGAGAGACATACCGCCTAGTGGAGTAACTGCGTTTAGAGAGATATTTAAAAATCCGACCACAGACGATAAAGAAAAACGTAAACGAGGAGGTCACCCGATCCGATCTGATTCAGTTTCTGACGAACTTTCAGAAAATGAACCGGATCCCAAGAAGACATGGGTCAAGACCAAAACAAAAGGATGGGAAAAAGGAAGGCTGAGAAATCAGGGACAATCCACAGACAACATGAATAATACCTAAACATAATAATACTTAATCAAAGCTTCTCTGAGTACCAAGTAGAGCAATAATACCAATTTTCAAAGCTCATCAACGAACTATTCATCCGAATCACCGACACAATGAAACACCGAATCAGATGCCTGCAACTGAATCTAGCAAAAAGCAAATCAGCAACTATTGCTCTTTTAGAAAAGATATCTCGGGACAGAATACAAATCGTATTCATCCAGGAGCCGCACTTTCACCGAGGCAAGGTTCTAGGGTTGCCTGTCCATTATAAAGTCATTTACGCATCCGCAACCGACGACAATACCATCAAGACTGCAATAATCATCACAGATCCACGGATCAGTGTGATTTTTATGGCAAAATACAGTAATAACTTACATACCGCCGTACAGATCGTAAGCGGTAAGTTAACATTCTTTGCTGTCTCAGTTTACTTGCCTCCTGACACTAGGACTATATTTGAAGAAAACACACATAGCCTAGACAATGTTCTAAAAGAGTTAGCATCTAAAGGTGATATTCTAGTCGCAGGCGATATTAAAGCTAAATCTCATAGTTGGGGTAGCCGAAGAAATGATTATCGTGGAAAGTTATTAGATACAATATTTTCAAAACACAACCTCGATATTCTCAACAAAGGCTCTGAACCTACTTTCGTAGGCCATATCGGCTCAAGCCTAATCGACGTTACCTCGGCAAGCATCAAGTTAAGTCGACTAATAGACGATTGGCATATCCCTGAAGATAACAGCCTGTCAGACCACAAGTACATTTGCTGGTCTATCGGTCTAGAAACAGAATTGCCAGAAAGTCTCCGCGGCTTCTGCACGAAGAAGGCAAACTGGAATTTGTTCAGTGAACTAGTTACCAAACGAATTCTTGATATCTCACCCCAGATTGATAATTGCCGTTCTCCCCAAGAAATTGCATGCTTTGCAGAAGCCGTTAATAACTCCATTGTCAGCGCTGCCGTCGAATCTATGCCACGGCGGAAATACTTTAAAAAATCGGTCCCTTGGTGGACCCCTGAGCTTACTTCCTGTCGGAAAGAAAATAACCGACTAAGACGTATATACCAGAGCAGCACAGGACAAGATAGAGAAGTAAACCGTATGAAGTACAAGAAAAAAACTGAACGAATACAAATGTTTAATCGTTGAAACCAAAACCCAAAAATGGCGAGATTTCTGTACAAATCATTCCAACGGGGACCCCTGGGGCCCGGTATACAAGGTAATACGAGGACGGAAAACCAATTCAGGCTACCTCACAAGCCTAAGTAAGAGCAACACGTCTCTAGACCTGCACGGCACAGCACGAGAGCTCTTGACAGCCTTCTTTCCGGATGATCCCGAAACAGACTTAGTGGAACACTTACAGTCTAGAAAAACAGCCATAGAAGGAAAAGGTGGACCCGACGACCCTTTATTCACAATTCCAGAGATTGTAATGGCGATCAACGGTATAAATCCCAAAAAGGCTCCAGGCATAGACGGACTCTCATCGGATATCGTGTCAGCGGCATTTAAGGCTGCCCCTCAAGTTTTCCATAAACTATTTAACAAATGTCTAAGATGTGGCGTTTTTCCAGCAATTTGGAAACTACAACTAGTAAAAATAATTCCCAAAACACTTAGACAAGGTACATCCTGTAAAGACTTTAGGCCCATAAGTCTTATGCCTGTAATTGGGAAAGTCCTCGACACCTTGCTCATCAGCAGGATCGGTTACCATCTTTATAGTCGCAATTTACTTAGTAACAGCCAATTTGGATTCATAAAGGGCGTAGGAACCACCGATGCCATAACCAAAGTCATTCAATCTATCAAAGACAATATTGCTCAGAAACAATATTGTGCCATTGTTGCACTTGATATAAGCGGTGCTTTCGACAATGCCTGGTGGCCTAACATTATAGAACAATTAGTTTTCAAACAGTGGCCTGATAATCTCATTAGCTTGAGTAAAGATTACTTCAGCAACCGTAAAGCCATAATCTCTGAACCAGGCTTATGCGAGGAGAGATCAGTCAGTAAAGGTTGCCCACAGGGATCGAAATCGGGCCCTACCTACTGGAATATTCTATACGACACAATTTTCGAGTATGATCTTCCAGTAGGGTGTAATATAGTTGCCTACGCAGATGATACCATGCTTATTACTTCTTGTGGTAGTATAATGGGCCTAAAAGGGAAAACCAATCAAGCACTAGAAGTTTTATTAGCTTAGGCCAAGAACCAAAAATTAATCTTTAATGCCAATAAGACCGAAGCAATATTCTTTGGAAAAAATCCGAGGCAGCGTAGACCAGTTTTTACACTAGGAGATAACCAGATCAAGTGTCAGGATAATTTAAAGTATCTGGGGGTCACAATAGATAGAAATCTAAACTTTAAACCACACATTAAATTAGCTTGTGGAAAGGCCAAACAGTTGAGCGTTTAACTTGGCCGGGTGGCAAGGAAGGAATGGGCCTTAGGCAAAATAGCTTTGAAACAAATTTATAGCGGAGCAATTGAACCAGGATTATTATACGCCGCTCCCATTTGGTCTTGTGGAGTTAGGGAAAAAGCTAAGCTCCTGAACGTACAACGAGTCTGCACACTAAGAGCGGCGAAAGCATACCGAACGGTGTCCACTGAGGCTGCCTGCGTTATCTCCGGACTTATACCTTCCGACCTCCGACTAAAACAGGTTTCATTGTAACAAACCAAACATTCCCTTGAAAACCAGACCCTAAGAGAAATAACCGGCCTTAACATATCCTCCGACCTTTTGGAAACAAAGACCAACCTTGAGCATCTTATCCATCCCGCCTATTTTCGCTCCCTTGTCTACACTACGTCACCCACCAACTCACACCGAATAAAAATATTCACAGACGGCTCTAAATCAGACGCAGGAGTTGGAGCAGCTTTTGTAGCATAGAATGAAGAAGAGGAGTTTCATTTCGAAACATTTGGTTTGGCTGACTACTGCTCGATATTTCAAGCAGAGTTAATTGCAATTAACCGGGCATTAGCGTATATTCTTTCGAAACCTGACGTAATGGACGAATGCTCTTTTCTATCCGATTGCAAATCTGCTCTAGATGCTCTTCAAAACATGGCCTCGCCAACCGAGGTACTATTCGACACATGGCAGCTCTATAACGAGGTCTCACAAAACACTAATCTAAGCTTCCATTGGGTGAGGGCACATGACTGCCTGACAGGTAACGAAAGAGCCGACAGTCTGGCAAGACAAGCTTCTGGTCAAGACTCCACAGGCCCAGAACCTCAAATTTGTGCTGAAGTTTTCAAGAAAGTACCAAGCCAGGCTATAAAGCACGGGATCAACACCTATCTTAACAGGGAGTGGCAACAGCGATGGAATGCGTCAGGAACTGGTCTTTGGACTAAAAACTTTATCTCGTCTATCGACAAGTGAATTAATATGGAGATCTGTCTCTGGCACCACGCGGTCCAACTTATTACTGGCCAAGGAAATTTTCAGTCTTACCTACATCGCTTTGAAAAAACGGCATCGCCACTATGCCAGTGCGGTGAAGAAGACACAGCTCCACACGTGCTTTTTTATTGTCCGGTTATCTCAAAATGGAGACAAGATTCCGAACTGAGTATGTCCCATGCAGGATGCTCCTGGCCACGAGACGAGGAGGAGTTAAGGGAAGTCGAAAAAAACAAGAAATGGTGGAAGATTTTTGACGAATGCGCCAAAAATCTAAGAAGATTGGATCACGACCTAGTCATCACCAGAAACTAAATTTAAATTGACTATTTTATGTTAATTCGGTCTACGTTCTTGCCTCTTCCTATTATGTTATTAATTGTGATGTATTAATTATTATGTACCAGCATAGTGTCCTTGTCGACGGAGTGCTGGCGACTATTAGTCCAATAAATAAATAAGCTATCTAGTCTTGTCTGTCTAGTCTGTCTAGTCTTGTCTGTCTAGTCTTGTCTGTCTAGTCTTGTCTGTCTAGTCTTGTCTGTCTAGTCTTGTCTGTCTAGTCTTGTCTGTCTAGTCTTGTCTGTCTAGTATTGTCTGTCTAGTCTTGTCTGTCTAGTCTTGTCTGTCTAGTCTTGTCTGTCTAGTCTTGTCTGTCTAGTCTTGTCTGTCTAGTCTTGTCTGTCTAGTCTTGTCTGTCTAGTCTTGTCTGTCTAGTCTTCTCTGTCTAGTCTTGTCTGTCTAGTCTTGTCTGTCTAGTCTTGTCTGTCTAGTCTTGTCTGTCTAGTCTTGTCTGTCTAGTCTTGTCTGTCTAGTCTTGTCTGTCTAGTCTTGTCTGTCTAGTCTTGTCTGTCTAGTCTTGTCTGTCTAGTCTTGTCTGTCTAGTCTTGTCTGTCTAGTCTTGTCTGTCTAGTCTTGTCTGTCTAGTCTTGTCTGTCTAGTCTTGTCTGTCTAGTCTTGTCTGTCTAGTCTTGTCTGTCTAGTCTTGTCTGTCTAGTCTTGTCTGTCTAGTCTTGTCTGTCTAGTCTTGTCTGTCTAGTCTTGTCTGTCTAGTCTTGTCTGTCTAGTCTTGTCTGTCTAGTCTTGTCTGTCTAGTCTTGTCTGTCTAGTCTTGTCTGTCTAGTCTTGTCTGTCTAGTCTTGTCTGTCTAGTCTTGTCTGTCTAGTCTTGTCTGTCTAGTCTTGTCTGTCTAGTCTTGTCTGTCTAGTCTTGTCTGTCTAGTCTTGTCTGTCTAGTCTTGTCTGTCTAGTCTTGTCTGTCTAGTCTTGTCTGTCTAGTCTTGTCTGTCTAGTCTTGTCTGTCTAGTCTTGTCTGTCTAGTCTTGTCTGTCTAGTCTTGTCTGTCTAGTCTTGTCTGTCTAGTCTTGTCTGTCTAGTCTTGTCTGTCTAGTCTTGTCTGTCTAGTCTTGTCTGTCTAGTCTTGTCTGTCTAGTCTTGTCTGTCTAGTCTTGTCTGTCTAGTCTTGTCTGTCTAGTCTTGTCTGTCTAGTCTTGTCTGTCTAGTTTTGTCTGTCTAGTCTTGTCTCTCTAGTCTTGTCTCTCTAGTCTTGTCTCTCTAGTCTTGTCTCTCTAGTCTTGTCTGTCTAGTCTTGTCTGTCTAGTCTTGTCTGTCTAGTCTTGTCTGTCTAGTCTTGTCTGTCTAGTCTTGTCTCTCTAGTCTTGTCTGTCTAGTCTTGTCTGTCTAGTCTTGTCTGTCTCGTCTTGTCTGTCTCGTCTTGTCTGTCTAGTCTTGTCTGTCTAGTCTTGTCTGTCTAGTCTTGTCTGTCTAGTCTTGTCTGTCTAGTCTTGTCTGTCTAGTCTTGTCTGTCTAGTCTTGTCTGTCTAGTCTTGTCTGTCTAGTCTTGTCTGTCTAGTCTTGTCTGTCTAGTCTTGTCTGTCTAGTCTTGTCTGTCTAGTCTTGTCTGTCTAGTCTTGTCTGTCTAGTCTTGTCTGTCTAGTCTTGTCTGTCTAGTCTTGTCTGTCTAGTCTTGTCTGTCTAGTCTGGTCTGTCTAGTCTTGTCTGTCTAGTCTTGTCTGTCTAGTCTTGTCTGTCTAGTCTTGTCTGTCTAGTCTTGTCTGTCTAGTCTTGTCTGTCTAGTCTTGTCTGTCTAGTCTTGTCTGTCTAGTCTTGTCTGTCTAGTCTTGTCTGTCTAGTCTTGTCTGTCTAGTCTTGTCTGTCTAGTCTTGTCTGTCTCGTCTTGTCTGTCTAGTCTTGTCTGTCTAGTCTTGTCTGTCTAGTCTTGTCTGTCTAGTCTTGTCTGTCTAGTCTTGTCTGTCTAGTCTTGTCTGTCTAGTCTTGTCTGTCTAGTCTTGTCTGTCTAGTCTTGTCTGTCTAGTCTTGTCTGTCTAGTCTTGTCTGTCTAGTCTTGTCTGTCTAGTCTTGTCTGTCTAGTCTTGTCTGTCTAGTCTTGTCTGTCTAGTCTTGTCTGTCTAGTCTTGTCTGTCTAGTCTTGTCTGTCTAGTCTTGTCTGTCTAGTCTTGTCTGTCTAGTCTTGTCTGTCTAGTCTTGTCTGTCTAGTCTTGTCTGTCTAGTCTTGTCTGTCTAGTCTTGTCTGTCTAGTCTTGTCTGTCTAGTCTTGTCTCTCTAGTCTTGTCTCTCTAGTCTTGTCTCTCTAGTCTTGTCTCTCTAGTCTTGTCTCTCTAGTCTTGTCTGTCTAGTCTTGTCTGTCTAGTCTTGTCTGTCTAGTCTTGTCTGTCTAGTCTTGTCTGTCTAGTCTTGTCTCTCTAGTCTTGTCTCTCTAGTCTTGTCTGTCTAGTCTTGTCTGTCTCGTCTTGTCTGTCTCGTCTTGTCTGTCTAGTCTTGTCTGTCTAGTCTTGTCTGTCTAGTCTTGTCTGTCTAGTCTTGTCTGTCTAGTCTTGTCTGTCTAGTCTTGTCTGTCTAGTCTTGTCTGTCTAGTCTTGTCTGTCTAGTCTTGTCTGTCTAGTCTTGTCTGTCTAGTCTTGTCTGTCTAGTCTTGTCTGTCTAGTCTTGTCTGTCTAGTCTTGTCTGTCTAGTCTTGTCTGTCTAGTCTTGTCTGTCTAGTCTTGTCTGTCTAGTCTTGTCTGTCTAGTCTTGTCTGTCTAGTCTTGTCTGTCTAGTCTTGTCTGTCTAGTCTTGTCTGTCTAGTCTTGTCTGTCTAGTCTTGTCTGTCTAGTCTTGTCTGTCTAGTCTTGTCTGTCTAGTCTTGTCTGTCTAGTCTTGTCTGTCTAGTCTTGTCTGTCTAGTCTTGTCTGTCTAGTCTTGTCTGTCTAGTCTTGTCTGTCTAGTCTTGTCTGTCTAGTCTTGTCTGTCTAGTCTTGTCTGTCTAGTCTTGTCTGTCTAGTCTTGTCTGTCTAGTCTTGTCTGTTTAGTCTTGTCTGTCTAGTCTTGTCTGTCTAGTCTTGTCTGTCTAGTCTTGTCTGTCTAGTCTTGTCTGTCTAGTCTTGTCTGTCCGTCTTGTCTGTCTAGTCTTGTCTGTCTAGTCTTGTCTGTCTAGTCTTCTCTGTCTAGTCTTCTCTGTCTAGTCTTGTCTATCTAGTCTTGTCTGTCTAGTCTTGTCTGTCTAGTCTTGTCTGTCTAGTCTTGTCTGTCTAGTCTTGTCTGTCTAGTCTTGTCTGTCTAGTCTTGTCTGTCTAGTCTTGTCTGTTTAGTCTTGTCTGTCTAGTCTTGTCTGTCTAGTCTTGTCTGTCTAGTCTTGTCTGTCTAGTCTTGTCTGTCTAGTCTTGTCTGTCTAGTCTTGTCTGTCTAGTCTTGTCTGTCTAGTCTTGTCTGTCTAGTCTTGTCTGTCTGGTCTTGTCTGTCTAGTCTTGTCTGTCTAGTCTTGTCTGTCTAGTCTTGTCTGTCTAGTCTTGTCTGTCTAGTCTTGTCTGTCTAGTTTTGTCTGTCTAGTCTTGTCTGTCTAGTCTTGTCTGTCTAGTCTTGTCTGTCTAGTCTTGTCTGTCTAGTCTTGTCTGTCTAGTCTTGTCTGTCTAGTCTTGTCTGTCTAGTCTTGTCTGTCTAGTCTTGTCTGTCTAGTCTTGTCTGTCTAGTCTTGTCTGTCTAGTCTTGTCTGTCTAGTCTTGTCTGTCTAGTCTTGTCTGTCTAGTCTTGTCTGTCTAGTCTTGTCTGTCTAGTCTTGTCTGTCTAGTCTTGTCTGTCTAGTCTTGTCTGTCTAGTCTTGTCTGTCTAGTCTTGTCTGTCTAGTCTTGTCCGTCTAGTCTCGTCTGTCTAGTCTTGTCTGTCTAGTCTTGTCTGTCTAGTCTTGTCTGTCTAGTCTTGCCTGTCTAGTCTTGTCTGTCTAGTCTTGTCTGTCTAGTCTTGTCTGTCTAGTCTTGTCTGTCTAGTCTTGTCTGTCTAGTCTTGTCTGTCTAGTCTTGTCTGTCTAGTCTTGTCTGTCTAGTCTTGTCTGTCTAGTCTTGTCTGTCTAGTCTTGTCTGTCTAGTCTTGTCTGTCTAGTCTTGTCTGTCTAGTCTTGTCTGTCTAGTCTTGTCTGTCTAGTCTTGTCTGTCTAGTCTTGTCTGTCTAGTCTTGTCTGTCTAGTCTTGTCTGTCTAGTCTTGTCTGTCTAGTCTTGTCTGTCTAGTCTTGTCTGTCTAGTCTTGTCTGTCTAGTCTTGTCTGTCTAGTCTTGTCTGTCTAGTCTTGTCTGTCTAGTCTTGTCTGTCTAGTCTTGTCTGTCTAGTCTTGTCTGTCTAGTCTTGTCTGTCTAGTCTTGTCTGTCTAGTCTTGTCTGTCTAGTCTTGTCTGTCTAGTCTTGTCTGTCTAGTCTTGTCTGTCTAGTCTTGTCTGTCTAGTCTTGTCTGTCTAGTCTTGTCTGTCTAGTCTTGTCTGTCTAGTCTTGTCTGTCTAGTCTTGTCTGTCTAGTCTTGTCTGTCTAGTCTTGTCTGTCTAGTCTTGTCTGTCTAGTCTTGTCTGTCTAGTCTTGTCTGTCTAGTCTTGTCTGTCTAGTCTTGTCTGTCTAGTCTTGTCTGTCTAGTCTTGTCTGTCTAGTCTTGTCTGTCTAGTCTTGTCTGTCTAGTCTTGTCTGTCTAGTCTTGTCTGTCTAGTCTTGTCTGTCTAGTCTTGTCTGTCTAGTCTTGTCTGTCTAGTCTTGTCTGTCTAGTCTTGTCTGTCTAGTCTTGTCTGTCTAGTCTTGTCTGTCTAGTCTTGTCTGTCTAGTCTTGTCTGTCTAGTCTTGTCTGTCTAGTCTTGTCTGTCTAGTCTTGTCTGTCTAGTCTTGTCTGTCTAGTCTTGTCTGTCTAGTCTTGTCTGTCTAGTCTTGTCTGTCTAGTCTTGTCTGTCTAGTCTTGTCTGTCTAGTCTTGTCTGTCTAGTCTTGTCTGTCTAGTCTTGTCTGTCTAGTCTTGTCTGTCTAGTCTTGTCTGTCTAGTCTTGTCTGTCTAGTCTTGTCTGTCTAGTCTTGTCTGTCTAGTCTTATCTATCTAGTCTTATCTGTCTAGTCTTGTCTGTCTAGTCTTGTTTGTTTAGTCTTGTCTATCTAGTCTAAACTGTCTAATGTTGTCTGTACAATCTTGTCAACTGGACAGACAAATCTAATTAGACGGGACTAAAGTTAACTAGATTTAGTGTTATTAGGAGGTTTAGAATAACGGAAATGACTTTTAATTAAAACAAACGAGTTTAATTAATTCTCGCAAATTTCCTGTTCTCGATTCCGTCGATGGCAATCTCCAATCAGATTAAGTCTCTATATGTCTATTCGCTAATTTCGTTTTTAAACCGATTTGGGCGACAGATCGTGACAAGCCTAACATGGACAGAGCTTGATGCATTTGCTTAGTTTGACGAACATGGATAAAGTATTTGCTGTTGACTAAATCTAAACTCTAAACGCAGATGTTAAGTAGATCTATATAAGCGGTTTATGATTCAATGTCGGTTTCTCAATGAGACATTCTTTCAGGCTGTTTTAATCCAACAAATGAATGCGCTGATTAATAGTTCTTTGCTCTATAAGGAAAAAAGTACAAAAAACAGTTTTAAATAGTAGCAGCGGCCTTACGAATACGAATATGTAAAGATTGCAGTCACACACTGTAATTTTTAAAACTTAATTATTAATAATATCTGAAACTGTAATTGTAACAAAAAGAAATTTGTAGATTTTACAGTTTCAGATTCGTAATGCCGCTGCTACTATTTGAAACTGCAATTTTTAAAACTTATTTACTAATAATATCTGAAACTGCAATTGTAACAAAAAGCAATTTGTAGTTTTTACAGTTTTAAATTCGTAATGCCGCGGCTACTATTTCAAACTGTAATTTTTAAAACTTATTTACTAATAATATCTGAAACTGTAATTTTCTCATAAAACAATTTGTAGTTTTTACAGTTTCAAATTAGTAATGCCGCTGCTACTATTTGAAACTGCAATTTTTAAAACTTATTTACTAATAATATCTGAAACTGCAATTTTAACAAAAAGAAATTAGTAGTTTTTACAGTTTCAAATTCGTAAGGCCGCTGCTACTATTTGAAACTGCAATTTTTATAGTGTACCTTTTTTTGCGTGTATTCAAGTTCACTATATTCTTTGTAATTTTTAATTTTCAGGTGATTCAGATTTTCAGGTTTCCGAGATTTCTGAGTTTTCAAGTTTTAGAATTTTCAAATAACCAAAAAATCTAATTTTGAAGCTCAAATTTTCTGCGTTTACTTCATGAAAAAACAAAAACAAAATTGGTAAGATGAGATGAAAATAAACAAGACCACTAATTCTGAAGAAAACTAAACAAAATTACGGGCTTCATGCTTGTTGTCCTGTCCGATCTCGATAAACCAGTCGTAATATATTTGCCATCTATATACTAAATCGTTTCAATCAATGTTCGCACTACACGCTCACTCTAGGCAACAACAATCGATCTACATTCAAATTCCAAACAATTAAACTCCATTAAACACACAAACAACAAAGCAATAAAAACTAAATGCTACGAACTGAGTTTACTTTCAATGAGTTTATTTAGACAGCTTATATAGATTTAGATAGAACTAAACACAATTAGATAGACATATACTAAACACAAGACTAGAGAGACAAAGTTGGTCAGAGAAGAGTCTAGATTCTCTTCTCTGCCCAACTTTGTCTATCTAGTCTTGTGTTTAGTATATGTCTTTAGTATTTAGTATAAATGTATATGTCTAAATCTATCTGCATCATGTTGTTCTTGTCTTATTTGTCTGTCTAATGTTGTCTGTCTGACAGCCGTTGTTCTAGTCTTGTTTGTCTGTGTAATTTTGTCTATTTAACCTTGCCAGTCAAGTCTAAGCCTTCCACCCTGGTCTTATCTATTCTGCATAAATGTAAATCGTCTTTGTTTGAAATTTAATTTGCAAATTACAATCATGTTATTAGTGCAAGTTTCTTCCTGTTTTGAAACCACGTAGTACCCTCAAAATGCGTCCTATACGCTTATTATTTAGTTCCTATTTTTAGTACACTCGCACAGTTCAGAAAATGCTATGGAAATCAAGGTCTAAATTTAATATTACTACATTAAAATGTACACAGTAGCGAAAAGACATCAAGAATGACTTTATTGACATTATTATTGACATTATTATTACCACATTACAGACTTCCTCACTCTCTAACAACTAAACCAAATTAAACCAAATTATTAAACAATTAAACCAAAAAATCAAGGACACAAATGAGGGGCCTAGAATCAAAACCGGCAATCTCCAATTTTGACTAAAAAAAGTTGCATACGTCAAGTGTTTTGTAGATTTCTGATCTACTAGAATATGTTTTCAGTGAGTACCAAATATGGCAAAATCCTATGTAAAATCGGCTTTAAAACTTTTGCTCAGAAACAAAACCGGCAATCTCCGTGACACTTTCAGCATCAAAGACGGAAATCTCCGTTTTGGCCAATCAGAGATGGTGGTGGAGTTCACGTGATTACCAATTCTGCACGTGCTTTTTGTTTCGTGTTACAAACCTTGTTTATGCTTAGTTTAGTGAACAATCTGGAATTGAATGCTGCAATGGAAGTGTTTGTGTCTCCTGTTGAGCCGAATAGGACTCGAAAAAGAATTCGAGATCCAACGACATGGAATGCGCGTGAAAGTGCCAAGTAAATTATTTATCTTGTAGTAAATACTTTCATACAATGGCTCATGATGTGTATAGTAAACTAAAAAATATGAAATCTTTTACATTATAGATACTCTTCAAAGCAATTACCAGAATATCCAATCCGCTGCCATAATACAAAATCATATCAATGTGCATCGTTGACTATGAAAGAAATTAAAGAATTTCATACCGCATTTTATGCAACAAAAGATAAACTTTTGCAAGATGCGTTTATTTTAAAGTTTTGGACGGTTGAGGTGTGCAAACGTCGTCGTCCAAAAAATGAGGAACACAAGGCAAAAGCTACAACTGTAAAATGCTTTGTAAGAAATTCTTTAAAAGAGAACGTTCGGCAGTTTTTAAAAATATTAATTATTACAAAACATCGCTTGTCACACGTCATGAAACATTTTGCGAGTACCGGCCAAGCACCAACTGAAAAAAGAGGGGGAGACAGGAAAACTCCTAAATTCGAAATGAAACAAGCGGATGTCCAAAAGTTTATTAACAATTTTAAGTGCATTGAATCTCATTACTGCCGTTCATCTACCAAGAGATCATACCTTCCTTCAGATTTATCTATCCAAAAAATGTATAAAATGTATAATGCGCAGTCTCCTCCAGAGGAAAAAGTAAAGCTATCGTATTTTCGAACAATTTTTAACACAAAGTACAATTTGAGTTTTACAACACCTCGCACTGATATGTGCTCTACTTATCGACAACTTACAGAAAAAATTAAACTCTGTGCAGAAGAAGAAGAAAGAAGAAGTTATCAACCGATAAAAACAATTCACAAACTAAAGGCAGATGCTTTTTTTAAACTGTTAAGAGAAGATAGAGATGACTTGGTGACAATATCATTTGACTGCCAAAAGAACTTGGTTCTCCCAAAAGTACTAGAACAAAGTGCCTACTACTCAAGGCAGTTGTACTTGTGCAACTTTACAATTGTACAGGGTTCATCAAAATCTAAACTTGACAAAGAAAATGCTTTCTCAAATTACTGGACAGAAAATGAATATGGCAAAGGTTCCAATGAGATAGCATCCGCTGTGTTTGATAGGTTTAATAAAATAGATTTCAGAAGTAACCAAAATATTACTGTTAGGTTAATGGCAGATGGATGCAGCGGCCAAAACAAGAATAGTGTCAACAAGTGGTTGGCAGCTGATGCTCCATTGAATGTTGACAAGTTGGAAGTTGTCTTCCCAGTAGTAGACCACCCCTTTTTACCTGCTGATAGGGTGTTTGGCCACATTGAGAAAAATATAAAAAAACTTGAAGTAATAACACAACCTGAAAAATATCTAGAACTATTTTAAAAAATTGAAACAGTTACCCATTTGGGTAAGGAATGCATTGTTTATGATTGGAAAAAAATTGTTAAAGATGTTTTAAAACTCCCGGGAACATGGCACTTTCAATTTAAAGAAACCAAACGATTTTATCTTAAGAGGTGTCGGACTGGTAATATTCTAGTAAGAGGTGAAATTTATTACCAAAACGATCTAAAGGTCTTTAAAGGAATCACAAAAAGGGGAAAACAGCCAAGAATGATAAACCCTGATCAAATACGCAGCGGTCTTCAGCAGCTTAACAACCTCAGATTAATTGATGTAAACAATCTACTTACCAAACACTTTGGGAATAATTGCCGAAATTTGGAAGAACTCCAATTTTATGATGATATTATTCCTGCCGAAATGCCAAGAAATCAAAATGACTATCCAGATGAATTGTTAGAAACCCAAGAACTCCACAATGAAGATGATGTTAATTGAGAATTTATCCCAGAAATTCCAATGGTTTTAATATAAACAGGATTTTGTTTAATCACTATTTTCTGTATTGTTAATTTACAAGTTTCTATTATTTTTTATTTTTATTCCATGTAAATGTTTTGAATAAAGTTTTGGTTTTGCATTGACGTCGCAGTTTATTGCTTATTTTATCGCAACTTTATCCATTTCAGTAACAAAATCGGCAATCTCCTACTTTTGGAAACAAAGACGGCAATGTCCATATTTAATTATTTAATTTTGATAAATACCTTCGAGTTTTAGGTATAATTATAATTCATTATTGCTTCTACTCATATTAACTTTAGCATAATATAAACTAAGTACTCTAAAGTACTGGAGGGCAGAAGGAATGCCTTCGGGTCTTCTGTCCGATGAAGGGAAAACCCCTATCTGCAACCTCCACGTGGTAGAGTATGGTAACATCATGATGATGGCAAATGCAGAGGGGGACCGAACCGTTGCCGGGATAAGCAGCAAACTTATTCTTAGGAAAAAGCTGGGCTCTCTTTGGTCCAGGGGGTTAGAAATAACCCCCGAAGGCGGATGAACCGAACAATACGGCCAACGGCATAGGATGTAGAAGGCAACGGGAAACCACTACATTAAAGATCGTCCATATCGATCGGCGGATATCCCTAGTACAATCAATGGCCATGTTCAAAACAAAACATTGTACCGGAGCATCAAGTCTCCCAATCGGATCTCCGGGGGGGACTGTTTTGAATATTGCTACAAACAAAAAAACTCTATTGCGAATCCCAAAGACCTCAACCAAAGATAAAAACTATAGAATAGGAACATGGAACCTGCGAAGTATGTTCCAAGCAGGAAAAACGGAAAACGTCATAAAAGAACTAGAACGAATGAAGATCGACATACTCGGATGCAGTGAAACGAGGTGGCCGGGTACTGGAAGATCTGACGTAGATAACTATCACATCTACTACTCAGGCGACGATAAAACACAGAATAAGAACGGCGTTGCAATTATAGTCACGTAGGAGGTACATCCGTAGCAGTTCTAGGATTTGTACCAATATCAAACAGAATGGCAATAATGAAACTAAATTCCAGCCCTTGCATAATTAATATAATACAGGTTTATGCACCCACAAGCGAAGGAAGCGACGAGGACATCGAACAATTCTACGAAGATATAAGAACAGCACGAAAACAGACCAAAAGGACGGAAATCATAATACTAATGGGTGACTTCAATGCGAAAGTGGGTAAAGGAGAACAAGAAGATATAGTAGGAAGATATGGTTTGGGAACTAAAAACGAGAGAGGAGACCTGCTGATCCAGTTTTGCAAAGAAATTGAGCACTCAATAATGAACACCTTCTTTAAGTTACCTCCAAGAAGGTTATATACGTGGAATTCGCCGGCCGACCGCGAACAGTGTGTAATTAGAAACCAAATAGACTTTATTACAATAAATAAAAGGTTTAGAAACTCCATCACATCCACTAAAACTTACCCTGGAGCAGACGTATATACCGACCATAACCTACTGCTGTCAACACTTAAAGTACGCTTTAAGAGAACAGAGAAGAAGCCCCAATTGAAGAGACATGACATACAGAGACTGAAAGACCCCAACGTGATGCAACAAGTTAAAGACCAGATTAAAGAAGGTATGAACAAGATCAGAAGCCTTGCCAGCCGCAACATAGAACAAGTGGAAGCCATCACCAATGTAATGAAAACTGTTGTAGATAAAAACCTTTACACAAATCATAGAAAAAAGAAAAGCAAGTGGATTACAGATGAGATCTTAGGTTTGATGGAAGAACGAAGAAAAACAAAGAGCAAAGACTTAAAGTCATATAAGCAAATCCACAACAACATTAAAGAAAAGATCAAAGAAGCCAAAGAAAACTGGTGGAAAGAACAATGCTCTGAAATAGAAGAACTAGACAGAAAACATGACGTTTTAAATACACATAAAAAAATAAAGGATGCAGCTGGAATAAACAAACTACGACAGAATAACATAATTACCGACAAAAACGGGACTGCACTACTGAACGTGAATGACAAAGTAGCAAGATGGCAACAATACATACAGACTCTTTATGCTGACGATAGCCGAACAGTTTCTAACACAAATAGCCCAGCACAAACAGGACCTTCTATAACTCATCAAGAAGTTCTTAAGGCAATTGGAAGACTCAAAAACAACAAGTCCCCGGGCCCAGATGAAGTTCTTGGCGATATGTTAAAGCTCATTGAATTCCTTTGAATACCTAGACCTAATCACGGAATTATTTAAAAACATATATGAATCGGGAGATATACCCGAGAAATGGCTAGTCTCTACGTTTATACCGATTCCTAAAAAAACCACAGCTAAACAATGCGAAGACTATAGAACTATCTGTCTCACAAGTCACTTCATGAAGGTCTTTCTTAAGATTATTTACGAACGAATATATCAAAAACTAGAAGAAGACATTAGCGAGACGCAATTTGGGTTTAGGAGTGGATTGGGGACTAGAGATGCCCTTTTTGGTCTGAGTGTTCTGATTCAGAGAGCAAGAGACGTGAATTGCGATGTTTTCACGTGTTTTATCGACTTCGAAAAGGCATTCGATAGGGTTAACCATGATTTGCTAACAGAAACCATAAAGCAATCAGGAATAGATGACAGAGATGCACGAATAATCAACAATCTGTACAGACAACAAACAGCATGTGTTCGTGTGGAAAATATAATGTCAAAGGAATTTCCAGTAGAACAAGGTGTCAGACAGGGCTGCGTACTATCCACGCTACTGTTTAACCGATACGCAGAAAACCTTTTCAAGAATGCACTCGAAGAAGAACAGATTGGGATAAAGATAAACGGGGAAATAATTAATAACTTAAGGTATGCAGACGACTCTGTACTAATTGCCGACAGTGCCGAAGGACTACAGAGACTGATTGATAAAGTAGTAGAGGCATGCGAACCACTTAATATGCGATTGAATGTGGCAAAGACAAAAATCATAATCGTCAGCAAAAATGCGTCTAATGCCCAATTCCTGGTAAATGGGGCCCAACTACAGAGAGCACCATCAATATCGTACTTGGGTGTAAACCTCAATGACCAATGGGATCATAGTCGTGAAGTAAAGATCAACATAGAGAAGGCACGTTCTACATTTAACCAAATGAAGAATGTTTTGTGTAACATGCGCTTGAACATCCATCTTCGAACACGCATACTTAGATGCAACGTCTTCTCTAAGCTTTTGTATGGAGTGGAGGCATGGACACTCTCCGAGGCAACTAGTAAGCGACTGGAGGCCTTCGAAGCATGGTGCTATCGTCGAATGCTTCGCGTTTCCTGGACCCACCATGTTAGCAACGAAACCATTCTCCTACGCATGCAGAAGGACAGAGAACTGCTCACAACAGTCAAACACAGAAAACTGTCATACTTTGGCCATATCATGAGAAACAGCAACAGATATAGGCTACTTTAACTCATCATGCAGGGAAAAATCGAGGGGAAGAGGTCACAGGGAAGACGACGGATCTCCTAGTTGAAGAATCTGCGACAATGGACCGGAAGAACATCGGTTGACTTGTTCAGATCGGCTGTGGATCGAATCCGATGGGCCATATTGATCGCCAACGTCCACTGAGGATATGGCACAATAAGAAGAAGAAGAATAATATAAACTCCTTCCCTTTAATACCAATAATAAAGTCATAGCAGTTTTTGCTTAAAATCTCGAAACTATGAAAGTGAGAAATTGCCGGTTTTGATTCTAGGCCCTTCAAATCTCCGCTTCCCGTTCACAAAGAAGAAATTTACAACACGGGTATTTTGAATTGAAGAACGGGCACGAAGATTAAAACTAAAGTGATCCTATGTGGTCATAAAAGAAGAAGAACAATATGTACAGGGTGAGCAAAACTCGATGTCTCAGCTCCATTATAGGAAAACGAAAAACGATAGAAAAGATCTGAAGAGGTTCTTGAATGGGATTGAGTATTGGAGTAAGGTATTTAGGAAATGAAGGATACAGGGGAAAAACTACGCATGTCCACCTAGATTCGTTTTGAGAAAAACTAAATTTAAAGTTAGGACTTATATTGGGGGTGTAAGGGGCTAGCATTGAAGCGAAACCCAAATGACAACCTCGCCTGCACGTGGTACACCCTGCTAGAAAACTAAAGAGGCAATGTCGACCGAACATCTACCGGAATAAGTAGATCCCTCCTACAAGCCAACAGCTTCGGGTGGAAGAGCGAGTAGGAGTAAGGGCACCTACTTGTCCTAGGATAGAGAAATCAATCCTAAAGGCGGACGAATCAAGAATGATCAACGGCATCTAGATGCAGAAAGCAATGGGAAACTACTGCATTAAAGACCCACAAGGGTATCCTTAGTACAATCATCATGGAAATGTTCAGAACTAATAATATTAATACCGGAGTAAAAAGTTCTCCACTCGCATCTCCGGGGAGAACAGTTAAGAACAAACATATGACAATATCACCAAACAACATGAAAATAGGAACATGGAATGCACGAAGCTTACTCGCACCAGGAAAAATGGAGAACATAGTAATGGAAATGACAAGACTAGAAGTAAACATCCTAGGGATTAGCGATAGTAGATGGTCGGGAAGTGGAACATGCAAAACAAACAATGGTACATTTTACTATGCGGGAAACAACGACTCTAAACACTTATATGGGGTCGGAATGATCGTGGACAAGAAAATAGCAGGATCAGTGGTCAGTTTCACTCCATACTCAGACAGAGTCATGATGCTCCAACTAGAAACAACCACTGGAAGTATGTACATCATACAAACATATGCACCAACGGCAGATAAGAAAGATGAGGAAATAGAAGAATATTATACGCAATTAGAAAAGATCACTAGAGACATCAAAAGTTCTGATATAATGATCATAATGGGTGATTTTAATGCAAAAGTTGGCAAGGAAAAAGTTGTAGGATGTACTGGCGGTTTCGGTCTGGGAGAAAGAAATGATAGAGGTGACCGTTTAATAGAATTCTGCCAAGATAAAGACCTTACGATAGCAAACACACTCTTAAAACTACCAATGAGAAGACTGTACACGTGGAAATCTCCAGCGGATAAACCCGAAAAAATTGTAAGAAACCAGATAGACTACATCCTCATGAGTAACCGTTATAAGAACGCAATCAAGTCTACAAAAACATATCCGAGTGCTGACATTAATTCCGACCATAATCCGATAGTAGCTAAAATCAACATAAAGATGAGAAAGATAACAAAATATCAAAACAACTATATAGACACAAAACTCCTCAAGTACCCGAAAATTCATCATAGGGTTCAAGGGATGTTAAACGAGTATATGCGAACCACCAATACAACAAGGGAAAACAGTATACAGGATAAGTGGAGATGTATCCAAACAGGATTGGAAACAATAACTAAAGATCAGCTAGTAAATAGGAGTGGCAAAAAGAAAAAGCCATGGATAACGACAAACATCTTGGAAAGCATGGAGAAACGAAGGAAAAACAAAAACAACGTTGAAGAATATAAGAGAATACACAAACTAATACAAAAAGATATTAAAAGAGCTAAGGAACAATACCTGACCGAACAATGTACAGAAATAGAGGCAATGGAAAAGAGATTTGACTGGTGCCACATGCATAAGAAGATACAAGAAATGACTGGATGCAAGAAATATAATAATACTGGTAATGTACTCAAAGATACAAATGGACATATAATAGTTGATATAAAGGCTAAATTAAAGAGATGGAAGGAATATGTGATGGAACTATTTAATGACGTAAGATCTCCCAAGCCTACCATAGAAGTAGACAACTCAAACCTAAAAATACTTAGAACAGAACTAGAACATGCCCTAAACTCCATAAAGTCTGGAAAATCTGTGGGTCCCGATGAGATACCGATAGAACTTATCAAACTTTTTGATGAAGAAGCAATAGATATCCTCTTAGACCTTTTCAACATCATCTACGATAAAGGAGAAATCCCTAAACAGTGGCAAACGTCGACCTTTATACTTGTTACCAAGAAAACGAACGCAAAAGAATGCTCAGAATACAGAATAATCGCGCTCATGAGCCACACACTGAAATTGCTTCTCAAAATAATTCATAAGAGAATCTATAAGAAACTCGAGGAAGATATAAGCAGCACACAGTTTGGATTTCGTGCGGGACTCGGAACAAGAGAAGCGCTTTTCGGGATCAACGTTCTATTCCAACGTTGCTTGGATATGAACCAAGATGTGCTGGCATGTTACATTGACTTTGAAAAAGCATTTGACAAAGTAAGACACGACAAACTACAACAGATATTAATTAGTAAAAACATCGACTTGAGAGACGTAAGAATAACTAACAACTTATACTGGGGTCAAAATGCAAACATAAAGGTAGAAAATCTACTAACGGAGGAAATAGAGATTCGCAGAGGTGTAAGACAAGGATGTATTTTATCGCCAATGTTATTTAACCTGTACAGTGAAGCTATTTTTACGGAAACCATGGAAGAGGAAATGACGGGAATTATTATAAATGGAGAAGCGATCAATAATATAAGATATGCTGACGACACAGTCCTATTAGCCAGCAATATAACAGACATGCAACAACTAGTCAATAAATTAAATGATCGTTGCAACGAATATTGACCGAAAATTAACTTCAATAAAACCAAAATAATGCTAGTCACAAAATCTTTACAAAACCAAAACCAGATAAATCTAAGAATTGGAAACACCATAATAGAAAATGTACAGACATATAAATACCTAGGGACATGGATGGAACAAACGGAAGACATAACAAGAGAAATTAGATCGAGAATTGAGGTAGCAAGATCTTCCTTTACGAAAATGAGGAAGTTATTCATAAGCCGAGATATTAACATAGAGCTTAAAATAAGAATGCTGCGATGCTACGTTTTCTCCACGTTGCTTTATGGGGTGGAAGCATGGACGCTGAAAAAATGGCACATGGACAAACTGAAAGCTTTCGAAATGTGGTGTTACCGAAGAATGTGGAGGATCTCGTGGACTGATAGGGTTACCAACATCGAAGTCCTAAACAAAATGCAAAAGGAATGCGAAATCATTCACACCATAAAAACGAGAAAACTACAATACTTAGGACATATAATGCGAGGCCCCAAGTACGAACTTCTGCAACTGATAATACAAGGGAAGATAAACGGGAAAAGGAGCATCGGCAGGAGACGAACGTCTTGGCTCAGAAACTTAAGAGAATGGTTTGGCTGTACCAACATCCAACTGTTCAGAGCTGCCGTCAACAAAGTGTGCATTGCAATGATGATAGCAAATCTCCGATAGGAGGAGCACTAGAATACTTATATTGTTTTCGACTGGATATCTATTTTAAAATATCAGTTTTATATGGACTAAGGTGCTTTTTCCCCAATCTTATATAATGGAACGTAAAGTACACTTCTAATGCCAACATATGGCATCACCAGTTTAATATTAAGGCGGAGTGCCCACTACCTCATCAGTTTTTTCTAAATTCTGACTTTATTTTTTGAAATATTTAAACAATTTTTTTGTTAATTTTTACAAAAAAATAAAATTCATATTATAGTGTTTTCCTATTTTCAAAAATATATGTAAAGAGAAAATAAAACATGTAATTATAAAATTATCGAAAAATTAACGACACTATAATAATATAAAAAATATTCCAACTAGGTCTATGAAAGAGTTAACAAAACATTTTCAAAATTAAACCCATGATTTAGAATATAAAATGAATGCTGCAATACTCATTGTTGGAGAAATTTTAAAGTGAAACATGGTACAGTTTAGGCCAGGAGGCGGGTTTCCGCCTGCGCATATGAGATTTATCGGTTCCTAAAACTCTAAAAGAGACACATAGACAAGGGTTTTACGATCCTCATTCATAGTTTAGTGAGTGCATTTTGCTAACAATTATATTTGACAATGTGTAATAAACAAGGAAGACGTTATAAACGAAAAAGTATTCGCCTGAGAATGAAACGGTAAGAATAAATTTTAATAATTATGAAACAATTTCACTATTTTGAATGTTATTGACTTTTTGAATTGTCAAAAGCAGCATTTGCTTATCTTCTTTTATACGTATTAGATGCGTATTAGAACAGTTTTGTTTATCGGTAATAAAGATTAGACAAAACTTAGTTTTTAATTTTTAAAATACTGAAAACGTAACTTTCATGTTCAGGGTTAGGAATTCAGAAAAGAAAATAGTGCTGTTAGAAGAAGATGTAAACCAAGATCAGATGGAAATTGCCTCTACATCTAAATATTATTCACCGAGTAGGTGAGTTTGGCACAAGTAGTTGGTAATATTGGGGTTCAAAGGGTAGTGCATGCGCAACCACACGACAATCGCATAGGAAGAGATTGTAGCATAGCCTCTCCTACCCAAGTCCGACTCTCACCTCCACGTGGTGAACCCTGGTAACCTGAGCAACCAAGCTGGAGATGCGGTAACCAACCCGTATGGAAAGCGCGGTCAGGGCCAACGAGAGCGGGTGAAATGGTCCTCCGAAAAGGGGGTTTTGCGATGGGCCAACAACTCATCCATAGAAAAAAAAGAAACCGTTACGAAACCACCAAACGTGCCTCGGACTGGACTGACTACTCGGCAACGACCACAGCAATGCACAAGGAAATCGAAAGAAATTACGATGGGAACATGGAATGTAAGGAGCCTCTACCAGATAGGTGCACTAAAAGCCTTAACAAACGAAATGGAGAGATACAAACTCGACATAGTGGCACTACAGGAGACCAACTGGAGCGATAGCGGCATCATGGATATAGGAAAATATAGGATATGTAAAAGCAGTAATAATGGGAAGGCGCACAAGTTAGGAACAGGCTTCATACTCAAGAAAAGTGTAGGGAAAGATATTATGGACTTCCAAGCAGTAGATGACAGACTCTGCATGATCCGAATAAGAATGAAGCTCTTCAATCTGACAATAATTAACGTACATGCACCGAGCGAAGAGAAAACAGACGACGAAAAAGAGATCTTCTACGCAAAACTAGAAAGGCTATTCGATTCGACACACAACAACGACGTAAAGATGATCTTGGGGGATTTCAATGCTAAGATAGGGAAAGAAGACGTATACAGACCCACGATTGGAAAACACAGCCTACACGAAAATACTAACGACAATGGACAGAGACTAGTGGACCTAGCAGCATCTAGAAACCTTGTAATCAGCAGTACGCTATTCCCACATAAAGACATCCACAAGATGACATGGAGATCACCAGACGGAAGGACAGTCAATCAAATAGACCATGTCTTAATAAACACAAGATTTATGTCCAGCATACAGGACGTCAGAAGCTGCAAAGGGGCAGACTGCAACTCGGACCATTACCTGGTGAGGATTAAATTAAAACAAAGGCTAGCCAACTCGAAAAAGCCAGCAAACAGCGGAATAGAAAAATGGGATGTGGAAAAACTGAACTTAACCAGTGTAAGGCAACGATACGAAGAAAAGATCGCCGAAAAACTAGGAGTGTTGACGGAAAATCATAGTATTGAAGAACAATGGACGGAAATTGCAAAGGGGATTAAGGAATCGGCAGAGGAGGCTCTCGGGAAAGTCCATAGGAAAAAACGAAACCAATGGTACGATGCAGAGTGTGAAGAAGCACGCGAGAAACAACAGAAAGCTAGGGCAGAGAATTTGCAGAGACCCACGAGAGCCAAACAAGCTGAATACAACAAGCAAAGAAAAGAAGCATCCAAATTATTTCGGAAGAAGAAACGGGCCCATTTTAACGACCAGGTGGCACAGATAGGACACCACCAAGAGAAACACGAAATTAGAGAATGCTACAAGATAGTGAACAACCTGCGAAATGGATTTCAGCCCAGAGCAACAATAATCAACAGTAAAGAGAGCACCTTACTGGCTGAAGAAAGTAAAGTGGTAGGTAGATGGGCGGAATATTTTAACGAACTCCTGAATACCTCACTACGAGTGGAATTAACCGGACAAACAGCTGAAGACGACCCAATTCACACACCAGAAGTAAGAGATCTGAGAGAAGATAACGAACCATCACAAAGAGAAATAAGCGAGGCGATAAAGGCACTAAAGAACCACAAAGCACCGGGACCGGACATGATACCATCTGAAATGATCAAAATGGGAGGAGACGCTCTGAACTGTGCTTTACACCAGCTGATAGGAAGAATCTGGAGGACAGAAGAGATACCCGAGGAATGGCGGGAGGGGAAGATATGCCCTATCTATAAGAAATGAAACAAACTGGAGTGCAAGAACTATCGTGGTATAACTCTTCTTAACACGGCCTACAAGGTGCTGTCATGGATAATCGGACGAAGACTCCAACCGTACGCAGAGAGCATTATAGGACAGTATCAGACAGGTTTCCGGAAAGGAAAGTCGACGACTGACCAAATGTTTACACTCAGACAAATACTAGAAAAGACATGGGAAATGAACATCAGCACATACCAGGTCTTCGTAGACTTTAAACAAGCGTATGATACTATCGATAGAAGAACTCTCATCAAGACAATGGAAGAATTCGAGATACCACAAAAGATCATTAAATTGGTAAATTGTACGTTAAAAAAGACTTGGAACCAAGTCGGTATCCAAAAAACGACATCGCACAAGTTTGAAACCATTACAGGTCTGAGACAAGGAGACAGTCTATCACCCATATTATTTAACATAGCGCTCGAAAAAGCTATAAGGAAAGCTCAGATAGAATGCAACGGTACCATCTACAATAAATCCACGCAACTTTTGGGCTATGCTGACGACCTAAACATCATCGGTAGATCGCTAACGGCAATGAAAGATGCTTACGGTAAAATGGAGAAGAGAGCCAAGGAGATAGGTCTGTCAATAAACAAGGATAAAACAAAAGTAATGATGGTAAGACCGGGAGCGCCAGTACACGCAGTAAATAATCTGGATATGGGAGAGTACACTGTAGAAGTCGTCAACAACTTTAAATATCTGGGATCAACCGTCACGGATCAGAACGACGAAGGGGTGGAAGTACAACATAGAATCATGCAAGCCAACAGGGCATACTTCACTCTTAAATCCATCCTTAACTCGAAGCTAGCTAGCAGACAAACGAAGTGTAATATATATATAAAGCAATCATACGACCCATCCTCACATATGGAAGCGAAGCATGGACGCTGACCCAGAAATCGGAAAGGATGCTGTAGATTTTTGAGCGAAAGATCCTGAGGAAAATTTATGGGGCAATTAACAGCGAAGAGGGCTGGAGAATTAGGATGAACTTCGAACTATATTAGTTATACAAAAGCCCAGATGTGGTATCCCACATAAAACTAAGCAGGCTAAGATGGGCGGGACATGTGTGCCGGATGGCTCCAACAGCAGTGCCGAGACAAATACTCGACAAATAGTGCCGGAAGGTAGAAGGAAAGCGGGCAGGCCAAGGGCGAGATGGGAGGAAAGTGTGAAAAGGGATGCGAGAGAGATGCTGGGGGTGCGGAACTGGAGGGCGGCGGCAGAGGAAAGGGAACGCTGGAGACAACGTTTGGTGGAGGCCAGGGCTCGCTTCGGGCTGTAGCGCCATTGGACACAGAGAGAGAGAGTGATGATGAAGAAATCCCCTTAGAACATGTTGAGGAAAGTAAGTCCAAAATTTTAAGTGCACTTAATAAAACCAAAGAGCAAATTGAAGAAATTGCAAAAATAACAATCGGACAAGATGGAAATCCTTTGTGGCACGAAGAGAGACATTTTCGACTTACTGCATCAAATTTCGGAGAAGTATGCAAACAAAGATCGACGAAAGACCGCAAAAAGTTGGGAAAAAGAATTGTTGATTCAGCATTTTTTGAAAATGCGTCTACAAAATGGGGAAAAGATCATGAACCAATAGCTAACGAAGCTTTCGAAGAGACGGATTCAAAAACAATTAAAGATTGCGGTTTATATATTTCCGAAACACATCCATTCTTGGCCGCTAGTCCAGATGGAATTATTGAATCGGAAGATGCCATCATTGAAATAAAATGTCCACACAAAGTAGCAATGTTGGGGTTAACTCCTGCGGAAGCCGTCGGAAACAAAAAAATTGATTATTTATTAAGAGATGGAGAAAAAATAAAACTAAAAAGAACTCATAACTATTACTACCAGGTACAGGGTCAGCTGGCAATTACAAGTAAGTCACACTGCTATTTTGTCGTGTGGACTCCAAATGGGAGAGCATATGAGAAGGTAATTAAAAAAAATACTGAGGGGTTCGCTATGACAGCGAGTTACACTCAGCTGTTGGCCAGTTATTAATATTTTTCTTTCAGATCGTTAGGGACGACGAGTTTTGGTCATCAAAAATTTTACCGAAAGTCACAAAAATGTTTATGGAAGTAATGCTTCCAATACTTGCCAGAAACGAAGTAAAGTAATAATAAAAAAACCGGGATTGAAATAGCGAAGATTGTGGAAAAGAGTGCAAATATGCCGAATATGACTTTTCCAATTTTTGAAAATTTTTGAAAACTTTCGGTGACAGACCGTGACGGTCTAAATTCTATGTTCTGTATTAGGACTAAGTTGTGCTATATATTACCTAAATAAATATGTAATCTGGTAAATTTATATTCATTTATAAGTATATTTGTTAATTTTGTATATGAGTTGCTTATTTCCAAAACACGACCTGAAAGTTTTGAATCGTCTGTTAGAACACGCGAAAACCTATATTTTCTGTCTCAGCTGTTTTCAGGTCGCGTTTTGGATATAAGCAACTCATATAATAAATGTCGGTTCGTCGGCCATATATATATATAGCGTATATAGCGTCATAGCCAATCGTGTCAATGAAGATATGACTCAATGCTAACCCGCGGCCCGATGTACAGTTTCTCTCTTTCTAAAGTACTGTAACTCCTATTCTTTTTTTCGGAACATATTTCTATACTCGATATAATACGGTTAAAACAGTGCCTCGCCCACTTCGCGAGACAGATTGCCCGGACTGAGAATTCCCCCTTAACCAAAAATGGACTTTTTTCCCCTGTGCCCTTCAAATATAATCTTAAGTTTTCATTTGTAAAATTAGTTAGTTATCTTCTTAAGGTGCCGTACTCTCCGAGAGCCTAGGCAACCTCTCGCGCATATTTGTGGAACGCATCATCCATTATTACACGGGACCTAGCAGTTTATCGCCGTTTAAATTTGCTTATATTTTTTTAAGGGGAAAAGGTAGCAAATTTTTTTCTTCACAAAATTTGTTCAGAAAAATTAGCTTTCTTCAAAAATATAGGTATAGTTCTGGGAAAACAAAATTCGATGACGTCATTACTCCAGTTTCCAAATATGAAAAAATATGTAAATTTGGCTTGCAATGGTCCTTTCTCAATCCCATTTAAGAACCCCTTTTAAGATTTTTCTTATAATAGATTTGAGACTTCGGGTTTTGCTCACCCTGTATACAACAAATGACCATTAACATCTTGCTCGTAACATGCAATGAGTTTATAATCCACATGATTTATCCAGAAACTTATCTACTTTATTTAATTAAGATTATTATCAACTTATCTACTTTAATTACTCAAGACCGAATGTGGAAATGAATTAAACGTTGGTTAATCTCGACTCCAATGGACCTTGTTAAAAGCTGAGATTTCAAAATTTGTTGAAACTTGGCGTAAATTGTTTGTTTGATTGAAGTTGTAAATGGAAACTGTTCCATTGAGAAACCGATTTTCATTCGGCTCGACGGCGAACGGAAAATTGCCGTGCGAGGGAAGTTACAATTAAATTTAAATATTTATGCGTAATTATATTTATTATTAGGAGCGGCAAAAGACCATTATTATCTAAGACGATTAAACTCCACATTATGCTCCACATATAAAGACATACAACAATAGACAGCCAAGACTAGATATACAAAACTACTTATAAGCTAAATAAAGTCATAACACAGCTTGCATATATAAATATATTCAACCTTTCCGGAGCTCTATAAAACTAATAAGTCTGTTCGCGCCAATTTTAATAAATCTGTATTTTTAATTCCACATTTGAATCGATTTCGGCACCGATTAACCGAAGGGGAAAGGTGTATTAACCTGGGCCCAAATCGCGCGATTTACTTATTTACTTCGCGAATTTATTTTATTCGGGGAGTACGCTTCGAGTGTGAGAAGCGTAAAGACAAGAATCAAAAGCTCAACGGACACGTGCACGCATTTTTAAGTTTATCGTTTCAACTCAAGTTAACCAGAGGTGTAATCACGAGCCCAAAGGGCTGAAGCGGGCTAAACAATTTTAAGGGCTCTCTCCACCCATTATCCCCATTTCGTCCCTTAAAATAGGCACCGGAAGGACGATCCACACGTGGCGGAGACGCGAGCAACCCTAACAGGTAAGTGCAGCGCCGTCGTTTGGATTTTGAGGCCCCGGGCATATATATTGAGGTGGGGCCTCCCAGTAAATAAAGAAAGTGAATAAACAAATAAATTATTTAATTTTTAATATATACGAGAAAGGAAGATGTGTATAGAAGAAATATAATATATTAATATATTAATATAAAAGAAAAACAAAATTGAACTTTATTTTTCTTGCTTTAATTTCAGCAAAATAGGGACCCCCCTCAAAAAGAGGAGGGGGAGGGGGCAAAGCCTCTTTGGGCCCCCCCTGGCCGTGGCCACATTATATATTATTATTATATATAGTTACCACATTAACTGCTAAAATCTCCTCGATGAACCTAGCACCCGTTAAACCTCCTCTCCTGTGACCACGGGCGCTCCTAGTGATGAAAGCAAGGTCGGTTCGTGCTCCCAAAGAAATTGCATCATACAGGAAGCACCTCCATAAGTAGCTAGCTCATCAATGCAGCATTCTGTAAAGCGCTCTCTCTCTTGGTCTCTGGGACAATTTCCTTCCGCGCTCCCTACCATAGAGGCATATTTATGCCAATTTTTTGAGTAATTTTCACTTAAATAATGAACTTAAAAACCTGATTTTCAAACTTTTGCCACAGACAGACAAACAAATTTAGCAACGCGAATCTTTTTGCAACAAAAACTCTGGACCTTCTACTATAATCCGAGAAGTTTTTGTTAGGCTATCGCTCTTGTTAAAGACTGTAATTTACATTTTAAAGAAGTGCCAATTTTTCAAGTAATTTTCACTTAAATAATGAACTTATAAACTTGATTTTCAAACTTTTGCCACAGACAGACAAACAAATTTAGCAAAGCGAATTTTTTTGCAATAAAAACACTGGACCTTCTACTATAATCCGACAAGTTTTTGTTAGGCTATAGCTCTTGTTTAAGACTGTAATTTACATTTTAAAGAAGTGCCAATTCTTCAAGTAATTTTCACTTAAATAATCAACTTATAAACTTGATTTTCAAACTTTTGCCACAGACAGACAAACAAATTTAGCAACGCGAATCTTTTTGCAATAAAAACTCTGGACCTTCTACTATAATCCGACAAGTTTTTGTTAGGCAATCGCTCTTGTTTAAGACTGTAATTTACATTTTAAAGAAGTGCCAATTTTTCAAGTAATTTTCACTTAAATAATGAACTTATGAACTTGATTTTCAAACTTTTGCCACAGACAGACAAACAAATTTAGCAACGCGAATCTTTTTGCAATAAAAACTCTGGACCTTCTACTATAATCCGACAAGTTTTTGTTAGGCTATCGCTCTTGTTTAAGACTGTAATTTACATTTTAAAGAAGTGCCAATTTTTCAAGTAATTTTCACTTAAATAATGAACTTATAAACCTGATTTTCAAATTTTAGCCACAGACAGACAATCAAATTTAGCAACGCGAATCTTTTTGAAATAAAAACCCTGGACCTTCTACTACAATCCGGCAAGTTTTTGTTAGGCTACCGCTCTTGTTTAAGACTGTAATTTACATTTTAGAGAAATGCCAATTTTTCAAGTAATTTTCACTTAAATAATGAACTTATAAACTTGATTTTTAAACTTTTGCCAGAGACAGACAAACTGATTTAGCAACGCGAATCTTTTTGTAATGAAAACTCTGGACGTTCTACTATAATCCGACAAGTTTTTGTTAGGCTATCGCTCTTGTTTAAGACTGTAATTTACATTTTAAAGAAGTGCCAATTTTTCAAGTAATTTTCACTTAAATAATGAACTTATAAACCTGATTTTCAAATTTTAGCCACAGACAGACAATCAAATTTAGCAACGCGAATCTTTTTGAAATAAAAACCCTGGACCTTCTACTACAATCCGGCAAGTTTTTGTTAGGCTACCGCTCTTGTTTAAGACTGTAATTTACATTTTAGAGAAATGCCAATTTTTCAAGTAATTTTCACTTAAATAATGAACTTATAAACTTGATTTTTAAACTTTTGCCAGAGACAGAAAAACTGATTTAGCAACGCGAATCTTTTTGTAATGAAAACTCTGGACGTTCTACTATAATCCGACAAGTTTTTGTTAGGCTATCGCTCTTGTTTAAGACTGTAATTTACATTTTAAAGAAGTGCCAATTTTTCAAGTAATTTTCACTTAAATAATCAACTTATAAACTTGATTTTCAAACTTTTGCCACATACAGACAAACAAATTTAGCAACGCGAATCTTTTTGCAATAAAAACTCTGGACCTTCTACTATAATCCGACAAGTTTTTGTTAGGCTATCGCTCTCGTTTAAGACTGTAATTTACATTTTAAAGAAGTGCCAATTTTTCAAGTAATTTTCACTTAAATAATGAACTTATAAACCTGATTTTCAAATTTTAGCCACAGACAGACAATCAAATTTAGCAACGCGAATCTTTTTGAAATAAAAACCCTGGACCTTCTACTATAATCCGACAAGTTTTTGTTAGGCTATCGCTCTTGTTTAAGACTGTAATTTACATTTTAAAGAAGTGCCAATTTTTCAAGTAATTTTCACTTAAATAATCAACTTATAAACTTGATTTTCAAACTTTTGCCACAGACAAACAAACAAATTTAGCAACGCGAATCTTTTTGCAATAAAAACTCTGGACCTTCTACTATGATCCGACAAGCTTTTGTTAGGCTATCGCTCTTGTTTAAGACTGTAATGTACATTTTAAGAAAGTGCCAATTTTTTAAGTAATTTTCACTTAAAAAATGAACTTATAAACTTGATTTTCAAACTTTTGCCACAGACAAACAAACAAATTTAGCAACGCGAATCTTTTTGCAATAAAAACTCTGCACCTTCTACTATAATCCGACAAGTTTTTGTTAGGCTATCGCTCTGGTTTAAGACTGTAATTTACATTTTAAAGAAGTGCCAATTTTTCAAGTAATTTTCACATAAAAAATTAACTTATAAACTTGATTTTCAAACTTTTGCCACAGACAGACAAACAAATTTAGCAACGCGAATCTTTTTGCAATAAAAACTCTGCACCTTCTACTATAATCCGACAAGTTTTTGTTAGGCTATCGCTCTTGTTTAAGACTGTAATTTACATTTTAAAGAAGTGCCAATTTTTCAAGTAATTTTCACTTAAATAATGAACTTATAAACCTGATTTTCAAACTTTTGCCACAGACAGACAAACAAATTTCGCAACGCGAATCGTTTTGCAATAAAAACTCTGGACCTTCTACTATAATCCGACAAGTTTTTGTTAGGCTATCGCTCTTGTTTAAGACTGTAATTTACATTTTAAAGAAGTGCCAATTTTTCAAGAAATTTTCACTTAAATAATGAATTTATAAACCTGATTTTCAAACTTTTGCCACAGACAGACAAACAAATTTCGCAACGCGAATCGTTTTGCAATAAAAACTCTGGACCTTCTACTATAATCCGACAAGTTTTTGTTAGGCTATCGCTCTTGTTTAAGACTGTAATTTACATTTTAAAGAAGTGCCAATTTTTCAAGTAATTTTCACTTAAATAATGAACTTATAAACTTGATTTTCAAACTTTTGCCACAGACAGACAAACAAATTTCGCAACGCGAATCTTTTTGAAATACAAAATCTGGACCTTCTACTATAATCCGACAAGTTTTTGTTAGGCTATCGCTCTTGTTTAAGACTGTAATTTTCATTTTAAAGAAGTGCCAATTTTTCAAGTAATTTTCACTTAAAAAATGAACTTATAAACTTGATTTTCAAACTTTTGCCACAGACAGACAAACAAATCTAGCAACGCGAATCTTTTTGCAATAAAAACTCTGCACCTTCTACTATAATCCGACAAGTTTTTGTTAGGCTATCGCTCTTGTTTAAGACTGTAATTTTCATTTTAAAGAAGTGCCAATTTTTCAAGTAATTTTCACTTAAATAATGAACTTATAAACTTGATTTTCAAACTTTTGCCACAGACAGACAAACAAATCTAGCAACGCGAATCTTTTTGCAATAAAAACTCTGCACCTTCTACTATAATCCGACAACTTTTTGTTAGGCTATCGCTCTTGTTTAAGACTGTAATTTTCATTTTAAAGAAGTGCCAATTTTTCAAAAAATTTTCACTTAAATAATGAACTTATAAACATGATAATCAAACTTTTGCCACAGACAGACAAACAAATCTAGCAACGCGAAACTTTTTGCAATAAAAACTCTGCACCTTCTACTATAATCCGACAAGTTTTTGTTAGGCTATCGCTCTTGTTTAAGACTGTAATTTACATTTTAAAGAAGTGCCAATTTTTAAAGTAATTTTCACTTAAATAATAAACTTACACACTTGATTTTCAAACTTTTGCCACAGACAGACAAACAAATTTAGCAAAGCAAATCTTTTTGCAATAAAAACTCTGGACCTTCTACTATAATCCGACAAGTTTTTGTTAGGCAATCGCTTTTGTTTAAGACTGTAATTTACATTTTAAAGAAGTGCCAATTTTTCAAGTAATTTTCACTTAAATAATGAACCTATAAACTTGATTTTCAAACTTTTGCCACAGACAGACAAACAAATTTAGCAACGCGAATCTTTTTGCAATAAAAACTCTGGACCTTCTGTTATAATCCGACAAGTTTTTGTTAGGCTATCGCTCTTGTTTAAGACTGTAATTTACATTTTAAAGAAGTGCCAATTTTTCAAGTAATTTTCACTTAAATAATGATCTTATAAACTTGATTTTCAAACTTTTGCCACAGACAGACAAACAAATTTAGCAAAGCCAATCTTTTTGCAATAAAAACTCTGGACCTTCTACTATAATCCGACAAGTTTTTATTAGGCTATCGCTCTTATTTAAGACTGTAATTTACATTTTAAAGAGGTGCCAATTTTTCAAGTAATTTTCATTTAAATAATGAACTTATAAAACTTGATTTTCAAACTTTTGCCACAGACAGATAAACAAATTTAGCAACGCGAATCTTTTTGCCATAAAAACTCTGGACCTTCTACTATAATCCGACTAGTTTTTGTTAGGCAATCGCTCTTGTTTAAGACTGTAATTTACATTTTAAAGAAGTGCCAATTTTTAAAGTAATTTTCACTTAAATAATAAACTTACACACTTGATTTTCAAACTTTTGCCACAGACAGACAAACAAATTTAGCAAAGCGAATCTTTTTGCAATAAAAACTCTGGACCTTCTACTATAATCCGACAAGTTTTTGTTAGGCTATCGCTCTTGTTTAAGACTGTAATTTACATTTTAAAGAAGTGCCAATTTTTCAAGTAATTTTCACTTAAATAATGAACCTATAAACTTGATTTTCAAACTTTTGCCACAGACAGACAAACAAATTTAGCAACGCGAATCTTTTTGCAATAAAAACTCTGGACCTTCTACTATAATCCGGCAAGTTTTTGTTAGGCAATCGCTCTTGTTTAAGACTGTAATTTACATTTTAAAGAAGTGCCAATTTTTCAAGTAATTTTCACTTAAATAATGAACTTATAAACTTGATTTTCAAACTTTTGCCACAGAGAGACAAACAAATTTAGCAACGCGAATCTTTTTGCAATAAAAACTCTGGACCTTCTGTTATAATCCGACAAGTTTTTGTTAGGCTATCGCTCTTGTTTAAGACTGTAATTTACATTTTAAAGAAGTGCCAATTTTTCAAGTAATTTTCACTTAAATAATGATCTTATAAACTTGATTTTCAAACTTTTGCCACAGACAGACAAACAAATTTAGCAAAGCCAATCTTTTTGCAATAAAAACTCTGGACCTTCTACTATAATCCGACAAGTTTTTATTAGGCTATCGCTCTTATTTAAGACTGTAATTTACATTTTAAAGAGGTGCCAATTTTTCAAGTAATTTTCATTTAAATAATGAACTTATAAAACTTGATTTTCAAACTTTTGCCACAGACAGATAAACAAATTTAGCAACGCGAATCTTTTTGCCATAAAAACTCTGGACCTTCTACTATAATCCGACTAGTTTTTGTTAGGCAATCGCTCTTGTTTAAGACTGTAATTTACATTTTAAAGAAGTGCCAATTTTTAAAGTAATTTTCACTTAAATAATAAACTTACACACTTGATTTTCAAACTTTTGCCACAGACAGACAAACAAATTTAGCAAAGCGAATCTTTTTGCAATAAAAACTCTGGACCTTCTACTATAATCCGACAAGTTTTTGTTAGGCTATCGCTCTTGTTTAAGACTGTAATTTACATTTTAAAGAAGTGCCAATTTTTCAAGTAATTTTCACTTAAATAATGAACTTATAAACTTGATTTTCAAACTTTTGCCACAGACAGACAAACAAATTTAGCAACGCGAATCTTTTTGCAATAAAAACTCTGGACCTTCTACTATAATCCGACAAGTTTTTGTTAGGCTATCGCTCTTGTTTAAGACTGTAATTTACATTTTAAAGAAGTGCCAATTTTTCAAGTAATTTTCACTTAAATAATGAACTTATAAACTTGATTTTTCACCTTTTGCCACAGACAGACAAACAAATTTAGCAACGCGAATCTTGTTGCAATAAAAACTCTGGACCTTCTACTATAATCCGACAAGTTTTTGTTAGGCTATCGCTCTTGTTTAAGACTCTAATTTACATTTTAAAGAAGTGCCAATTTTTCAAGTAATTTTCACTTAAATAATAAACTTACACACTTGATTTTCAAACTTTTGCCACAGACAGACAAACAAATTTAGCAAAGCGAATCTTTTTGCAATAAAAACTCTGGACCTTCTACTATAATCCGACAAGTTTTTGTTAGGCTATCGCTCTTGTTTAAGACTGTAATTTACATTTTAAAGAAGTGCCAATTTTTCAAGTAATTTTCACTTAAATAATGAACTTATAAACTTGATTTTCAAACTTTTGCCACAGACAGACAAACAAATTTAGCAACGCGAATCTTTTTGCAATAAAAACTCTGGACCTTCTACTATAATCCGACAAGTTTTTGTTAGGCTATCGCTCTTGTTTAAGACTGTAATTTACATTTTAAAGAAGTGCCAATTTTTCAAGTAATTTTCACTTAAATAATGAACTTATAAACTTGATTTTTCACCTTTTGCCACAGACAGACAAACAAATTTAGCAACGCGAATCTTGTTGCAATAAAAACTCTGGACCTTCTACTATAATCCGACAAGTTTTTGTTAGGCTATCGCTCTTGTTTAAGACTCTAATTTACATTTTAAAGAAGTGCCAATTTTTCAAGTAATTTTCACTTAAATAATAAACTTACACACTTGATTTTCAAACTTTTGCCACAGACAGACAAACAAATTTAGCAACGCGAATCTTTTTGCAATAAAAACTCTGGACCTTCTACTATAATCTGACAAGTTTTTGTTAGGCAATCGCTCTTGTTTAAGACTGTAATTTACATTTTAAAGAAGTGCCAATTTTTCAAGTAATTTTCACTTAAATAATGAACTTATAAACTTGATTTTCAAACTTTTGCCACAGACAGACAAACAAATTTAGCAAAGCGAATCTTTTTGCAGTAAAAACTCTGGACCTTCTGTTATAATCCGACAAGTTTTTGTTAGGCTATTGCACTTGTTTAAGACTGTAATTTACATTTTAAAGAAGTGCCAATTTTTCAAGTAATTTTCACTTAAATAATGAACTTATAAACTTGATTTTCAAACTTTTGCCACAGACAGACAAACAAATTTAGCAAAGCGAATCTTTTTGCAGTAAAAACTCTGGACCTTCTGCTATAATCCGACAAGTTTTTGTTAGGCTATCGCACTTGTTTAAGATTGTAATTTACATTTTAAAGAAGTGCCAATTTTTCAAGTAATTTTCACTTAAATAAAGAACTTATAAACTTGATTTTCAAACTTTTGCCACAGACAGACAAACAAATTTAGCAAAGCGAATCTTTTTGCAGTAAAAACTCTGGACCTTCTACTATAATCCGACAAGTTTTTGTTAGGCTATCGTTCTTGTTTAAGACTGTAATTTACGGTTTAAAGAAGTGCCAATTTTTCAAGTAATTTTCACTTAAATAATGAACTTATAAACTTGATTTTCAAACTTTTGCCACAGACAAACAAACAAATTTAGCAACGCGAATCTTTTTGCAATTAAAACTCTGGACCTTCTACTATAATCCGACAAGTTTTTGTTAGGCTATCGCTCTTGTTTAAGACTGTAATTTACGGTTTAAAGAAGTGCCAATTTTTCAAGTAATTTTCACTTAAATAATGAACTTATAAACTTGATTTTCAAACTTTTGCCACAGACAAACAAACAAATTTAGCAACGCGAATCTTTTTGCAGTAAAAACTCTGGACCTTCTACTATAATCCGACAAGTTTTTGTTAGGCTATCGTTCTTGTTTAAGACTGTAATTTACGGTTTAAAGAAGTGCCAATTTTTCAAGTAATTTTCACTTAAATAATGAACTTATAAACTTGATTTTCAAACTTTTGCCACAGACGGACAAACAAATTTAGCAACGCGAATCTTTTTGCAATTAAAACTCTGGACCTTCTACTATAATCCGACAAGTTTTTGTTAGGCTATCGTTCTTGTTTAAGACTGTAATTTACGGTTTAAAGAAGTGCCAATTTTTCAAGTAATTTTCACTTAAATAATGAACTTATAAACTTGATTTTCAAACTTTTGCCACAGACAAACAAACAAATTTAGCAACGCGAATCTTTTTGCAATTAAAACTCTGGACCTTCTACTATAATCCGACAAGTTTTTGTTAGGCTATCGCTCTTGTTTAAGACTGTAATTTACATTTTAAAGAAGTGCCAATTTTTCAAGTAATTGTCACTTAAATAATGAACTTATAAACTTGATTTTCAAACTTTTGCCACAGACAGACAAACAAATTTAGCAACGCGAATCTTTTTGCAATTAAAACTCTGGACCTTCTACTATAATCCGACAAGTTTTTGTTAGGCTATCGCTCTTGTTTAAGACTGTAATTTACATTTTAAAGAAGTGCCAATTTTAAAGTAATTTTCACATAAAAAATTAACTTATAAACTTGATTTTCAAACTTTTGCCACAGACAGACAAACAAATTTAGCGACGCGAATCTTTTTGCAATAAAAACTCTGGACCTTCTACTATAATCCGACAAGTTTTTGTTAGGCTATCGCTCTGGTTTAAGACTGTAATTTACATTTTAAAGAAGTGCCAATTTTTCAAGTAATTTTCACTTAAATAATGAACTTATAAACTTGATTTTCAAACTTTTGCCACAGACAGACAAACAAATTTCGCAACGCGAATCTTTTTGCAATACAAAATCTGGACCTTCTACTATAATCCGACAAGTTTTTGTTAGGCTATCGCTCTTGTTTAAGACTGTAATTTACATTTTAAAGAAGTGCCAATTTTTCAAGTAATTTTCACTTAAATAATGAACTTATAAACCTGATTTTCAAACTTTTGCCACAGACAGACAAACAAATTTAGCAACGCGAATCTTTTTGCCATAAAAACTCTGGACCTTCTACAATAATCCGACAAGTTTTTGTTAGGCTATCGCTCTTGTTTAAGACTGTAATTTACATTTTAAAGAAGTGCCAATTTTTCAAGTAATTTTCACTTAAATAATGAACTTATAAACCTGATTTTCAAACTTTTGCCACAGACAGACAAATAGATTTAGCAACGCGAATCTTTTTTCAATACAAAATCTGGACCTTCTACTATAATCCGACAAGTTTTTGTTAGGCTATCGCTCTTGTTTAAGACTGTAATTTACATTTTAAAGAGGTGCCAATTTTTCAAGTAATTTTCACTTAAATAATGAACTTATAAACTTGATTTTCAAACTTTTACCACAGACAGACAAACAAATTTAGCAATGCGAATCTTTTTGGAATAAAAGCTCTGGAGTTTCTACTATAATCCGACAAGTTTTTGTTAGGCTATCGCTCTTGTTTAAGACTGTAATTTACATTTTAAAGAAGTGCCAATTTTTCAAGTAATTTTCACTTAAATAATGAACTTGTAAACTGGATTTTCAAACTTTTTCCACAGACAGACAAACAAATTTAGCAACGCGAAACTTTTTGCAATAAACACTCTGTACCTTCTACTATAATCCGACAAGTTTTTGTTAGGCTATCGCTCTCGTTTAAGACTGTAATTTACATTTTAAAGAAGTGCCAATTTTTCAAGTAATTTTCACTTAAATAATGAACTTATAAATTTGATTTTCAAACTTCTGCCACAGACAGACAAACAAATTTAGCAACGCGAATCTTTTTGCAATAAAAACTCTGTACCTTCTACTATAATCCGACAAGTTTTTGTTAGGATATCGCTCTTGTTTAAGACTGTAATTTACATTTTAAAGAAGTGCCAATTTTTCAAGTAATTTTCACTAAAATAATGAACTTATAAACTTGATTTTCAAACTTTTGCCACAGACAGACAAACAAATTTAGCAACGCGAATCTTTTTACAATAAAAACTCTGGACCTTCTACTATAATCCGACAAGTTTTTGTTAGGCTATCGCTCTTGTTTAAGACTGTAATTTACATTTTAAAGAAGTGCCAATTTTTCAAGTAATTTTCACTTAAATAATGAACTTATAAACTTGATTTTCAAACTTTTGCCGAAGACAGACAAACAAATTTAGCAACGCGAATCTTTTTGCAATAAAAACTCTGGACCTTCTACTATAATCCGACAAGTTTTTGTTAGGCTATCGCTCTTGTTTAAGACTGTAATTTACATTTTAAAGAAGTGCCAATTTTTCAAGTAATTTTCACTTAAATAATGAACTTATAAACTTGATTTTCAAACTTTTGCCACAGACAGACAAACAAATTTAGCAACGCGAATCTTTTTGCAATTAAAACTCTGGACCTTCTACTATAATCCGACAAGTTTTTGTTGCTCTATCGCTCTTGCTTAAGACTGTAATTTTCATTTTAAAGAAGTGCCAATTTTTCAAGTAATTTTCACTTAAATAATGAACTTACACACTTGATTTTCAAACTTTTGCCACAGACAGACAAACAGATTTGTAAACGCAAATCTTTTTTCAATGCAAAATCTGAACCTTCCACAATAATCCGACAAGTTTTCATAAGGCTATCGTCCTTGGTTATTTTAAAGATTGGAATTTTAAATTGACTTCGTTTTCTTCGATAAAAGATTAAAATTTGTTTTTCAAACTTGAATCGCAGAGGAACAGGTGGATCAATCGACGCGAATTTTCTTGAAAAATAAACTATGGACTTTCCAGAAAGAATCTCGAGAGTTAGTACAAGGCCATCGCCCTTACAATTAGCATGAATTTGAATCTAAACGTATAATCTAACTTTCAACAACAATAAACTGCTGGAAAAAAACCTCTTTGGGGCAAACCTCTTTGGGGGCTCCCTAGCTCGTGGGCCCCGGGCATTCGCCCGATTGACCGACGCAAGCGACGCTACTGGGTAAGTGATTAGACCAGCCCTGTTTCAAACTGGAAAATTTAATTTTCGTGAGACACGGTCCAAACAGAGTCTTTTTAGTACTACGAAAAACTTTAATTAGTTTTATAGAGCTCCGGAAAGGTTGAATATATTTATAGTTGAATAAGTTGAATAAGTTTATAAGTAGTTTTGTCTATCTAGTCTTGTCTGTCTAGTGTTGTCTGTCTTTATATGTGGAGCATACTATCAATGTGGAGTTTAATCGTCTTGGATAATAATGGTCTAAAAATCTAATTAAGTTTATATGATTATCCATAAAATAGTATGGTTTTACCAATTTCAAGACTACTTAGTCTAGCCTTGGGATTAAGAAGATTATACATAATTTAAGGTTAGTTATATAATTTAAATAATAATTTAAGTTATATACATAATTTAAGATTGTTGATCACTAATTATTCAGATACGTAGTTAGATGAATAATTAATGAGTTAAGTGTTGGAATGTGGTGCACTTACAGATTATGTAGTGTAGTAATTGTGAGATATTGGGTTTGATGGGAACTGGAGGAAAGCGAGCGAGACAAGGCGAGCTAGTGTATAGACGGAGCTTTTGAAAGCGAATCTTTGTAAGTATATGTGCAGTCTGATGGATCACCGAAACGACTCGGTTTGTCGGTAAACAACAACAATTCCGACAGGGAATTACACGGAAAGTAATATCTGCGTTATTCTCAACTCGAAATCAATTTCCTTGTGTTTAATTTTGGCGTTTGATGCAAATGTCCATTTGTTTGGTTAAATATGTTTTATTAAATGCGAGTTCGCCGGTGGTCGATGTAACCCGATTTGTTCGCTCCCGAGGGCTTTGCGACTAAATTACGCGCCTTTGATTACATCGCCGCCGAAGGGATTTATGCACAAAACAATGTCACAGAAACTTTTTATTCCCATTCATTTTTTGTTCGTTATGCTCGCCACGCACGAACAAACTCAATTAGACGGAAACAAACGTGAAAATAGCTAAATCCTAAGTTTCCTGACAGACTGACTGGCTCATCCATGCACAGCTCAAACTGTTTGACCTAAGGTTGGACTGGTGGCCCACAATACCAGAAAAAACCAAAGAAGAACATACAAGACCAGACAAGTTGAAGCAAAACAAATAAGACCAAACTTGACTATACTCGGGCCGGCGAGAGAATGCATCTCGTCTCGACGAGTTTAGCATTTTTCTATGCATACCCCCACTTTATTTCGAGTGCGCGGTGAAATTAATTCCAGATTCAGATTGATCAACCGAGATTTTCAATTAAAATATTTCAATTGAAATGAAACTGCTTCGACGATAACGTGTCCCAGTTGTTGACTCGTCTTGTCCCAAAACATAATCAATCTCATCCAAGTCTCTAAAACCTTGTCTTGCATAGTCAAATTGCCGATTTAAACGTCTTGAAATTATTGATTAGCTTTGTTCCAATTTCTAGTTTGCCAAAAATATTATTTGCTGTTTAATACTTGCTCCTCTTTAATAATTCCTGGTGTTTAACGAAGTTAAAAAAGTTTCTGCTGTTTTCTAAAAATAAATTTGTTAAGGGGAACCGTTCAAAGAGAATAATAATAGCAGCAGCGTGTGCCGATGGAAAATGCACGACGGAATCGTATATTCCACACGATTTCCCGGAATCGGGAGTTTTTCTGTTTCCGTGGAAAATCGGTCGAAGTTATCGACGTGCGAACAAACGTTCCAATCTGGAATCGATATCGTCGTGTAATTTCGTTATCAGTGCAATTACGCGAGTGTGCAGTTGATATTAAGCGCACTAATCGAAAATTAATGATAATAACTACTTTCTAAACATATCTAGCTAGGTATTACATTTGTTATGCAAAAAATACATCGAGCGAAAATTAATAATTCCACAAGGAATTTTGCATTCGACCAGATAAGTCCGACAAGACTAAAGAACACAAAATAAGATAAGACCAAAGATCAGAGAGTATCAAATAAGTTAAAACAATTAGGAATCAAATAAGGTGAGACAATATGCATGATTAACACGTTAACGCCGGTGTGTATCACCGGTGGTGCACGTTACCCGCTATATTAAAACACAAAAACGAGCGCCAACGTGAACGTGTTAAGTTTAGTTTGTCTAGTAAGATTTAGACAAACTAAACAAATTCAGACAAGACCAAAAAAAGATAAAACAATATGCATGTATATTGTTTAAATAAACTAGACAAATCCATACTTTCCACACGTGTGCCTAAGTTAGTTGGTTTAGTCAGGTATAGACAAACTAGAAAAACCCATACAAGAGCATATAAGATCATATAACACACATTGCATGTGTCACTTAGTTTGTCTGGTCACATATAGACAATCTATGCAAATCCATACAAGAGCAAATAAGATCATATTGGACAGTTTGCACGTCTAAGTTAGTTGGTCTAGTCACGTTTAGACAAACTAGACAAATCCGTTCGAGACCAAATAAGATCATATAAGACACTTTGTATGCCTGAGTTAGTTGGTCTAGTCACGTCTAGATAAACTAGACAAATTCATTCAAGAGCAAATAAGATCATATGACACTTTGTATGTCTGAGTTAGCTGGTCTAGTCACGTCTAGTCACGTCTAGGCAAACTAGACAAATCGATACAAGAGAAAATAACATCATATAAGACACTTTGTATGTTTAAGTTAGTTGGTCTAGTCACGTCTAGCCTACTAGACAACTCCATATAATAGAAAGGAAGATTTATGAGCATCAAACAAGATAGGACAATATAAGGCATTATGCATGTCTAAGTTACAAGTTTTTTCATTTCTAAGAAAGAAAGAATAACAACAGCACTATCTCAAAGTGGATGGAAAAAATGCTGAGAACCAGAACGGCGGAGGTGCCGTTCTGGTGGGAAGAGACACCATCAAGATCTTCACAACTCGAGGGTGCCCACAAGGAGGTGTGCTATCACCACTGATCTGGAGCCTGGTATTTGATTAATTACTGGCTAGGCTGAACGACCTAGACATCAAATATCAAGGTTACGCCGATAACATAGTCATCACAGCCTGGGGAAAGTTTGAAGGAACGGTCTGTGAAATCGTACAGAGAGGCCTCAAAGTAACTAGTAGATGGTGTCAAACAGTGGGACTGAGACTCAACCCGAGCAAAACTACGCCGATACCATTTACTAGAAAGAGAAAACTAACCTACTGCCTACAGCCCATACTGTTAGATGGAAGGGCAGTAGAATACAAACAGGAGGTAAGGTATCTAGGCATAACACTAGTTAGCAAACTCCTATGGAACAGACACGCTGAAGCAGCGGCAGGAAAAGCCAAACGCGCTCTAATGGTGTGCAGAAATCCGACAGGGAAAACGTAGGGTTGTAACCCCACAATCCTGCGATGGATGTACATTATGATAATGAGACCTGCGATCACTTACCGGGCAGTTGCGTGGGGAAATAGAACCAAGCTGGCCTCTATGAGGAAGATTCATCAGATCAGCTTGAGCAGATTCAAAGACTTATGAGTGTCTGAATCACGGGGGCGATGGGGTCGTGTCCGACAACAGCAATGGAACTGTTGCTAGATCTGACTCCGTGGCACCTTGTCGTGGAGAGGGCCGCCCGGACACACTGGTATAGACGGAAACGAAGAAGCCGATCACCTAGCATACAAGGGAACCAGTAATCCCTTCATAGGTCCGGAACCCTTTTGCGGTATGAGTGTGAACACGATCCACAAAAGTTTAGATGTAGAAATAAGAGAACAATAGATGGAAACCTGGAAAGAACTTCCAGGGTTGAGACAATCCAAAATATTGCTGGGATCGGTTAATCAGAAAAGAACAAAAGCTTGCCTGAAACTAAACAGGAACAAGCTTAGAATTCTGACAGGAGTCCTGGCGGGACACTGCAGACTTAGAAAACAACTCAAGACCCTAAGCCTAGAGGAAGATGACAGATGCAGATTCTGTGGTTCAGCAGAGGAAACCCCATATATCTGCTCGAAGACTGCAGAGCACTGCTCCGCAAGAGGCAAATGTATCTTGGGGCCCAGTGCTTGAACGCAGAGGAGTTGCAGTCCTTGAATCCCACCCAGATTCTGACATTTCTAAAGGAATCAGGACTAGAGGAGACAGTCTAAATGGGTAAGTATACCAACGTTTAGAGGTAGAGGGTGGGGTACAATAGATCTATCCACTACACAAGAATGGAAGTAAGACCGACCTCAGCAAGTACGGAGGCATCTCCTTGTTGCTTATAACCTAAAAGATTGTCTCTAAAGCCCTACAAACTAGAGTCACAAAACAGCTAGACTCCTATCTACGTCAATACCAGGCTGAGTTCCGTGCAAGTAGATCCTACTTACAACATATTCAAAACCTCAAGACAATTCTCTCATATATGAGCCGAGGAGGATACCACTGGGTAGCAATTATGGTAGACTTCGAAAAGGCATACGACTCAATAGATCGAAAGACACTCTTCTCTACCTTGTGGGAACTAGGTCTAGATGAGAAAAATACCAGACTGGTCCAAGCTACCCTGGATAACACCACCTTTAAACTCAAGTTCAGGGGTGAACTCTCCGCGAGCTTTCCCACCCAACTGTGCATCCTTTTCAACTGTGTTCTGGAGAAAATCATCAGAGAATGGACCACATTAACACCAGAAGCAGGACTGAAGCTTGGATACAAGAAAGACAACCTCAATGTACCATGTCTAACTTCTGCTGATGATCTCACCCTTCTGGTCAACAGCATGAAGGAGGCAGATCCTCTACAATGTTGCGGCAAAAACCTGCTTAAGGGTCAACATACAGAAGACTGAGTTTATCACCAATATCAAGCAGGCTTCTTCTATAATCCCACTATTTAACAATAATATCTGTAAAGTTCCTGCAGTCAAGTACTTGCGAGATTGGATCTCAGCAAGCGAGAGGAAAGGAAATAGACGCCAAGTGCACCAAGTTAGAAAGGGTCTATCATTCCTGTAAGAACATCTATACCCCCAAGAACATATCCAAGAACATAAAGCTGAAGCAACTCGGTAGTAAGACCCTCTGCACTATATGCCTCTGAGTGCCTCTTGATGAATCGAAAGGGTCCACTCAGGAAACTAAAACTTAAAGAGAGGAAGATATGGCTATGCCATAGGAAATGATAGATTCCACTTCCGCAAAATAGAATGTTAAGAGGTCATCCCTCGATAAAATATCTTTTAAGCATCTTATTTGATATACCCTTTTGTTAAGGGTTGCACAAATATTTTTAATAGTGTAATTCCATTTGAGGTGTTCTTCTATGTAGATCCCCAAAAATGTTGTGCATTTTGCTCATTTAATGTGTTCACCATATATACATATTTTCATGTCCGCCGCATATTTACTTCTTTCAGTTTGAAATATTATATATTCTGTTTTTTCCTTGTTTAAGTGAAGATTGTTGGCTGTAAACCAATTAATTGTTTTATGCCATCCTGAAGGGAGTATTCCCACTGTCTCTTAGAAGCAAGAAGTATGCAGGCACTGCCATACCTAAATGGACGCATGAGATGAAGCAAGCCCACAGCCGGAGGAGGAAGGTATACTGGGCAAAGAAAAAGCAGAAGACGCTGAGTTGAGACGAGCCCCGTGGTTCTTAGTAGGCCAAAACGAATTCTGTATAATCTCGATAATCCGACACATATGGGACCAGACAACCACCGGATTATCAGAAAAAGTGGCGGGAGGAAAGAGCGCGAGCGGTCTCCAGACCGTCGGATTACAGAACGTGTGTGTCTTCCGATTAAAAAATTAATCTTGTAATTATCTTAATCCAAAAAGATTTATCAGCTGGAGCCAGTTAGCAAAGCCAGATGGCAGTTGATATATAAAGAGCTTGTTTCTGCACATTTTTTGTGAGTTATATTAATGTGGTTAGTGCTTGTGTGTAAGGTGTAAATTATGATAATAGTATGCGACTTTGCGTATTGATTTTGCGCGGCGAGGGGGGCGCGGGACACGAATCCTGGCGTGTTCCGGCAAGTCGTGAATGTTTCATGTTGACTGCGGGGCAGGGGGGAATTTCATTCGCGGCTTTTGATTACTTTGTTTTCGGCGGGCACGTGAATTTTCATTGGGCATTATCGCAACTTTCAGTCTCCACTCGCGCTCCCGATGCAAATTATTTACAATTTTTTTCTTGTTTGCTTTAAAAGAAATTGTTTATTTTTCGGTTGGTTATGGCAAAAAAAAGGTTTCAATCAAGAGTTTTCTGTTCATTTTCAGCGTAAATTGCGTCTCAATCATTGATTCATCAATTTTATAAAGTAACCAAAGTTTAAAACAAACGGTAAACGTTTAGCTACTTGTAACTCAACTACCAAAATCGACACACCGAAAGTCCGTCTCTACATCAGGGGTTCTTAACCCTTTCGTCCCTGAAAGTAAATAATGTTAGAAGAGATAGAATAAACCCTTGTTGATTTAGTTTTTCGTTTAGTTGATAAATAAACAATATAAAATCAATATAAAATGACGATGGGTAGAATTGTCCCAAGATATTAGTGCACGGTGGTCTGGATTTAAAAAAAAACGGCCAAGTGCTAGTTGTGACTCGCGCACCGAGGGTTCCGTACAAACTTGTAAGTAAGGTAACTTTTTTGTGGAGGACGTAGCAAGCACATTCAGTTAACTTGACAAGTGGCCCTCTTGAAATCACGACCATCTTAGTACCGCTGCAAGCATAAACTCAAGATGTCGCTGTCGTACGATGGAATTCTACCCTATATTTTATTACCATACATCCTCCATTCACTATGAGTGTTTAGGGATTCTGGAAATTCAATATTTGTTTTTACTGCTCAATTTTGCCTGTATACATATATACCCTGTATAAAGGTATACAGGGTATTTTTTTTTAAATAACGCGAATATTTTTAAACTTATAAAAGAAAACTTTATTTTAGTATTACACTTATTCACTAACTTATATTAAGAACTAACTATTTCTAGATCTAATATAAACTCATATATTAACTATTTCTAGATCTATTTCGATAATCTTTAACATTCAGTTGTTCAATTGACTGCTTTTGGGCAATTGACTACCAAAAAATTTAGGGCGTACGTGATTTAAGTATAATATACTTAAATCATATTATCTACAACATATTATGTAGATTATAGTATAGTATTATTATGTAGATTATCAACATATTATGTAGATTATAAAGAAAAATTAGACGAAATATAATATATACACGATGTTACGGGACTTGAGTATGTCGCATGTCGGTTATAAACAAGCAAAATTTAGACATAATATATACCCTGTTTATATTATGTATATAGAGCGTACGTGATGAAATGCATAACGAATATAAACAAAGAAAATTCAGAATAAACAGCTTGGTGCCGACACATACTTTTTAACCTTCGGACCTAACTAAGGAGGACATAACCGAGGAGGACCTAACTGTATGCAACCCATATGCTTCTGGTACCTGACAATACCACCCAACATATTAGTGTATTTTCATAAGTTTCTAATAGTAAATTCGCATTTTTCTTGCAATTAAACTACATATTTACTGTTTACAGATTTTTCCTCTACATGTGCTGTAAAACACCGCTTCTTGCCAAATTTCATGATTCTAGGTCAACGGGAAATACCCTATAGGTTTTGATTCCCTTGTGAAATCGCAAAATATGCGACATAAACGGTCATATCTTTTGATTGCGTTGACTTACAAATTTGATTTTTTCACAGCTGAAAGAGACTGCAGACCCAAGTATTTTATACAAATTTCAACTTGTTACCTCTACGCGTTCCTGAGAAAAATGGTCTTAACAGACTGACAGACGGACAGACACCCAGACGGACAACAAAGTGATCCTATAAAAAGTTGGCCAAAAATAGATAGAAATTTCAGATTTAAATGTGAATTAGTGTATAGGGGTTTTCCAGGCCGCTGATTACGAGTTTAATAGTATAATTTTAAAATTCAAAATGGCAGATCCAATATGACCGACCACTCATTAAAATTTGATCAAAATTTCATATACATTGGTATATGAGGTTTTTCAAGGTCACTGATTACGAATTTAATAATGCAATTTTAAAATTCAATATGGCAGATGCAATATGACCGAGCACTTCTTTAAAAAATGTTCAGAATTTCAATTAAATGGGTATATAAGGGCATTCAATATTGGTAATAACAATTAGAATATTACAGTTGCGAAATAATGAACAGTTTTTGTAGCAGTTATTATGAAAAAATAACCATAAATGAAGAAAATAAGGAAAAAATTGTACTAATTAGACGCTATAACTGTCGGAATAATTATCATGTTCGAAAACAAAATCAATATCTTGCTTATCAGACATTTCTAGGAAACTTTCAGACTCATCATCTTCAGGGAAAAGCAAAAGCTCTAGGACGTCTGATGACAAATTATTACCTATTTTGGTTTCATTTTGGTCAAGCTCGAAATAAGTGGATCCGAAGATACAAACATTCAATGAAACACATCTTCCATTGTATTTATGCGTGATTTCTTTCTGGAAAATGCTTACATGGATTTGACGATATTTATTTCTCACTTTGTTGTCCGTCTGTCTGTCTGTCTGTCTGTCTGTCTGTCTGTATGTCTGTATGTCTGTATGTCTGTATGTCTGTATGTCTGTCTGTCTGTCTGTCTGTATGTCTGTATGTCTGTATGTCTGTATGTCTGTCTGTCTGTCTGTCTGTGTGTCTGTCTGTCTGTCTGACCGTCTGTGTGTCTGTCTGTCAAGAACATTTTTCTCAGGAACGCGTAGAGGTAACAAGTTGAAATTTGTATCAAATACTCGGGTCTGCGGTCTCTTTCAGCTGTGAAAAAATCAAACTTGTAAGTCAACGCGATCAATAGATATGACCGTTTATGTCGCATATTTTGCAATTTCACAAGGGAATCAAAACCTATAGGGTACTTCCCGTTGACCTAGAATCATGAAATTTGGAAAGAAACGGTGTCTTACAGCACATGTAAAGGGAAAAATCTGAAAACCGTAAATATGTAGTTTCATTACAAGAAAAATGCGAATTTACTATTAGAAACTTATGAAAATACACTAATGTTGTTGTAGTGGTATTGTCAGGCTCCAGAAGCATATGGGTTGCAAACAGTAAGGTCCTCCTAGGTTAGGTCCGAAGGTTAAAAAGTATGTGTTGGCACCAAGCTGTTTATTCTGAATTTTCTTTGTTTATATTCGTTATGCATTTCATCACGTACGCTCTGTATACATAATATATACAGGGTAGATATTATGTCTAAATTTTGCTTGTTTATAACCGACTGCGACATACTCAAGTCCCGTAATATTCTGTATATATTATATTTCGTCTAATTTTTGTTTACAATCTACATATTCTTAAATCACGTACATCTTATATTTTTTGGTAGTCAATTGCCCAAAAGCAGTCAATTGAACAACTGAATGTTAAGTGTATCGAAATAGATCTAGAAATAGTTAATATATTAGTTTATATTAGATCTAGAAATAGTTAGATCTTAATATAAGTTAGTGAATAAGTGTAATACTAAAATAAAGTTTTCTTTTTATAAGTTTAAAAATATTCGCGTTATTTAAAAAAAATACCCTGTATACCTTTATACAGGGTATATGGGTATACAGGCAAAATTGAGCGGTAAAAACAATTACTGAAGTTCCAAAACCCCTAAACACTCATAGTGAATGGGGGATGTATGGTAATAAAGTATAGGGTAGAATTCCATCGTACGACAGCGACATCTTGAGGTTATGCTTGCAACGGTACTAAGATGGTCGTGATTTCAGGAGGGAGAAGGGCCGCTTGTCAAGTTAACTGAATGTGCTTGCTACGTCCTCCACAAAAAAAAAAGATACCTTACTTACAAGTTTGTACGGAACCCTCGGTGTGCGAGTCACAACTCGCATTTGGCTGGTTTTTTATTTTATTTATTTAATCCTTATTTCTGGCTATTCGATAAAATGTTCCTCCAAACGAGTTTCCAAGTCTTGCCAAGTTCAAATCGTTCCGTATGATCTCGAACAGTTCTCGACGAGAACAGATTATTTTATCAATACGCGATTCTAAAATAGAGACATAAAACGATGTAATATTAAGAAATTTATTCACAGTAATATTTTCGCAGAGTGTTATTCGAATTATTAATTTCAAAAATGATGAAAATTTGATAATTAAATAAAAATAAATATTAGATTATCAAACAAATCTTACAATAGCAGGTGGTCCCGCACCGCAACTACGTCTACCTAGATCCTAAAGTAACAATTTGCCCGGCGCGTCGCCATCCCGGCCCGGCGTCGCACATCTACAGAGGCAGACATGGGCAAGATTTTCTTCTAGATTCTGTTACAAAAAATCATAATCTACATGTTCTATATCTCAACTTCTTAAGCCCCGCTGCGGTGATAACTTTTTTGCTAATTTACGGAATTTTTTTACTAGAAAAACCATTATGTACACACAACTTTGACATGATTTCTAACACACGCGGGTATAAATTAATGAAAAAGTTATATACGTAAAAATTCTACATACCTTCCTTAACACCCTCCATCAAACAGAAATGAAAAAGGACACTCTAGTAAAAAGTTACACGCATTTGAATTAATAATTATATTTGAGGGGCCGCTACACGTGCTCGCGCTATGCCGACAGGAGTAACTTTGAAGGAGCGTAGCGTCTCAGGGAAAAAAGATATGCAACTTTTCTTTTAGAATAACACACACCAAAGTATTCTTTACGAAGATTTATTTTTTTATTATACGAAGATTAAGATTTTTTTAGAAATAAACCCATTCGGTGAATACCATTTTTTCGATTTTTGGCCAACTTTCTTCAGATTCAGACTACTGTGCCGTGGTACATATATCTAATCTTGTATGTCATATATTCTTCTCCAGTTTTATCCATTTTTTTCCAATCTTATTCAGGTTCAAATTCAGGTATTTCAGGTTGTCAAATTCTGTAGATTGTCATATCTCATATTGTTAACGCATGTCCAATTTTTGTAAAAAAATTGATCTCTTCCTACAGTCTTGTCCAGTGTTTTTGAATCTTGACCATTCTGTATACTCACTTGTTTAGTCCAGTCTATAACTGTTTTGCCCAAACTATGTTCGGTATTGTCTGATTTTGTCTGGTCTTGTCTTGTGTAGTCTGGACAAGACTGGACTAGAATAGATCGGACCCTATTCTAGTCCAGTCTTGTCTTGTCATTTCGTGACCTGTCTTGTCTGATATACTACGCTATTAATTATAACAAAAATTGTCTTTGTAAATATAATGCCTGTTAAATTTTTCCTATGAACACAGTTTTAAATTCGTTTCGTTTGAAATTGAAATTTTGGTGGGACATATGTGTACCATTCGAGACGAAAAGGTTAAACTCATATAGTCTTTGCAACAAATTTTTATTTGCGGACCTCCTCTTGCGGAACTTTTTTACGAAACGCACCCTAAGTCTAGGCATTTCACGCTCTTCTTGAGGTTTAATTTCTGGCTCAATAATCTTATAGGCGCACGTTATAATAAATATTGGTAAACATGTATCTCTGGTTATTCTAATAAAAGGTCATTTTCATTAGGACACAAACATTTTTATTGAGGTTCCGTACCGAAAACGGAACCCTTATAGGATCACTTTGTTGTCCGTCTGTCCGTCTGTCTGTCTGTCTGTCAAGACCATTTTTCTCAGGAACGCGTAGAGATAACAAGTAGAAATTTGTATCAAATACTCGGGTCTGCGGTCTCTTTCAGCTGTGAAAAAATGAAACTTGTAAGTCAACGCGATCAAAAGATATGACACGTTCATGTCGCATATTTTGCGATTTCACAAGGGAATCAAAACCTATAGGGTACTTCCCGTTGACCTAGAATCATGAAATTTGGCAAGAAGCGGTGTCTTACAGCAGATGTAAAGGGAAAATCTTAAAACCGTAAATATGTAGTTTAATTACAAGAAAAATGCGAATTTACTATTAGAAACTTATGAAAATACACTAATGTTATCGCAGTGGTATTGTCAGGCTCCAGAAGCATATGGGTTGCATACAGTTAGGTCCTTCTAAAGATACCTTACTTACAAGTTTGTACGGAACCCTCGGTGCGCGAGTCACAACTCGCACTTGGCCGGTTTTTTTTGGATATAGAATTTAAAAAATATATATAAAATGAATAGAAATTGTAGCAAAAAGAACTTAAAAGTGTATAATATATCATAGTCTTCTTGAACTGTTACCAACCATCTCCAGGTCACTCGCGGACCCCCAGCTATAACTACGTCCGCGTAGTCCCCAGAAGTCCGCGGACCCCAGTTTAAGAACCTGTGCTCTACTTCATGTAAACTAATTTTTGTATTAGTTTCTACCTGGTACCGATTAGAACTAGTTGAAGACAGTCATTTTGTTTGCAACACAAACAAACTTTAATAACAACCAAGAAGATAAAACAATACCAAACGAAATCTGATGCAACCAGACAAAGCCAGAGTAGATCAGACAAGACAAAACTAGACAAACAAGACTAAGTTAGACTATTCAGACGATTAAATCATTTTTTATATATCGTTGGGTTTGAAGGTTTTGATATTATTAAATAGTAGCATTTGTGGCTTTTGGATGTTAGAACCCTGCTGGATATTAGAACCCGACGAGGAGCAGACATTTATAGTGACCACCACCTAGTAATTGTGATCTTCTTCTCTTCTTTATTCAGCCTGTCTCGTCCACTGCTGGACATAGGCCTCTCTTAACATCTTCCATCTACTTTTATCTTGTGCTTCTTGCATCCAGTTGGTGACGATGCGTTTCACATCGTCTGTCCATCGGGTGGGTGGGCGTCCTCTAATTCTGTATGCCTCCTGTCTAGGTCGCCATTCCAGGATCTTTTTGGTCCATCTGTTGTTTGGCATCCTTGCGACATGCCCGGACCAGTTCCATTTTAGTTTGGTTATTACTTCAATTGCATCGCTAACTTAGTTAACTAACTAACTTAGTTAAACCCAGATCGCTGTCTTAGTACTTCATTCCGCACTTTATCTCGCAATGTAATTCCGAGCATGGAACGTTCCATGGCTCGTTGCGCCACTCTGATCTTTTGGACGGACTTTTGTGTGAGTGTTAGAGTCTCCGCTCCGTAGGTTAAGACTGGTAGGATGCACTGGTCAAACACCTTACGTTTTAGGCAGTTGGGGATGTCGGATTTGAAAATGTGTTTTAGTTTTCCGTAGGCTGCCCACGTTAGTCTTAGCCTCCTTCCAATCTCATGTGTCTGGTTGTCTCTGCCGATTTTAATCTCGTGGCCTAGATACTTGTATGAGGTGACTTGCCGGATCTCAATCCCTTCCATTATAAAGTTTCGGGAAGATACTAGGTTGGTCATAAATTCCGTTTTCGAGATGTTTATTTTAAGGCCGACTTTTCGTGATTGTTCTGCCAGCTTCTTAAGCATTTTTTCAGTCTTATCTAGGCTATCCGAAATTAAGACAATGTCGTCTGCGAACCGTAGATGGTTGAGGTTTTCGCCATTGATGTTTATGCCCATATCTTCTAGTTCTATGGTCTTGAACATGTACTCCATGAGGTTTGTAAATAGTTTAGGCGAGATGGTGTCACCTTGTCGGATGCCGCGTTGTATTCTGAATCTGTCCGTTTTTTCGTGTAGTTTAACGCGGTAGCATTTTTGTATATGTGCTGTAGAGTCTCCGAGTACCTATGGTCTATTCGGCAATTCGCCAGTGCTTTAAACATCTCATTGTGGTTGATAGAGTCAAATGCCTTCTCGTAGTCCACGAAGGCAAGGACGAGTGGCTTGTTGTATTCGACACATTTCTCTATTACGGGTTTGATGGTTTGCAGGTGGTCGTTCGTTCCGTATCCGGCTCTGAATCCTGCTTGTTCAGGCGGTTGATAAAGGTCAAGTTTGGTTGTGAGGCGTCTAGTTATGATTTTGGTGAAGAGTTTATAGAGGTGCGAAAGCAGGCTTATTGGCCTGTAGTTTTTTAGGTCAGCCGTGTTTCCCTTTTTGTGTATAATAACAATGATTGCATTGTCCAATGCTGTTGGTGTTATTCCTTCCGTGAGACATTTGTTGAATAAACTCTTTATGGCTTCTAATAGCTCGACTCCCCCTTCCTTAATCTGTTCGATCGCAATATCATCCTCCCCGGGCGCCTTGTTATTTTTCATTTCCGTAATTGATTTTGAGATTTCCTCTTGGGTTATCTCCGGTAGATCTTCTGATCCTTGGTTTAAAATTTGGGGGATGGTACGGGTATATTCCGGCTCTGGTGTATCTTGAGCGCTATGGAGATTTGAATAGAACCGTTTTACGATTTCCAGGATCTTTACGATTTCCAGGAGTAATTGCGATAGTGCACATGAAAGTTGCCTCAACTCATAGCAAACTCAAAAATGCCCCCAAAAAGTTCAATTTAGGCAATCTGGCCAATCTTTCTGCTAAATCACGTTTTATAGAGTCCCTGAGAAGTGGCTACCTAAACTCGTTGCATCACGAGGAAGACAACTTAGATATGAAATGGAAGAGAGTCAAAGAATTATATATAAAGGCTGGTGAAGACTCCCTGAGATATATGTCCAAAAACCAACAAAAGTCCTGGCTATCTGCAACTACATAGGACACCATTAAAGCTAGGAAAGAAACCAAAGCCAGGTTAAATAAAGCAAAAACAACCGAGGAAAAACAACAATTAGGTCAGCTAATGTACACACACGACAGGATGGTAAAGAACAGTGCCTGAAAAGACAAGAGGGCATGGGCTCAAGCCCTTGCCGAGCAAGCCCAATCAGCCAGTGAATGTCACAATATGCGTGCTCTATACCAGATCACCAGGCGCCTAGCCATCAAATCAATTTTGGGTGAAACGCCCATCAAAAGCAAAAGCGGAGAATTACTAGTTACGGACGAAGCACAACTAATACGGTGGAAGGAGCACTCCAAGAAGTCCTAAATAACCCATCGCCTGACAACTCCATCACTGATGAAAACTCCGTCCCTCCCATTCTAAGAATGAATACCAATCCTCCAAACATCAAGGATATTAAAAATGCAATTTTGAAGCTAACGGACGGAAAGGCTACGGGTTCAGATGGTCTACCCGCAGAAATATTAAAAGCCGATGCTGAAACATCAGCAAAATTATTATACCCAATTATTAAGCAAATATGGGAAACGGAATACGTTCCGAAAGAGTGGAGGGAAGGGGTAATTGTCAAGCTCCATAAAAAGAGAGACAAAAAGATCTGCAACAACTATAGGGGTCTTACTCTTCTCAACACAGCCAGTAAGGTGCTCACATTAACAATCCTCCATCGACTGACAGAATCGCTCGAACCTACAATTAGGAGCGAACAAGGTTTTAGGCCTAGAAAATCATGTATCGACCAGATTAACTCGCTCCGAATGTCCGTGCAGTCCGTGGAATGGCGCTCTCCACTTTACATGCTTTTTGTGGATTTCGAGAAAGCTTTCGACTCTGTTAGCCGCAACGCCATCTGGAAAGTCCTATCACAGAACGGCGTCCCTCAAAATATTGTTAACATCATCCGGGCATTGTACGCGAACAGCTCTAGCCATATCAAACACAAAGGCAAACTAAGTGACGAATTTGCTGTCTCCTCGGGGGTCAATCAAGGTTGTGCATTATCGCCTCTCCTATTGATAATCGTCATGGACCACACAATGACTGCAGTTAACGAGTGTCCCCGCGGCATCAGATGGCGTCTGAACTCCCGGTTGGAAGACCTGGATTACGCTGATGATTTGTGTCTCCTCACGCACACCTACCAAGATTTGCAGGAAAAACTAAACCTACTGGACTATAACGCGGCGTTCACTGGCCTCAAAATAAACATCTCTAAGACCAAGGAAATGCGCAGCAATGCTCGTAATAACACCCCGCTCTCTTTAAATAACATCCCAATCGATAATACTGTCAACTTTTGCTACCTGGGCAGTCAGATTACTCCAGACGGAGGAGCTTCAGAGGATGTCAAAATACGAATTCGTAAAGCAGGATACGCATTTGCTCTATTGAATAATTTCTGGAATAACCAATGCATCAAAAGAAGTACCAAAATCAAGGTCAAAAACAGCAACGTCAAATCAGTTCTGTTGTATGCCTGCGAAACATGGAAAGACACTCTAGCGGATACTCCCAAGATTCAGACCTTTGTCAACAAGTGCCTGCGGCGCATTCTTGGCATACGCTGGCCGGAGGTTGTCTCAACTGTTACTCTATGGAGGTTAACAGGTCAACAATCAATTTCCAAGGAGATCAAGAGGCGCAAATGGAGTTGGATAGGCCACACGCTAAGGAAACCCAGCTCAGATATCTCCAGGGAAGCATTAGAGTGGAACCCTCAAGGCCAACGCAGGGTAGGTAGACCTCGCTCTACCTGGAAACGCACGGTGGATAGCGAAGCCAGGAGAAATGGAAAGTCCTGGAATGAGGTCAAGTGCTTGGCGTCGAACAGGACAAGATGGAGATGTTTCGTGGAGGCCCTTTGCTCCTCCTTGGAGCCATAGGAATCAATATATATTTGTGTCTTTTCTTGAAAGATTATAATTTGTAGGAAATCATTGCATACATATCGTCAACAAAGTTGAAAATTATTATAAAAATTTAAAGAAATGATTAGTATAACTAATCTTTCTATAAAAACCATTTCTTAAAAACAACTACTTCACTGGCAAACACCACGACTGACATTAAATTACATTAAGAAAGTTTTTGGGTTTTATATACAATCCTGTAATTTCCCCAAAAAATGAATCATCATCATCATAGCTGTATAATATTGAGAATTTAATGTAGTATTCAATGTTTTGCTTGAATTCGATAATAACTGATAAGCGAGTGAAGAATGGTAAACGTTCTAATTCCGTCCGTTTGATTACACAATAAATCAAAAAGGTTTAAAACGGTAATTTTTGGAGACTTGCCAGCGTTAATCTGTTGCACTAAACAGAAAACATGAGTTTTGTGTTAGCCTTGGCCGCACAGTCTCTTTCTCCGCGATGTTTACAAATCGAATTTTACGTCCGCCTTAATTATTCGAAATTTAATTTATAATTGATTATTAGAGTATTAGAGGTTATAGACAAACGATAACTGTTGCAAACGGTTTAATTCAAATTGAAAAGTTAGTCTAAGCCATGGGTGGGCAAGCTTTTTAGGTGATGGGCCAGTCAGAGTTCGTACTAGCTGACGCGGGCCAGATTTTTTTTTCCTGCACATCGTCCAAAAGTCGTTGAAATACCACAAATGTTGAAAATCAAACATATTAATTTTTTCGAATATTTTTAAGAATTTGCCTATTGGTCTCAAGAATCGAAACCAAAATTAAGTTATATTGAGTTCTACGATCTGCGAGCCAATTCTTATGATTTTAAAACAGATTTTCGTAGACCGCATTATGCCATAGTTGGCCCGCGGGCCGTAGGTTGCCCATCCCGGGTCTAAACCAAACTAAAGGATAAACCAAAATTAACGAACTTTTGAAATTTATCGTAATTTTTGTTGCAAAGAAACTAGAGTAGACATTTTTGTTTGCTATCATTGGTAAAAATTGAGAAATAATTGTAAACGTGTAGAATCACTATTATAAATGCATAAATCAAATGCTATATTTGAAATTGTTTGATGAAAATCTTTCTACACTAGGGCTTCAGACGAGACGAGATAGGGCGAGAGTTTCAAAAATCTCGTCTCGCTCTCGTTTGTTGTGTAAAAAAAATACTCTCGTCTTAGTCTCGCTCTCGCTATAGGAACCGTTATGCCTTGATCACACGTAACGAGTAAAGTGGTAAACTCGGCCGAATACTCGGTACGTGTAAACATGTCACCGAGTACACGGCCGAGTGCTCGGCCCAGTAAAATGGCGAGACAGTCACTCGGACCCCTTTCTATTTACTAGGCCGAGTGCAGGACGAGTGGCTACCCCCACTCCTACCGTTACTGACTCGCTGTACCTCTCGGCATGTCTGAACAAGTACTCTCCTCGTTTTGTCAGTACGGTGACGGTGGCTAATTTATTTGTTTTAATTGTAAATACTACAATTGAAGCTTTTGATGAAGTATTGCTTTATTTAATTATTAATTAATTTTGGTTTTACGTTTTTTAAAAAAGAAAAGAAAATGTCGTTAAAATGGGACAATGAAAAAACAATTAAATTTATTCAAATATATAAAGTGAACCCATGTCTGTGGGACTTTAGTTCACAGGACTACAAAAATAAGCCAAATAGAGAAATGGATATTGAAGGCTTTGGAGTGAAGGAAGTAAAACGCAAATTAAAAAATTTCTTCTAATTCCAATTCCCGAAGTAGATTGTTACTTGCTCCAACGGGTCTCCTCAACATGCAAGGCCTTGTCCAGACGCGCTTCTTATCGTTTCGCAACAATTCGTTTAACTCATGAATTAAATGACGTATAAGCATCTTAGTGCATTTTTGAATCAACCTTTTACTATCCATCATGATCACTGACTGACTCACCCGGCAAAAAAATAAAGCCTGTGAACACCTACTCGCCCAATCTACTCTCTCCGCCGAATGACATTTTACTGTCTCGCCACTGTAGTCGTTACGTGTGATCAAGCCATTCGTCTCGTCTCGCTCTCGCTCTCGTAACCGTTTGTCTCGTCTCGCTCTCGTAACCGTTAGTCTCGTCTTGCTCTCGCTCTCGTAACCATTTGTCTCGTCTCGCTCTCGTTACCGTTTGTCTCGTCTCGTCTAATCTCGCCAAATATAGTTCTTGCTAGAACCTATTGTTAAGATAGTCCAAAACGAGGTAATCATTCATTTCATTGTAAACTAATCACTGTCTCTTTATATAAATTTTCTAATTGGTTACTATTAATATCTTCTAATGTCGCTTTGTTCCATTCACATGAAAATGTAGCGATAACACACCACAAATGTCTGTTTATATAAACCTTCTATTTTGTTGACGATTTAAAATTAATAATAAAAACGAACATAATTTGAAATTGTCTACGACATCTATTTCATATTACGAAATCTGCTATTTAATTGTTATATAACGAAATGTAACTTGTTCGAGCCTGCAGTTCAAATTTATGCAGGAAAATATTAGGGCTGCCCGTATTAGAATCAAAGATTGAAGAAGAAGTATGATCTGGATCAGAAACGAGACTCTCGTATCTCGTGAGAACGAGACCACATGCGCTCTCGCTCTTGCGAGAGCGGGACCACATACGCTCTCGCTCTCGCGAGAGTGAGCCAACATACGTTCTCGCTCTCGCGAGAGTGAGACCACATGCGGTCTCGTCTCGTTCTCGTCTCGGTTTTACGAGACGAAACGAGACGAAACGAGAAAAATATCATTCTCGTGTGAAGCATCTATTATACACTATTCTACACATCTACTCGTCATTATAGTCAACAGTCCGATATTATTAGAAGCTTTCTTCACCAAATCATGACGAAAGATTTGCATTTTTACGCTTGCACACGCGATCTGATCTAATCGACTGATATGCAGATTCACCTAATTATTACGCGAGTACTATAAATATGTTGAATTTCGCTGCTAGAATATTTTTGCACGTTTGCGAGGCCCATTACTTCAGATATACACGCGTGTGAGGTCCATAAGATCAGATATACATGTGTATGAGGTTCATAATATCAGTTGTACACGTGTGAGATGCCCATTAAATCTGATATACACGTATGTGAGGTCCATAAGTCGGGTATAAACTTATATAGCCCGTAAAACTTATAGACAAATCATTAAACGTAAAAGAACCGCATACGAGGAGCATAAAATACTCCAAAACATACAGGAATCAGAAGGGAAACCTTGGTGTATGTTCACTAAGCACAATCACTCCGTTAACCATATTCAAAACGACGAATGGGAAAAGCATTTTGTAGAACTGCTTGCAACAACGAGAATCATTTACTGAAGAGGACCAGGAATGGTATAACGAATCAATATCCGAGGAAGAACTTACGGATGCTGTTAATAACTTAAAGAAACGAAAGTCTGCAGGCTTAGACAACATCTGAAGCGAGAACATTATAGAGTTATACCCAATCTTATCGTCCTGGTGGCACAAAATACTTAATACAATGTTGAAAAATGGAACAATCCCAGAATCGTGGAGGGTTTCTAAGTTGAAAACCCTCTATAAAGATAAGGGTAATTTAAAGGACCTAAACTGCTACAGAGGGATCGCTCTAGCACCCACCCAACTCAAGCTTCTAACAAAAGTAATTAACACCAGAATGGCAGCATACATGGATGACAAACTGCCCACAGAGCAATATGGTTTTAGAAAAAATAAAGGGTGTGAAGACGCCTTGTGCAAACTAACCACAGAAATAACAACAGCCGTATTGCAACCGAAAGGGAAGTTATTTGCCGCATTTATAAAAAAAAATCACAGAAAAAAAAAGACGCAGGAGCAAGGGATCAAGGGTAAATTATTTAACATGATTCATGAACTTTTGAAACCGAACTATGTCAAAATCGACAATGGGGGGACTTAGTGTTGGACTTAGTATGTCGCCTTGCAAGACGCCTTGTTTTTGGGATATCGTGTTGGTTAGTTCTATAACCAACACGATATCCCAACAACAAGGCGTGCTGCAAGGCGACACACTAAGTCCAACACTCGTCTTGATATTCGTAGCAGACTTACCAGCCGCAATTAAAGTGCCAGAAGCAAGTTCTATCATGTATGCGGACGATTTAGTAATCTACTCCAGAAGTTTAGCGGCGCTCCAAATGAGTCAAACAAACTCCAGCACTGGTGCACAAAAATAAACTCACAATAAACCTCGGAAAAAGTCAAAAAAGACTGAAACGCCTTGACAAAGTACACATACGGAGCTGTCAGTTAGAGTTCACCAACGAATATGAGTATTTAGAAGTGACACTCTAGACCACTTTAACCATAACCAAACATATTAACAACAAACGAAGAAAGATCGCACAGTTAATTGGAAGGCAGAAGTACCTACAGAGAGTAAGCTTAGAAACTGCACTGAAAATTTACACCCTTGATATGGCCTGCGGTAAGGTATGGCATCAAGTCGCTATGTCATCGAATGGACACAAACCATCTGCTCCTCCTCGACAAAATCAAAGCGCGCTTTCTGAAGAAAGTCCTCGGCCTCCCGAGAAACGCGTCTAACACTTTTACTTTCATTTTAGCGGAAACCAAGACCATGGGGGAAGACCTGATGAACAACTTTGGAGAGATCCCAAGACGAACTAGGATGGAATACAAGAGAATTATAAAGGACAAGCGATAGTAAAACGATGCACTGAACCAACTTTCAGCTCCCAGGGCTGGAAGAAAGCAAACCAAAATGGAAGGCACCTACTAACGTGTGTGACATTGCATGGATTCCATCATCTTGCATGCGACAAGAAACATTTCCACGAACCGGACGATGACTGCAGATGCCAATCCTGTGGGGAGGAAGCGGGAAAACACCATATCCTGACGTGCAGAGAAAGGAGAGGGCAAACCATAACAGAAGTCGTAGCACACCTTAAGAAGATCTCAACTTAGGAATATAACACTATATCCCTCTTGTAAAGCAATAATAATTTTAAATTAATTAAAATACATTAAGTTTTTCTGTAACTATTTTTGCGAATACATATGTTAAAATAGAGAGAAAAACCGTATCTACAGAATCAGGCAAAAATAACAAGCTCTACGAACATTTGGAAGACATAGTCACATGTATGAGGTAAAGTATGAAACTGACCTTCTATGGCACATGACCCGCCCGAATGAGTCCAGGTTCACCAAGAGGATCCTCACTGAAACAAGTAGGGGAAAAGCCAAGTGGGTCACCTCTGTTAGGGAGGAACTTTAGGAATCAGAGGAACTGTAGATCCCATTACAGACAACCGAGAACTGAAGTCATTACAGGCCATCCTGGGAAAGGAGAGGGCAAACCATAGCAGAAGACGTAGCAAACCTTAAGAAGATTTCAACTTAGGAATATAACACTATATGGCTCTTGTTAAGCAATAATAATTTTAAATTAAGTTTTTCTGCAACTATTGTTGCGAATAAAGAGATATTATATATAAGTCAGGTATACAAGTGTGTGAAGTCCCTAAGAACAGATATACACATATGTGAGATCCTAAGAGCAGATATACATATGTGTGAGGTTCATAAGATCAGATGTACACGTGCGTGACGCTCATTAAATCTGATTTACGCGTGGGTGAGGCCTATAAGTCAGATATACAAGTGTGTGAAGTCCATAAGAACAGATATACACTACTGTGAGGTCTTGTGTGAAGTTCCTAAGATCAGATGTACACGTATGTGACGCTCATTAATTCTGATATAAGCGTTTGTGAGGCCTATAAGTCAGATATACAAGTGTGTGAAGTCCATAAGAACAGATATACACTACTGTGAGGTCTTGTGTGAAGTGTGAAGTTCCTAAGATCAGATGTACACGTATGTGACGCTCATTAAATCTGATAAAGCGTTTGTGAGGTCCATAAGTCAGATATACAAGTGTGTGAAGTCCATAAGAACAGATATACACTACTGTGAGGTCTTGTGTGAAGTTCCTAAGATCAGATGTACACGTATGTGACGCTCATTAAATCTGATATAAGCGTTTGTGAGGCCTATAAGTCAGATATACAAGTGTGTGAAGTCCATAAGAACAGATATACACTACTGTGAGGTCTTGTGTGAAGTGTGAAGTTCCTAAGATCAGATGTACACGTATGTGACCCTCATTAAATCTGATATAAGCGTTTGTGATATCCATAAGTCAGATATACAAGTGTGTGAATTCCATGAAGACAGATATAAACAAGTGTGAGGTCTTAAGATTTGGTATACATAAGTGTGAGATTCATAAGATCAGATGTACACATATGTGACGCTCATTAATTCTGATATACGCGTGTGTGAGATCCATAAGTCAGATATACAAGTGTGCGAAGTCCATAAGAACAGATATACACTATTGTGAGGTCTTGTGTGAAGTTCCTAAGATCAGATGTACACGTATGTGACGCTCATTAAATCTGATATAAGCGTTTGTGAGGTCCATAAGTCAGATATACAAGTGTGTGAATTCCATGAAGACAGATATAAACAAGAGTGAGGTCTTAAGATTAGGTATACATAAGTGTGAGGTTCATAAGATCAGATGTACACATATGTGACGCTCATTAATTCTGATATACGTGTGTGTGAGGTCCATAAGTCAGATATACAAGTGTGGGAATTCCATGCAGACAGATATAAACAAGTGTGAGGTCTTAAGATTAGGTATACATAAGTGTGAGGTTCATAAAATCAGATGTACACATATGTGACGCTCATTAATTCTGATATACGCGTGTGTGAGGTCCATAAGTCAGATATACAAGCGTGTGAAGTCCATAAGAACAGATATACACTACTGTGAGGTCTTGTGTGAAGTGTGAAGTTCCTAAGATCAGATGTACACGTATGTGACGCTCATTAAATCTAATATAAGCGTTTGTGAGGTCCATAAGTCAGATATACAAGTGTGTGAATTCCATGAAGACAGATATAAACAAGTGTGAGGTCTTAAGATTAGGTATACATAAGTGTGAGATTCATAAGATCAGATGTACACATATGTGACGCTCATTATTTCTGATATACGCGTGTGTTAGGTCTATAAGTCAGATATACAAGTGTGCGAAGTCCATAAGAACAGATATACACTACTGTGAGGTCTTGTGTTTAGTGTGAAGTTCCTAAGATCCGATATACACGTATGTGACGCTCATTAAATCTGATATAAGCGTTTGTGAGGTCCATAAGTCAGATATACAAGTGTGTGAATTCCATGCAGACAGATATAAACAAGTGTGAGGTCTTAAGATTAGGTATACATAAGTGTGAGGTTCATAAGATCAGATGTACACATATATGACGCTCATTAATTCTGATATACGCGTGTGTGAGGTCCATAAGTCAGATATACAAGTGTGCGAAGTCCATAAGAACAGATATATACGTGTGTGGGGTCTTAAGATCAGATATACATATGTGTGGGGTTCATAAGGGTAGATATGCACGTATGTGACGCTCATTTAATCTGATATAAGCGCGTGTGAGGTCCATAAGTCAGATATACAAGTGTGTGAAGTCCATAAGAACAGATATACACTACTGTGGGGTCTTGTGTGAAGTATGAAGTTCCTAAGATCAGATGTACACGTATGTGACGCTCATTAAATCTAATATAAGCGTTTGTGAGGTCCATAAGTCAGATATACAAGTGTGTGAATTCCATGAAGACAGATATAAACAAGTGTGAGGTCTTAAGATTAGGTATACATAAGTGTGAGATTCATAAGATCAGATGTACACATATGTGACGCTCATTAATTCTGATATACGTGTGTGTGAGGTCCATAAGTCAGATATACAAGTGTGCGAAGTCCATAAGAACAGATGTACACTACTGTGAGGTCTTGTGTGAAGTTCCTAAGATCAGATGTACACGTATGTGACGCTCATGAAAACTGATATAAGCGTTTGTGAGGTCCATAAGTCAGATATACAAGTGTGTGAATTCCATGAAGACATATATAAACAAGTGTGAGGTCTTAAGATTAGGTATACATAAGTGTGAGGTTCATAAGATCAGATGTACACATATGTGACGCTCATTAATTCTGATATACGCGTGTGTGAGGTCCATAAGTCAGATATACAAGTGTGCGAAGTCCATAAGGACAGATATATACGTGTGTTGGGTCTTAAGATCAGATATACATATGTGTGAGGTTTATAAGGGTAGATATGCACGTATGTGACGCTCATTTAATCTGATATAAGCGCGTGTGAGGTCCATAAGTCAGATATACAAGTGTGCGAAGTCCATAAGAACAGATATACACTACTGTGAGGTCTTGTGTGAAGTTCCTAAGATCAGATGTACACGTATGTGACGCTCATTAAATCTGATATAAGCGTTTGTGAGGTCCATAAGTCAGATATACAAGTGTGTGAATTCCATGAAGACAGATATAAACAAGTGAGAGGTCTTAAGATTAGGTATACATAAGTGTGAGGTTCATAAGATCTGATGTACACATATGTGACGCTCATTAATTCTGATATACACGTGTGTGAGGTCCATAAGTCAGATATACAAGTGTGCGAAGTCCATAAGAACAGATATATACGTGTGTGGGGTCTTAAGATCAGATATACATATGTGTGAGGTTCATAAGGGTAGATATGCACGTATGTGACGCTCATTAAATCTGATATAAGCGTTTGTGAGGTCCATAAGTCAGATATACAAGTGTGTGAATTCCATGAAGACAGATATAAACAAGTGTGAGGTCTCAAGATTAGGTATATATAAGTGTGAGATTCATAAGATCAGATGTACACATATGTGACGCTCATTAATTCTGATATACGCGTGTGTGAGGTCCATAAGTCAGATATACAAGTGTGCGAAGTCCATAAGAACAGATATATACGTGTGAGAGGTCTTAAGATCAGATATACATATGTGTGAGGTTCATAAGGGTAGATATGCACGTATGTGACGCTCATTTAATCTGATATAAGCGCGTGTGAGGTCCATAAGTCAGATTTACAAGTGTGTGAAGTCCATAAGAACAGATATACACTACTGTGAGGTCTTGTGTGAAGTGTGAAGTTCCTAAGATCAGATGTACACGTATGTGACGCTCATTAAATCTGATATAAGCGTTTGTGAGGTCCATAAGTCAGATATACAAGTGTGGGAATTCCATGCAGACAGATATAAACAAGTGTGAGGTCTTAAGATTAGGTATACATAAGTGTGAGATTCATAAGATCAGATGTACACATATGTGACGCTCATTAATTCTGATATACGTGTGTGTGAGGTCCATAAGTCAGATATACAAGTGTGCGAAGTCCATAAGAACAGATGTACACTACTGTGAGGTCTTGTGTGAAGTTCCTAAGATCAGATGTACACGTATGTGACGCTCATGAAAACTGATATAAGCGTTTGTGAGGTCCATAAGTCAGATATACAAGTGTGTGAATTCCATGAAGACATATATAAACAAGTGTGAGGTCTTAAGATTAGGTATACATAAGTGTGAGGTTCATAAGATCAGATGTACACATATGTGACGCTCATTAATTCTGATATACGCGTGTGTGAGGTCCATAAGTCAGATATACAAGTGTGCGAAGTCCATAAGGACAGATATATACGTGTGTTGGGTCTTAAGATCAGATATACATATGTGTGAGGTTTATAAGGGTAGATATGCACGTATGTGACGCTCATTTAATCTGATATAAGCGCGTGTGAGGTCCATAAGTCAGATATACAAGTGTGCGAAGTCCATAAGAACAGATATACACTACTGTGAGGTCTTGTGTGAAGTTCCTAAGATCAGATGTACACGTATGTGACGCTCATTAAATCTGATATAAGCGTTTGTGAGGTCCATAAGTCAGATATACAAGTGTGTGAATTCCATGAAGACAGATATAAACAAGTGAGAGGTCTTAAGATTAGGTATACATAAGTGTGAGGTTCATAAGATCAGATGTACACATATGTGACGCTCATTAATTCTGATATACACGTGTGTGAGGTCCATAAGTCAGATATACAAGTGTGCGAAGTCCATAAGAACAGATATATACGTGTGTGGGGTCTTAAGATCAGATATACATATGTGTGAGGTTCATAAGGGTAGATATGCACGTATGTGACGCTCATTTAATCTGATATAAGCGCGTGTGTGGTCCATAAGTCAGATATACAAGTGTGTGAAGTCCATAAAGACAGATATAAACGTGTTTGAAGTCCTAATAGTAGGTATACATATGTGTGAGGTTCATATGAACAGATGTGCACGTATGTGACGCTCAATAAATCTGATATACGCGTGTGTGATGCCTATTAGTCAGATATACGCGTGTGTGAGGCCTATAAGGCTGATATACAAGTGTGTGAAGTCCATAAGAACATATATACACTATAGTCCATTTTTTAAGAATGCAGTAACTAGAAACCTGTTTTACACTATGACAAATGTTCAATCTAGTTACAAAAGTTGGCGCTTTATTCAAATATAGTTACTTGAATATAAAAGAAAAATACAGATTAAATACACCAAATGGCAACAATAGTAATAAAATACAAACAAATAAATGGAGAAAAACGCAAAATATCTAAATGATACAAACAGATCACATGTGTCAATTTCCGCCATGTTTTGTCCGTTTTTGACGTATAACATTATTTGCCAGAAACTTTCATATTCCCGCCTTTCAAACTTGGCGTATACGCTTGCGCTTAACTAACCGTAAAAAGGTCTATTGTGAATTAACATATGTGTTGTAAAGTGGTAAAGTACCTACGGTCTATTCTATTCTACGGAACGGGACGTGCCAAATAAGGTTAACATTTCATCGGAAAACTCGTACATAGCAGGAGAAACCGAAATTTAAATTAAAAAATAAATTAATATTATCAAAAGCGGCAAAAATGTGTTCAAAAATAGAGAAAATATATCCAACAGTTGCAACGCCCTTGAAGTCGATCCCAAGTATATTACAAAAGAGGAAACCTGGAAAACACTTACGTCTTGTATATGAAATACATGACTTTGCTCGTCGAGGCCATCCAGACTTCGCCACGGTGCCTTTAACAGTCAAACAAAACAACAAACAAGAACTCATCCCCAAAGCCGAAAAAATCAAAGGCACTTTTCACTTTCACTTTTTCACAACCAGGTTGTGCCTTCTTTGTTGTCTTGAAACAATACAACAAAGAATACAACTAGGGCGAAGGAGGAGGAATAAGAAAAGAAGCATTGGGATTCTCACGATAAGAGCTCGAAATCGATTTCAAAGTATATCTCGGATCCTTCTAAAACTTGGGCCAACGCCAACTGTTACGATACCTTCTAAAAACTTACCTTTGACAGTATTCCCTATCAAGATCCGAATGTCTCCACACGGACACACAAGCATCACCCCAAAATTGCGGAAAACCCGAGGAACGAAACCTGTGTCTATAGGTGTCCAACGGCTGTGATGCCTAGGTTTTTGCTATTGGCCGGGAAGAATACCTTGGCCAATAAACTTAAACCGGAAAACTGGAACAAAATCAATTGTTCATAACACATATCATCATGCTAAAGCAGAAGGGAACTTCCGATTCTTGTCTGACGATGAACGAAGAGATTTTCGACTATCAGGACCGACACAGACTGATTACGTTTGGATCGATTCATACTCATCCAACTCAAACTGCATTTTTATACGCTCTATTTTTATAATCTGCCGATCCATAGTTTAAGATTCGAGGAATGGTAGGGGTTTGATAGAAGTACTTTACGGTTTGTAGAATCTCTTCTTTGTTCTTAGTAGTTTGGCCGTTTTTGTCCTCGAGTTTGATGATTTCTTTTTTTCTAGGTGTTATGCTTTTCCAGTTCGCGGTTTCTGATGCTGCCCTTAAGGCCGAGGCCGCACTACGGTTTCGTTCCCGCGAGCGGTAATCGCTATAACCACGAAACCTCTTTAGAAAGACACAGTACGCTATGGAAAAAATAAGCCGCGGGAAAAAACTGCAAGCGAGGCCGCTTGTATTAGCGTTCTTCAGACACAAAATCACGCGATTAAAAACGGCGGCGGTTTAGCCGTAGTGCGGCCTAGGCCTGAAATACAGGGTGCGGCAACATAACTTCCTTCTTTGAAATACGCGCCATTTAGGCTGTAGACTTAAGTGATCGAATGAGACCTCTCCCGGTCTCATTCGAGAGGCAAGTTTTGTTGCCCACCCCGGTCAGTCGCCATCATGCGTTGGACCAGTGAAGAGCGTGCATTTGCCGTCGAGGCCTACTTTACGAACAGATGTTCTGTTATCGCAGCTTAGTGCGCCTTTCGAAATCGCTTCAATATTGCACTGTTGGGTCCTGTCCCGGCCCGGAAATCAATTATAACATGAGTCACTACGTTTCGAAAAAAAACAAACCGGAAGTGTGAACAGATGAATAGTTCTTCGGCCCAGATCACCTCTGAACATTGAGGCAGTGAGGGCTTCAATCTTTTAATCTCCACGGCGTTCTGCGAGCAAATTTGCGTCTGCCCTTGGACTTTCAGATCATTCAGTGAGGCGAATTCTTCACGACGAACTTCATTAACATCCTTACTAGTTGTCGATTGTGTAGTAACTCTCAGAACGAGACATCAATTCTCGAAGAAACGCATGTGAGGCACTTCTCGAAAACGTTCTTAAGGACGCTATTGTTTTTTCCCATTTTGGATAATAAAGTGGATACGTTAAAAAGCAGAATATGCGCTACTGGGCTGACACCAATCCCCTAGATTTGCATCAAAGGCCTTTACGTTCACCTAAAGTCACAGTGTGGTGTGCAATTTCTTCAGCTGGGCTTGTTGGTCACTGGTTTTTTGAAGAAAATGAGGTCACAACGACAGTGAATTCGGACCGGCATGTGAACATGTTTGAGGATTTTTTCTTTCCACGTCTTGATGAATTAGACTTAGGGGACATGTAGTTCCAACAAGACGGAGCAACGGCTCACACTTCAAGGGCTGTTTTGGGGCGCCTCATCTCAATACGAAGCGATTTGATGTGGCCAGCCCGCTCATCCGATTTGCCCTCTTGTGATTTCTTTTTGTGGGGTTATTTGAAATCCTGCGTTTATGTCAACCGCCCAAGGACGTTACAAGACCTGAAGGCCAATATCCGGACAGAGGTTGCGAACATAACCGAACCCCTGGTCTACAACGTTTGGAAATAACTACAGTCGAACCTATAGTCCATTTTTTTAAGAATGCAGTAACTAGAAACCTGATTTACACTATGACAAATGTTAAATCTAGTTACATAATTTGGCGCTAAATTCAAATATAGTTACTTGAATATAAAATCGGTATTAATGGTTTGATTGGATATCTATTAAATAAACTAAATGGCAACAATGGTAATAAAATACATTCAAATAAATGGAGAAAAACGCAAAAAATCTAAATAATACAAACAGATCAGCTGACAATTGCGAATTGACACGGCAGCCATTGATAACTAACAGCTCAAAATGCATTGGCGTACGAAAAAAATATACTTGGAGTTAATTTGTTTTATCTTTAAATTTAAAATTGAATGTTAAATTATATATAAAACAATATTGTATAATACAGTACTTATTAGCTGTAGTATAATTTAACGTTCAATTACATTTAGAAATTATTCCTAGTATTATATTCATTTAATTACATATCACCAATGTCTACGTCAGTGACGCAAATGTATGTGAAAAGAGAGAGATGGAGAAGTAAATATCGTCGGTGTGAACTTCTCCTCGAAATAAGCCAATCAGAGAACAAGGTCAAATAAGCCCTATCTTCCCTGTACTGCATTCTTAAAAAAATGGACTATAGTGTGAGGTCTTAAGATCAGATATACATATGTGTGAGATTAATAATTTCAGATGTACACGTGTGTGTCGCTCATTAGATCTGATATACGCGTGTATTAGACCCATAAGTCAGATATTCAAATTTGTGAAGTCCATAAGAACAGATATATACTAGTGTGAGCTCTTCAGATCAGATATACATATGTGTGAGGTTCATAAAATCAGATGTACACGTGTGTGACGCTCATTAAATCTGATATACGCGTGTGTTAGGCCCATAAGTCAGATATACAAATATGTGAAGTCCATAAGAACAGATATACACTAGTGTAAGCTCTTCAGATCAGATATACGTATGTGTGAGGTTCATAAGATCAGATGTACACGTGTGTGACGCTCATTAAATCTGATATACGCGTGTGTGAGGTCCATAAATCAGGTATACAAGTGTGTGGAGTTCATAAGAACCTAATCCAGACCCTATCAGAGGGGGGGTGGGGGTCCACACCCTATCAGAAGGGGCAGTTGCCATGGGCCTCATAATTTAAGGGGCCTCACTTTCCAAGATTTCAACTGAATTATAACCGAATTTGCTGATGCTAAAGCACGAAAAGAAAATTTAAGTAAATTTAATTATTCAATAAATATTTATTACCATAACAAAAACTATAATTTATTGTTCCCCTTAATTTTTACTTTTCAACGGATGTATAACGGGGCCTCCAAATATCAATTGCCCCGGGCCTCGCATTTTCTCTGAGAGGCTCTGGTGAGGTCCATAAGATCAGAAAATACACGTGTGTGAGGCCAATAAGATCAGATAGGCAGATGTTTGAAGTGCATAAAATTTATTGAGGTCCGAAATTTATTAGTTTGCAGATAAACTCTGGACACGTAGTTTTATAATCCGCGATAATTTATGCCCCGCACAGTTTTCGCAATAATCCGCGATAAAATCGCGGAAATATTCCACATTAATTACTGCCGACGTGTCTCGTATCAACCGAATCATTTCAATCCGATCTCTCCACATAGATCCCACATATTTATCTTCAGTACCAAGCACAAATATAACAGATTAAGCCTTAAGCTTAGTCTTGATAAATACCACTAAACAAATCTAGATAAGACTAGACTAGACTAGACCAAACAGGATTAGGCAAACATAGATAAAAGTAGACAAAACTAGACAAAACCGGACAAGACCAGACCGGACCATAGCGATAGATGCAAAAGCAAAATATGCAAAATGTAACATAAATATTATATTGAAATCAGGAGGAACGAGTAGAGGCGACTATCTTCGAAAGAGCAAGGTAGATATAGAGTTTAGGAACCCTTGTGTGTCAGTTTTAGAAAGTAAATTGGTGCAAAATTGGTGCATTTCTGCAACACAAACCATACCCCCCCCCTCGCCGAAAGTATAAACCTGGCTACGCCCGTGGACCAGACAAAGACCCGACAGGACCAGACAAGATCGGACGGGAACAAACAGGACTAGACAAGACTAGACAAGGCCAGATAAGAGCTGAAAGGAAAGGTGGGGAATGGAAAGAGGGAAGGCTACATGGACCAATCGCTTGATTCCTGACTTGCACCCGTGGGTCATCAGAGAGCACGGCGAAACATCCTACCACGTAACCCAGATGATTAACGGATACGGACGCTTTAGAGCCTAGCTACACAGGTTCAAGGTCGCTGAGACAGATGAGTGCTGCTACTGTGGCCAGCCAAACAAACTTTCTTTTCCTGCGAGAGATGGTAAAACGACAGACGCCTGTCAACTTCGGAAATAGGAGAACTGACCCCTGAAAACTGCGCTAGGCAAATGCTAATAGACCAACCCCACTGGAAAGCAATCTCCAATTTCATCATTAGCATTATCACCCAGAAAGAGGCCGAAGAACGCGCTGGGCAGTCACCTAGCTAAATATCAAAAGCAGAAGCAAAATCAAAACTCTCAAAAAACTAAGGCGGTAATAACTGTCCGGGCTGCCACCCTTAAGGAATGCGGAAGACCGGGGTGCTGGTCTCTATATCCAAGTGGAAGAAGGGGTTTAGTGAGTGAAAGCCTATAAACTATGATATAATGGAAAATGATAGTTATAGACGGATACGAGTAAGTTAAACTGATGAATTGAAAGTTAAAATCCGTGCAATATTTGTTTAAAGGTAGGTTTTCAAGCAAAGCGTATATATGTATGATAGTATTATGCACTATGGAAATGTATGAGGCGCCATTGGAGTTTAGCGACATTGGCGCACTCAGTGTCAGTGCGTCAGTGTCGCTGCGCTCGAGTGGCGCCTCAAACATTTTCATAGTACATAATACTATTGCTATGTCGCCGCGTCAGTATCGCTGCGTTAGTGACGCCAGAGCCGCTTTGCTCGGAAGTCTACCTTAATTCACACGCAGGCTGGTAGAGCTTCCCCCAAACCACAATTAAAAATAAGATAAGACATGACAAGACCAGACAAGACGAGACGAGACCAGTAAGGTAGTAAGCTTTGTAGTATAACTTTGTGTGTAGAGAATGTTGTCATGCGATAATTGTATTAATTGTACACGAAGGTTGTAAAATATTTGAAGCCGCGATAAAGTTTTATGGGTTTAGATTGGCCCGTTGATGTAATAAAACCGAAGGGAAAATTGTTTCAGCCATTTGTGGTGAAAAATAATCAGAAAATTGTAAATTTAAAGAGACTGTTCTTGACGGGAGTTAAACAAATATTACACTGGTTTTAACTTTCAATTCATCAGTTAAACTTACTCGTATATCATAACTATCATTTTCCATTATATTATAGTTTATACGCTAGATCAGTGTTTCCCAAACTTTCCACCCATGTGTATTCCTTTGAAAGATTTTTCATCCCTTCGTACCCCGAAGGATAGTAGAAAATAGTAGAAAATTTTGAAGATATGCTATTTAAAACAAAAACTGTACTGATATTGTTCAAGTAATAGCGTAAGCATAGGTGGGCACAGTTAATTCAAAAGTTAACTTCGTTAAACGTTAACTCGTTAATACAAAAGTTAACTTCGTTAATGGTTAAAGCGTTAAAATTTCGAAAATTTAACGCAAGTTAAAGTTAACCGTTAAAAGTTAACCATCCAAAACGTATATTGCTTTTGGTACCTTTTGCAATGGGATACAGATAGATTAATTGAATTAATTATTACAAGCGTCAGTAGCGACCAATAGCAGATACAAGCTTCAATAGCATATACCTACACACCTTCTATGGAAGACTAACTAATATGTGAGAAACAGGCTATTTATTGTAATATTCCTAATTTGTCATTAGTTGTACGTGTATGTTGCCTTTCATAAAAGAACATAAGCAGATTAAAATTGTCATTGACTGTGATGAGCGTTTAGCTCTCAAAATATCTTTCCCTGTTGAAAAGAACGGTTCTACTGTGGCGCTTGATGGGATTGCAGTACTATACAGGGTGGGGCACATAAAGTGTTACAGAGCAATTCAATTATATTCAAAAAAGTTTCAGACATGTTCAGTTGAATGTTCGATTTTGTGAATATCCGATTCTGTCTGAGTATTCAGCTCTCGTTTGAATATTCGATTTTGTGAATATTTGATTTTGTGAATATCCGATTCTGTATGAATCTACAGTTTTTCCTTTGAATGTTCCATTTTGGTTGGGTTATTCAGTTCACGTTTGAATATTCGATTTTGGTTTGTTTATTCAATTATTGTCTGAATAATCAGCATTTTGGGATGTTTGATTTTGTTTGACTTATTTTGTCAATTTTCGTTTCTCATTCTTTCCTTAGTATTTTCATTATTGCTCGTTGCCTTTCATAATGGATAAGCGTGAGAGAACATTAAAACTTTTGATTAGCAGGAAAGAAAAAAATCGGAGCGCGAACCAAGCTCGACCGACACGTGCCTGCATTTAAGTTTATCGTTGCAAGTTAAGTTTAACCAGGTGTGCAATCACAAGCCCAAAGGGCTGCAGCGGCATTCAAAGTCTGGAAAACAACAATTTTAAGGGATCCCTCCACCCATTATCCTCATTTCCTCCATTAAAATAAGCGTCGGAAGGACGATCCACACGCGGCGGAGACGCGAGCGACCCTAACAGGTAAGTGATTAGACCAGCCCTGTTTCAAACTGGAAAATTTGATTTTCGTGAGACACGGTCCAAACAGTTTTGGTAGTCCTAAAAAGACTCAGTAATTGTTATAAAGCTCCGGAAAGGTTGAATATATTTATATATTCGGGCTGTGTTCCGATTGTTTTAAGATTAATTTGACTCTAATTTCAATAGATATCAATAAATAGATCAAAAGTGTCTGAATAGGAGATACTTTAAAATACATCTTTTGATAAGCGTCAGTGCTTTATCCGTTCAGTGAAATTGCATCCGTGTCAGTGATAATTTAAATTGGTTTCTTAACATTTACATGCTCATCTGCTAGTCTGGATAAACAAGACAAGACTGGAGAATCAATACTGGAAAGTGAAAAGTGTGGAAACAAAATACGTGAACGTTATATAACAATGTGGGAAAACAGGAGAAAGAAATGAAAATTAATAATTTTCCATGGAAAAGTTACATAAAGCATGTTTTCAGTGCGGAAAACTCGATTATTTTTATTGCAAATTGCATTAGGTAATTGGGAAATATCTGCAGAAGAGAAAAAACGACACAGAAAACGGAGGAAGTCTAAGAAAATCGCATATTTAGTAAAAAAAAATTAATTGGACATACACTAGAAAGTTAAGAACGAATAAGACTAGACAGACTAAACTAGTCTAGACTAGACTAAACAGACAAGAATAGTGAGAACAGAGTAGACAGACCAGAGTGGGCAGACAAGAGTAGGCAGACAAGAATCAACCGACAAGACTAAACAAACAAGGACAGACAAGACTAGACAGACAAGACGAGACAGACACGACTAGACAGACAAGGCTAGACAGACAAGACTACTCAGACAAGACTACTCATACAAGACTAGACAGACAAGACTAGACAGACAAGACTAGACAGACAAGACTAGACAGACAAGACTAGACAGACAAGACTAGACAGACAAGACTAGACAGACAAGACTAGACAGACAAGACTAGACAGACAAGACTAGACAGACAAGACTAGACAGACAAGACTAGACAGACAAGACTAGACAGACAAGACTAGACAGACAAGACTAGACAGACAAGACTAGACAGACAAGACTAGACAGACAAGACTAGACAGGCAAGACTAGACAGACAAGACTAGACAGACAAGACTAGACAGACAAGACTAGACAGACAAGACTAGACAGACAAGACTAGACAGACAAGACTAGACAGACAAGACTAGACAGACAAGACTAGACAGACAAGACTAGACAGACAAGACTAGACAGACAAGACTAGACAGACAAGACTAGACAGACAAGACTAGACAGACAAGACTAGACAGACAAGACTAGACAGACAAGACTAGACAGACAAGACTAGACAGACAAGACTAGACAGACAAGACTAGACAGACAAGACTAGACAGACAAGACTAGACAGACAAGACTAGACAGACAAGACTAGACAGACAAGACTAGACAGACAAGACTAGACAGACAAGACTAGACAGACAAGACTAGACAGACAAGACTAGACAGACAAGACTAGACAGACAAGACTAGACAGACAAGACTAGACAGACAAGACTAGACAGACAAGACTAGACAGACAAGACTAGACAGACAAGACTAGACAGACAAGACTAGACAGACAAGACTAGACAGACAAGACTAGACAGACAAGACTAGACAGACAAGACTAGACAGACAAGACTAGACAGACAAGACTAGGCAGACAAGACTAGACAGACAAGACTGGACAGACAAGACTGGACAGACAAGACTGGACAGACAAGACTAGACAGACAAGACTAGACAGACAAGACTAGACAGACAATAGTAGACAGACAAGACTAGACAGACAAGACTGGACAGACAAGACTAGACAGACAAGACTAGACAGACAAGACTAGACAGACAAGACTAGACAGACAAGTCTAGACAGACAAGACTAGACAGACAAGACTAGACAAACAAGACTAGACAGACAAGACTAGACAGACAAGACTAGACAGACAAGACTAGACAGACAAGACTAGACAGACAAGACTAGACAGACAAGACTAGACAGACAAGACTAGACAGACAAGGCTAGACAGACAAGACTAGACAGACAAGACTAGACAGACAAGACTAGACAGACAAGACTAGACAGACAAGACTAGACAGACAAGACTAGACAGACAAGACTAGACAGACAAGACTAGACAGAGAAGACTAGACAGACAAGACTAGACAGACAAGACTAGACAGACAAGACTAGACAGACAAGACTAGACAGACAAGACTAGACAGACAAGACTAGACAGACAAGACTAGACAGACAAGACTAGACAGACAAGACTAGACAGACAAGACTAGACAGACAAGACTAGACAGACAAGACTAGACAGACAAGACTAGACAGACAAGACTAGACAGACAAGACAAGACTAGACAGACAAGACTAGACAGACAAGACTAAACAGACAAGACTAGACAGACAAGACTAGACAGACAAGACTAGACAGACAAGACTAGACAGACAAGACTAGACAGACAAGACTAGACAGACAAGACTAAACAGACAAGACTAGACAGACAAGACTAGACAGACAAGACTAGACAGACAATAGTAGACAGACAAGACTGGACAGACAAGACTGGACAGACAAGACTAGACAGACAAGACTAGACAGACAAGACTAGACAGACAAGACTAGACAGACAAGACTAGACAGACAAGACTAGACAGACAAGACTAGACAGACAAGACTAGACAGACAAGGCTAGACAGACAAGACTAGACAGACAAGACTAGACAGACAAGGCTAGACATACAAGACTAGACAGACAAGACTAGACAGACAAGACTAGACAGACAAGACTAGACAGAGAAGACTAGACAGACAAGACTAGACAGACAAGACTAGACAGACAAGACTAGACAGACAAGACTAGACAGACAAGACTAGACAGACAAGACTAGACAGACAAGACTAGACAGACAAGACTAGACAGACAAGACTAGACAGACAAGACTAGACAGACAAGACTAGACAGACAAGACAAGACTAGACAGACAAGACTAGACAGACAAGACTAAACAGACAAGACTAGACAGACAAGACTAGACAGACAAGACTAGACAGACAAGACTAGACAGACAAGACTAGACAGACAAGACTAGACAGACAAGACTAAACAGACAAGACTAGACAGACAAGACTAGACAGACAAGACTAGACAGACAAGACTAGACAGACAAGACTAGACAGACAAGACTAGACAGACAAGACTAGACAGACAAGACTAGACAGACAAGACTAGACAGACAAGACTAGACAGACAAGACTAGACAGACAAGACAAGACTAGACAGACAAGACTAGACAGACAAGACTAGACAGACAAGACTAGACAGACAAGACTAGACAGACAGGACTAGACAGACAAGACTAGACAGACAAGACTAGACAGACAAGACTGGACAGACAAGACTGGACAGACAAAACTAGACAGACAAGACAAGACAGACTAGACTAGACAGACAAGACTAGACAGACAAGACTAGGCAGACAAAACTAGACATACAAGACTAGACAGACGAGGCTAAATAGATAGACATATTTTGCAGCTTTTTTAATTGCTGTTTATGAATTGTTGAGCTATATGAACTAATGTTTAGAGCTTTATTAAATATGAAATCCATTTTATTGACCCCGTTTTTAGCGTTGACTCACTGGGTGGACACGAATTCGTGCCGTCTGAAGCAGACTTTAAGAACTAATTCGATATCGATTCGACTCTAAAATGAATAAGGAATTAGTTTTTAAAGTATTTGTCGTCTATTTATACCATTTGTGAAAGCAGCCTAACTAGTTATTCCTGAAGTAGATGTGGATTAGTCCAACTAGTATACTGCATGTTTAGTCCTGTTTGAAGCTAAATCGATATAAAATCTTATACTAAAGAATCGAACTGTATGAATCAAGTTTAACTAAATAGCAAATATTTAGAATTTCTAGCATTTTCGTTTTAACTAGTAATTACACAATCTTGTTTATATATTAAATCAATGGAGACAGCGTGGAAATAGATATCCATATTATATTATCTTAACAATTTATTCAAGCTAGTAAACCAAATATTTAGCTCCGTATTATAAATTCCAATTTTATTTTAATTCTAATTAGAAACATCCAATATTTTTTAATCTAATTCTCTTAATATATAACTTAATTATTTAATAGAATTGAAAGAAATTTGGTTCAAACCATGACATGTCATTTTAAACTTTGAATTATTTAATATTAATATTTAGTATTAACTCAATCTAGAAGATTTCGTTCGGATTTTGTTACAAAAAAAACTTATTATTTCAATGTTTGTCGCGTGTTGAGTCGATAAAACGGACAGAGTTTGTTATTGTCTGTGCGTGGAGTGTATATAGCTTGCAATTAAGTTAATTTAATGTGGCTATATTGATGCTTATATATTGTTTGAGGTAGTTGGACTACGTGGTCCACTGTTGATTCTCCTGTAATTTACAAATTGATAACAGTCGACGGGTTTTGCATGTTGATGAAATATTAGACAAGATTTAATATGATTAGACAATATTTGATAAAATTTGACAAAATCTGACGAGATTAAATATAATCATAAAAAACTAGACTTAATCTAATAGAACTAGATATAGTCAGACAAAACTAGAAAAGATCACAGAAGACTAGACAAGAATCGACAAGTTCAAATAAGTTTATATAAAATCTGACAAGAATAGACAAGACTAGATATGATAGGAGAAGATCAGAACAAAGATAAAATCAGACAAGATCAGACAAAACCAGATAAGACTAGACAAGACAAGACAATACCTGACAAGACCAAACTAGAGAAGACTAGACAAGACGAGACAACACCAGACAAGATCAGACAAGACCAAATAAGACCAGACAAGATCAGACAAGACTAGACAAGACTAAACAAGACTAGACAAGACTAGACAACACTAGACAAGACTATACAAGACTAGACAAGACTAGACAAGACTAGACAAGACTAGACAAGACTAGACAAGACTAGACAAGACTAGACAAGACTAGACAAGACTAGACAAGACTAGACAAGACTAGACAAGACTAGACAAGACTAGACAAGACTAGACAAGACTAGACAAGACTAGACAAGACTAGACAAGACTAGACAAGACTAGACAAGACTAGACAAGACTAGACAAGACTAGACAAGACTAGACAAGACTAGACAAGACTAGACAAGACTAGACAAGACTAGACAAGACTAGACAAGACTAGACAAGACAAGACAATACCTGACAAGACCAGACAAAACTAGACAAGACTAGACAACACGAGACAACACCGGACAAGATCAGACAAAACCAAATAAGACCAGACAAGTTCAGACAAGACAGTTCAGGACTAGACAAGTCAAGTTTAGCCCAAACATAATTTATCTGAAGGTAGATTTGGTGGACACTTTCAGATATGTCTAAGTAAATTAAAACAAGACATTACGAGTCTAACTGTACTAATACATACGATATGAGCAAAGATTTAATGAGGAAAATTAGACGATTGTTGACCATTTCCTTTGACCCAATTTTGAGTAATTGAGCCGAAGATGGAATATTCAGTGGACTGAATAGTTAAATCTTAGCTACCCGGTGATTATCTAAAATAAAGGCATTTACTGTTATCGATCTGATTTTATATGTGCCGAGAATCGGTCAGCAACTAGATCAGATTTCCAATTGCTCTGTCTACTAGTAATCATTAGACAATATTTACATTGTTATTGCATACTCTAATTATCAGCAATTAAATCAGATTTTCAATTAGTCTAAACTCTAGAACTAGTAATTATTTTGACAATATTTATTGTCTACTTTAATTATAGACTAAATCTATAAATATCGTTTGTATATATAATTGTTAATTTTTGTTTAAGGGTAGTTTTAGCTTGAACAGATACTATTATCCTAATTACAGATAATAGATTGGTTAATGATTTGTAGTGTAGGGGAGAGGTTGTAATATTGGTGTGTAGGTTTTATTGAATAAAAATGTGTTTTTGCGTGTGTATTGACCTGGTTTTCGCTGCTGAGCAGTTTGAGTTGATCGTTGATGAGACTGTACTTGGCGGATTCCTCTTTGCGCAGAGCTCGCTCCTTCTTGAGCTCGGGACTCCAGAAGGTCTTAATGGAATGCATGGACGAGCCGAGCTTCTGGTTGGTGAGCTCGAGCTCCTTCTTGAGGTTGCCCAGTTCCCGCTGCAGGTCGGAGTTCTGGTGCTGGAGTTCGCCGAGGAAGGGCTGGTGAGAGGTCGGGGATTGCCTGGCGGATCGGCTGCTGTAGGGCTCCTCATCGAAGTAGAGGGACCGCTCGAGGGAACGGTCTCTGCGGTCGCGGATGGGGAGGAATTCTCTCTCGTGATCGACGGTGGGACCGCGGTCGAGGGATTGGTAGCGCACGGACATCGGGTTCGTCGGTCTTGTTGCGCTTCTGGAACGATGGTGACCCGGACCGACGGCCAAAGGTCTTCCCCTCTCTTCTAACATCGGAGATCCCAGGTCCTCGTCCCGATAATAATGGTAACCGTACCCGTGGTCTGGCGAATTGTTGCCGGATCTCGTCTGGCGCAACGGTTTGCGACCAATCGGACTACCACCAGGATACACCCGGCTGGGGGACCGGTCCACGGTGGGCAATCTTACGCCCCGCGGGGACCGGCTGCCCCCCACATACGCGTCTCGGGACATCTCATGACATGACACACACTCTACTGAAGATGTCGGCCGCCGCCGCGCACTGCCTGATCAATGAAACACCACCCGTGTAGCGTAATGCTGCGCACGCACTCCCGACTCCCACACGCAACTACAACCACCCCCGCAACCCTCAAACGCACACACAACCAAAACAACAAAAAAATCTTATTCCTTAAATCATTACTTCTGCTACAGAAATACGAATACTAAATTAGTTTTAGTTTTTCCTCCTTTCCAGCTTTTAATTTATTTTCTGTGCGTTCTTTTTTTTTAATTGGGTCGGGTGGTGGGGAAAGGCCCAGATAAATTTAAATTCCGGAGCTCTGGCGGTGGAGGCGTCAACTAGCTCAGGCCGACTGAAACGCGAACGCTGTAAAATCTAATGAGTGCTGAAACCGCTTTCAGACTTCACGGCGCCACGTGCTGAGAATTCATTGAATAAAGACTGGCTTGTACTTTTATTTGTCGAGACAAGTAGCCTTGAAGTACAGCAATAAATCTACTAGATCTGTCATATAAACATATACAGTGTGGACGGCAATTAGATGTAAATATTGTCTATCATGAATTGCGCTATTTAACCCTTTGGGTTCATTTGACGGTTGAGGCTTGTCATGCATATGTTTCACTTGTCTTGCATTCTCTAAATCAGCGTTTCTCAAAGTGGGCGATATCGCCCCCCAGTGGGCGATGACGTCATTTTGGGGGTCGCTAGGTAGCCAGGGGGCGATATAGGGGGCAGTAGGTAGCCAGAGGGCTATATAGGGGGCGGTAGGTATCACGAGCTACACAATGTATTTCTGTTAATTTAAAACAAATAAATACGTTCAACAAAATTGTTCCGTGTATTATTCAACTGGCCACGCGTGTCTGCTATTCGCTGCTGGTCGAGTATCGATAATCACATGCACACACACACACAGCCAGCGTTACTAACTTTTAGTGTCTTGCTCAAATCTACTACCTTAAAAAAATCTTATACAATCTATAAATTAAATTCAATATGTTTTCATATTTATGCTTATTTGAATAAATTGTTGTGGGAAAAATGTCAGAACACAAAAAGAAATGCAGACAATATTCTGTGGAATATATAAAATATGGTTTTATACACATAATAGGCAGCTCTCGATGTGCCTCATTTGCGATAAAACATTTTCGGCTGAAGCTATGAAGCCTTCCATATTGTTAGAACATTTACAAAACATTTATCCCTATAAAAAGAATCAAGATGCGTCATATTTTCAACGTTTGCGCGAAAACTTTGAGAAACGCCCAACTTTAAAAGCAATGTTTAAAGCTCACAAGAAAACACAGATGGACTTTGTGCTTCATACAAGTTATCACTACTAATTGCAAAGACGGGAAAACCCCATACAATTGGAGAAGAATTAATTGTGCCTGCAATTGCTGAGGTAATCAGTACTGTGTTGCAAAAATCTCCATTAAACTTAATTAAATCAATTCCTCTCAGTAATGACACTACTCAAAGAAGAATTGAAGAAATGGGTGACAATAGAGCAGAATTGTTATTTGAAATTTTGCAAATTACAGATTTTTCTTTGCAAATAGATGAAAGTATGTTACCTGGAAATGAATCATTACTGCTGGGATATGTTCGGTTTGTACATGATGAACAAATTAAGGAGGAATTATTATTTGCAAGATATTTAGAAAAAGATACCAAAGGGGAATCAATATTTCGAGTAATTGAGCAATATTTTAATGACAATAATATTCCACTTAATAACCTTCTTGCTTGTGCGACTGATGGAGCTAAAGCTATTGTCGGCTATAATATAGGTTTTTAGGATTACTTAAAAAACTGTACCAAATTTTACAACTGTTCATTGCATCATACATCGCCAACATTTAGTTTCCAGAAATATAAGTGAATCTATTCACCAGTCAATGCAGCTTGTTATTACTGCAATAAACAAGATTAAGGCTCATTCATTGAATGATCGGCTATTTCGTAAGTTGTGCGAGAAAAATGAAAATAACTACAGATTATTACTCCATACTGAAGTTCGATGCCTTTCAAAAGGGAACACTTTTCAACGATTTTATGAACTTCATAGTTCGTCAAGAGATTCAAAGATATGTTTGATTTTGAAGTTCCTGATTGGATAATAACGCCATTTTCAAGTTATGAAAAAGGTTTTGGAAAAAGAATTAGTTAAGTTGCAGCATGATATCGACTTAAAAGCCACATTTAAAAAGTCATAAGAAGAGTTTTGATTGCAGAAAAAATCATTGACCACTATCCATCTTTGTGGAAAGTCGGAAAGAAATTATTAATAGCTTTTCCAACTTCATATTTAGTCGAACGAGGGTTTAGTGCTGTTTGTCAGCTTTTGACAAAGCAAAGAAATATACTGGATATTTACATGGGTTACAATCAACATTCTCGAATGTAGAAACAATTTTCAAATTTTTTCTGACAACACCTATTTGCAACGCCAGTGGTGAACGTTCATTTTCGGTTTTGAAACGTGTCAAAAATTATTTACGAAACTCACTAACACAGACACATTTAGCTAATTTATCAATAATGTTTATAGAAAACGATGTAGTTCAGGCTTTAGAATATGACTATATTATTGATAAATTCGCTAAACTTAAAGTGAGAAAAGTTCCACTTTAATTTAATTTTATATTATAAATTTTATGTTGTAATAAAATCATTAAAACGTTACTATTTTACAATCAGTAATGTAGGTGGGCCTCAAAATGTGATTGCGCTTGGGGCTTTCAAAATGCTTGATCCGCCACTGAGCATGGAACTAGCCAAACACTTTAATGTTCAGTTGCTCATTACCTTGCCTCCTTACGGAAACACTTGCGCTCAAACGTTCAAATACTCCCATAAAGATGGTTCTTCTATATATGTCTCTCATCTTTGCGTCTGACTCCGTAGTGGAGTGATCTAGCGAGTAAAGCTATTAAAAATACAGCAACTAATACCAAAATTCACTGAAAACTTATTTTTCTTCAAAGTAAACAAAAGTAAGCAATACAACATAGACAAAATCAACAAAGGTTTAAAAAGATGTTTATGTGCGGACGCTTCGCCTGACTTTAGGCCGATATATATATATATATATATATATATATATATATATATATATATATATATATATATATTATATATATATATATATATATATATATATATAATTAATTTCCTATAAATGTAATTTATAAAAGTTCTAACTTGAGTCATTATGCCCCTTAGGTGTTTTTAGTATACGCAATACACTAAAAGATCTCTCAGCACTTGCTATACCTATGGGCAGCGTTACAAACAATCGAAGAACTAATTCAAGATTAGGGAAAACATCATACATTTTCTGTTCAACTAAATATTCTAGAATACCCAGTACACCTCTCACAACAAGGGTTATCACATGAAAAATATATGTCCTGCAATTGTTTCATTTCATCTATCAAAATAGTGGAAATGAGTTTAAATGTATCAATAATGAACAACTTTTTTCTAAATCTGTTTTTCATGAATTGTTGAATTTAGTAAACCAAATAATTCTGTAACATCTTCCAGACCCTTAATTCCGTTAGACTTTTCGTTTACCATTGCATTTACAGTTTTATTTATTACATTAGTTTTAAAATCGATTACATGATCTATAACAGGATTGTCACTGGTGCCTTCATTCTGAAATTTTTTAAATCTTCAAATTCTTTTGAAGTGAAAACTTCTTTAGCCGCGCTGAATGACATTTGGGTAGAGGGTAAACTGATACATTTGCGTCATCGTCATCATTAGCTGCGTTCTCTAGAAAATTTCAATAACTCAAAAATTTAATGTGTTCAAAAGAACGCATCTATACGCATATATTAAAAGTTGGCTCTGAACGTCAAATTTAATACTCAAAGTTGTTGGCAGTGTTGACAGAACGCAGCGATTCTAAGCAAATATCAACCCGTAGAATCAGTGTGCAGTACAGAGTAAGTACTTTTGCCGGATTATTTTAATGTTCAGATTATTGGATTGAATCGAAGAATTCATGGTAAATCACGAATAAGACGCATCTGAACGCATATAACTTCCATATTGCAAGACACATAGGGGTAGGGAAAATAAATTTGAAGGGGTATATAAAAAAATTGTTTAAACCATTGCAATTTTTTTCTTATTTCGGATCGAGGTCGCGCTACCGCGCGATATGATGTCTTGGTTTATCTGCTACTAATATAACCTAATCTAACCAACCATCCATTTTGTTCAAATCTGTAGCTACGGTGGCGTTTTTTACATGTCACTGGAGGTTTTATGTCAATTTGCCCCCAATGCGCATGCTCACAATGCGTACATTGTTGCCAATAACTTTGATAGGTCTTATTCGTGATTAACCCTTAGAACATATACTTACATAGAACTTATACTAATGGAATAGGAATACCGTATAACTTACGTGTACCGAAACTGTGTCCAACATCTGTGCGACAAGGAAAGATATAAAATTTCTTTTGTTCGCTATGCGCATGCTCCAAATGAAAAAACATTTATTTTCTAACCTTAATTTTAACCATAAATATGGTTGAACTTTAATTTTGAAATATTTTTATTGTTACTTATACAATTTTTATAACATTAGGTGCTTTTTATTTTTAAATTGAAATTGAAATTTAGTTCTATAATTTGTATCTGTTAAAAATATATTAAAGAAAAATTAAAAAAAGTGTTTATTTTTTAAAAGAAAAATATTTAAGTTTACATAAAAAATAAGAGATTTATCAAAAGATAATAAGTATTTTTTTTATTAGTATAAGTACTAGTATAGTACGATTTAATAACAATACAACTTGACACTGTAACAAGAAAACTTCTTCTCTTATTTTACTTAATATTACATAACAACTTTATTACAAATTTACTTAATATATATTACAACTTTTACAAAATAAAAATAAATCTACTCTAAACTTAATAAAGTTGGAACACAGCCTGAATATATAAATATATTCAACCTTTCCAGAGCTTAAAGTTTTCTATAACACTAATGACTCCTTTTAGGACTACCAAAAACAAATCTCATGTGAAATATGTCAGTTATTTTATAACTTTCAGTCCACCTTCGTGGCACTCAACAAAAACCAGAAAAATAACATCGTTTGTTAAGATCATGTCATTCCGATACCTTGTTGATACATGATCTTAACAAACTATGTTATTTTTCTGGTTTTTGTTGAGTGCCACGAAGGTGGACTGAAAGCTATAGAATAACTGACAAATTTCATACGAGATTTGTTTTTGGTAGTCCTAAAAAGACTCATTAGTGTTATAGAGCTCCAGAAAGGTTGAATATATTTATATATTTTGACCGTGTTCCGACTTTATTAAGATTATAATAATAATAATAAAGGCCTTTTTCGTAATAAACACAAAATATCAATAAAACATGCGATCCATTGGGCGAGGTTCAGTTAGCCCTGTCTACAATAATAGTAGACAAAACGTCTGTTCAACTAACCCAAATAATTAAACTAAAAATAGCCAAAATAATGACAATAATAACATTTGAAAGTTTGTGACAGAGAAAATGCTAACCAAGCCAAATAATTACTACAACTTTCCTGAATTTCCGAAACGGTTTTATTACGAATGCCGCATTGCCAGCAATATACCCCCATTTTGTTGATTAGCGATATTGATATTATCAAAAAAGAAGAAATAAACTCTTAATAAACTGGATTAACAACATGCATCTAACAAGATGGCAACTGTAAACAATATCGAAAAATACGTGTAGGCCGCGCATAAGCATTTCGACCCAAAGAAATAGAATGAGATTTTGCTTCTCACTTCTTGGACACAATTTTATGATTTGTATTCCTGTTCCATAAGTATACTTAGAACATATAGTTATGGAACAGGAATACAAATCATAAAAATGTGTTCAAGAAGTGAGATGCAAAGTCTCATTCTATTTCTTTGGGTCGAAATGCTCATGCGCGACCTACACGCATTTTTCGATGTTGTTTACATTTGCCATCTTGTTAGATGCATATTATTAATCCAGTTTATTAAGAGTTTATTACTTCTTTTTTGATAATATCAATATCGCTAATCAACAAAATGGGTGTATATTGCTGACAATGCGGCATTCGTAATAAAACCGTTTCGGAAATTCAGGAAAGTTGTAGTAATTATTTGGCTTGGTTAGCATTTTCTCTGTCACAAACTTTCAAATGTTATTATTTTCATTATTTTGGCTATTTTTAATTTAATTAGTTGGGTTAGTTGAACAGACGTTTTGTCTACTATTATTGTAGACAGGGCGAATTGAACCTCGCCCAATGGATTGCATGTTTTATTGATATTTTGTGTTTATTACGAATAAAGGCCTTTATTATTGTTATTATAAACTTAAGAAAGTCGGAACACGGTCAGAATATATAAATATATGGAGCTCTTATAACACTAATGAGTTTTTTTACGACTACCAAAAACAAATCTCATGTGATATTTGTCAGTTATTTTAGTTCACCTTCGTGGCACTCAACAAAAACCAGAAAAATATCATTGTTTGTTAAGATCATGTATCAACAAGGTATCGGAATGACATGAGCATGTCCCAAACTTGCAAGATAAGTCCCCTCGCATGAGCAAAAAAAAATATTATTTGCAACCAGGGCAGTAACCTTTCTCGAGCGAATGTGGGCGCACATTTCGCTCTCGTGCCCAATTTACAACTTACCGTCCTAGTTGCAAAATATACTATTTTACAAGTGGTACATTCGATTAGCACTGAAATATTTATTAATTTATGAATCATATAAATCAATAAAAATAAACCTCTCAAATTCTGTATAAAACTAAAACTATTGCAAAGTTTAAGTAAAGTTCGTTTGAGAAAATCGAGATTGCAAAGATCGAAAATGAATCGAATCGTAACAGAATTTGAAAGGTTTATTTTAATTGATTTATATGATTAATAAATTAATAAATATTTCAGTGCTAATCGAATGTACCACTTGTAAAATAGTATATTTTGCAACTAGAACGGTAAGTTGTAAATTGGGCACGAGAGCGAAATTTGCGCCCACATTCGCTCGAGAAAGGTTACTGCCCTGGTTGCAAATAATATTTTTTTTTGCTCATGCGAGGGGACGTATCTTGCAAGTTTAGGACCCAGGGCCCATAAAAAAAATAGAATCAAAAATGAAGAAATAGCGCTTGCTTTTTCAACTGTCTCCGATAGTGTGGATTCGTCATAAGAACTCTCATCAATCTCCGGTATGACCATATAATTTACACTCATTTTAAAACATTTTCTTCAATTTTTATTTTGATGAAAAAAAAATTCTGTCACATCACTTTTTCAATATTGAGGTCTTGATTGTGTTTATTTTATTTATTTAATTGATTTTAGGGTTCCGTACCGAAAACGGAACCCTTATAGGATCACTTTGTTGTCCGTCTGTCTGTATGTCCGCCTGTCCGTCCGTCTGTCTGTCTGTCAAGACCATTTTTCACAGAAACGCGTAGAGGTAATTAGTTGAAATTTGTATCAAATACTCGGGTCTGCGGTCTCTTTCAGCTGTAAAAAAATCAAACTTGTAAGTCAAAGCGATCAAAAGATATGACCGTTTATGTCGCATATTTTGCGATTTCACAGGGGAATCAAAACCTATAGGGTACTTCCCGTTGACCCAGAATCATGAAAATTGGCAAGAAGCGGTGTCTTATAGCACATGTAAAGACAAAAATCTGAAAACCGTAAATATGTAGTTTAATTACAAGAAAAATGCGAATTTACTATTAGAAACTTATGGAAATACACTAATGTGTTGCGTGGTATTGTCAGGTACCAGAAGCATATGGGTTGCATACAGTTAGGTCCTCCTAAAGATACCTTACTTACAAGTTTGTACGGAACCCTCGGTGCGCGAGTCACAACTCGCACCTGGCCGGTTTTTTTAATGTAACTTAGCGATATTGAATATTTGCGTGCGTTACCGAAGTTATGTGGTAATACAAGTTATGTCGTACTAAAAATGGCATTTTTCGCACAAAAAAACGTGCGCCAAGATAGTACTTTTAACGCATGAGTAATATAAATGAGAAATAGAAAACTACTAAAGCACTAAAATTTCTAACGCACAAGAATAATGATATTGAACTTGTGCAAAAATATGTAAATTATTTGAAATTAAGATTATGTCGCGATGAGGTTTCGCATTATCGTCTGTAACATTTTGCAACAATACAAATACGGTCGTTACAAAAAACTTCTATAACTCGAACTTTTATAACTCCAATTTTTATATAACTCGAACTTTTATAACTCCAATTTTTCTGTAACTCGATTTTTTTTAGAAATTCATAGGTTTAGATAGCATTTTACATATTAATTAACTTCCATAACTCGAATTTTCGTTAACTCAAATTTTTCCATAACTCGTAGTAAAAATTTTCAAAATCGTAAAATTTTACATACAAAATAATCTCTGTAACTCCAATTTTTTAACCGTTGCGTACTTTCCAAAATGTATGGTGCCAGATATTGCCTATCATAAACACATATTTAGTATCATATTTGTTCTAGTAAAGATGCTATATATTTTTTTATTAAAAAATTATTAAAATATTTTTTATTAGTGTGTATTAAGTCGCTTTGTGCATAAAACTAGTTGGTGGATAATGCAGTGGTATGCCAAAAATTGTGGATAATTGTCATCTTGGTGGCATAAAGCAACTAACGTTTGCAACCGACCATACATGGGCACCAGCCGTCGTAATCGAAAACAATTTAAAAATAGGAAACGTCGTTTCTCGAACGGTTTCGCGGTTATAGCTGCTACCGCTCGCGGGACAAAACCGTAGTGCGGCCTCGGCCTTATATTTATCGAAATGTATTTTTAAGTGAGTACATAGAAGCGTGAGAAAACTAAAGATCGACTCAAAATCACGCCGCGATCGACCGGTAGATCACGATCGACTGGTTGGACAGCCCTGCTATATATTAATGAAATTTTAGAGTTTAAACTCAAAGAAGAAATCTCAATACAAAACTTATTTAATTAAGTGTAGCGAATATCTTTGTTCTACATACAATCTTAGAGAAATTTTAGAATTAGAAGAAATAGAATTTTAGAGAATAAACTCATTCTTTTTTCCTACCTCTGACGTTACAATTGCAAATATGAGTGGCCAGAGAAGAAAACTCAATACTATGTCGTTATAGGACAAAGTGAGGTTGATAATTTATCAACCTCACATTCAAACAAGATTACAAAACGCGAAGACGAAGATGTCTTATCTAGCAACGAAACAGTACTAATTCCAGACCTGAACAAAGAAATGCGTAATCTTTAACCCTTTCGAGACTAACGGGATAATACGTTCCATAGCAAATTTGATGTACACTGTTGGAACAGTAACAGATTTAGTTTTCATACCAAGACAGACTGTTTTCTTTCAAGTCTCAAGTCTATTGGGATATATACTCCCATCTTATAAGACTATTGGGACTATATATCCCATACTAAAAAGCATTTTAGTATGGGATAAATACTAAATCCCATTGAAAAATGTATTTAATACATGTAATCGCGTATTGTAAATCGCGTAAATGTATTTAATACATGTAATCGCGTAATAAATGTAATACATTTTGAAAAATGTATTTACTTTATTTTGAAAAAATATCGATATACAGAAACCTTCTTAAATATACTTATATTTACGCATTAACACGTTAACTGCCATGTGTATATAAATGTATAACGCTAGTAGGGTCCTATACGCTGCGTGCATAATTTCTTATAAATGCACAATATCTTCTTTCTGGTCGTGTGTATGCTACCGGAGCTTGCTTATCATAGGTTTTTTATGACGGAATGGTTGGTGTGGCGTAGAAGAACACAATACAACTTAACCCAAAAAAAAAATTTGAAAAAATGTTATAAATTCATGAATGAAAATCAAAAAAAATGTCGTGGCCTGTGGGACCTTTTTCAAAATAACCCGCGGCAGTTAACGTATTAAAGAAAAAAACTATAAAATTCACCATTTTTTTAAGAAAAAAAAATCGTCTCGAAAGATAAGTATAAAAATAAGTATAGCGATTATTTGTGTTCTAAAGACAATCTTTCAGACGAAGTGTACACCATTGCACATTATTTACTTTGGAGAACTTTGAAGATTTTTTTAATGGAAAACAATTAAAAATTACAGACTAACAAAAAATTAATTATAATTATTTTTTATTAATTATAATTTTATTTAACATTTTATTAATAATGCTCATTTATTTTTTGTTTTTGTTTATAAAGAGGTACATATTTACTTTGAATAAATTGTGTAGTGTATAGAGTGAACCATAGTTCACGAAAAAAAATTCGAGTTATGGAAAATTCGAGTTATAGAAATTACATTACTATAAAATGAGTAAAAATGTTGTAGTTATGTAATTTCTATAACTCGAATTTTCCATAACTCGATTTTTTTTTCGTGAACTTTACCATAGTTCGATTTAGGGAAGTTCGACTGTATTACAAACTGAAAAAGCCGACAAGATATGTTGGAAAATGATGGAACAAAGAGTTTGTTACAATGTTTGAACTAAAAATTGCGAATTCAAGAATTTCAGTCAAATTATTTTCCAAAATATTAACGAATATGTATTTATAATTAAAAAAAGATGCTTTAATAAAGAAATTAAGGTGATTTAAAAAAATACAAATTAAATATTGAATAATGATATGGAACTTGTGCAGGCTATATTTATGTAACAATATTTATGCAAGACAAATCAATAGTTTTAGTGGTTTTCTATTCCAATCGAATTTAAACTTTTCTTAAAATCCAGTAAACATTTCTGTAAGTTTGCTGCTGCTTGTCGCTATCTCTACTATACAACTGGCACTAACTACACTTTAAGTCACGCGTCACTCTCTTGTAGCGCATAACAATTATTTACGTAATCTAAGGATAGATGGCTCAGGCTACAACGAAATTTGAAGTATTATGTCATATGTTATGTTATTTTTCTGGTTTTTGTTGAGTGCCACGAAGGTGGACTGAAAACTAGTAAATTACTGGAAAATTTCACATGAGATTTGTTTTGGTAGTCCTAAAAAACCTCAGTAATATTATATAGCTCCGGAAAGGTTGAATATATTTATATATCCAGGCTGTGAAATTCGCCAATGTCGTTCACAAGCCCGAATGCAAAAGAAGGGGTGATCGAGGAGCAACACCTGGCTAAAAAAAACATGGGTTTATTATGCGTATGTTGTCTTGATTTATCTTCCCGCTTCGCGGCGGGAAACCTAATCTAACCAGGGTTAAACCAACGGCCCTAGCCACTTTGTCCTACATTGGACCGAGAGTTCGCGCTGCCGCGCGTATGTTGTCTTGATTTATCTTCCCGCTTCGCGGCGGACAACCTAATCTAACCAAGATAAAACCACCAATAAAAGAGACATTGTACCGTAGCTGTTCGTTGAAATCTGGTTGAAATATGAATGCAAATTCAATACGACGCTTAATATAAAATATATGCTGCCATAGTTAGTTTTTCATATAAAAGCAAAGAGGATCGGATCCTCTTTGATATAAACGGGCAAGAATTAAGACCAGACCAAGCCAGACCAAACCAAACTAAATCAAACCAGATCAAACCAAACCAAACCAGTCCAAACCACACCAAACGAAACCAGACTGAACCAGAACAAATCAGACCAAAGCAAACCAGACCAGAGTAAAGCAGACCACACCAAACCAGATCAAACCAAACCAAACCAGACCCAACCAGTCAAAACTAGACCAAACCAAATCGGACTTAACCAGACCAAACCAGAGCAAACCAGATCAAACCAGACCAAATTAAACTAAACCAGATTAAATTATACCAAACCAGACCCAACCAGTCCAAACCAGACCAAACCAGAACAAACCAGACCAAACCAAACCAGACTAAACCAGAACAAACCAGACCAAATCAAGCCAAACCAGATCAAACTTGACCAAACCAGATCAAACCAACATCCAAATAATTGCGTTCACATATACTGTCTGCAATCTTAAAAATTAAAAAAAAAAATTTCAACAAAAACAACGTAGAGGGTTAATTTTTGCTTGCGGAGCTTAATAAAAGAGTGCCAAAGACGATTAACAACAGTTACAACAGGTAAAAAGCACACAAACATATTTTCAAGACAGACCCGTAAAACCGAATATACCTCACATTTTGGACACTTGACACATTACTATTATTTTTATTATTACAATTATTATTGCTATTATTATGTTCAATGTTGCTACTGCTATTATTATTACTATTAATATTATTATTACTATTATTCGTAGTATTTTTTTTTTACATATTTCGTTAAGTTTGTATTATAACGCGCTTGGCTGCTTGTTCAAATGTAAACTTTATATATCGAAATAAATATTATTTGATTTGATTTGTTAGTAAGAGTTAGAGAAATTGTTTTTAATTTCTTGAATTTATAAAAAATAAATTGTTAATTTTATTGATTTCGCGATATTTTTCCACAAACCTCCCCTAATTTTAAAAGCTATGTCTTAACACATTCCGACAACGTTTCTTCAATTTTCGCCAAATTTTCCAAACAACTCAACAATTTTACCAATAAAAATAAACCTGAAATATTCCTTCAACAACTTTCTGAAATTTAACAAATTTTTGCTTAAATCTAGTTAATAAATCAATACAAAACTCACTCACCAAAGCAGAAATTTCAACAACAATTTCACAAAGACACTCACAAAACGTTTTACAACAATCTCGCAAAGTTTTAGCACAACTTTCAATGAATCTCCGCAATTTTTGTTCACAAGAAAATTACTCGACGCCCGACAACCGCACCTTAATAACTAAAAACGTTCGGAATCGTATTCAAACTCGTTGTATCTCCACTGATTAGGCTCGCTCCGACTCGATTTGTTTACGTTTTTTGCACCCGCAAGGTCAACGAAACGCTACAATTCGCTATCATTTACTGTTTACCAAATAGACTCGCATTTTAAATTAGTAAAACAAGAACATATTCTTATCTTCTCTATCCACCAAGTTCACTTTAAATTGAGTGCTCTTCAATTTTAGATGTTGAGTTTTCATTTTCATAAGGTTCTTGATCTATATCAATATTATCTTGTTCTAGATGGTATCCATCTAGGTATTTCTTAATCGTTAATATTTTTTTTTTTGTAAAGCATCGTCATTGTAAACAAAAAATTGCACGTTTTGGAAATTTATATTTTGCAATTTTTTCAAAAAATTACCATTTTAGTACTTAACGCCATTAACGCCACCCACCGCTTACCTAATCTAACCGGGGTTAAAAAATAAAGTATTTTGAGTTTTAAAAATATTTTAATTTTAAATAAAATGTTTTATTTTATGATTTATCATAAAAATTTTAGGTGTAGAGTTAGGTGTGCATTCAAAAATGTAGCGGTGTTGGCTTTAACCCATTTTTGCCCAAACTGCTACACTCAATATAGGGTTACAATAAATACCGTGTACTTGTGTGCAGTGGTGAAAAATGGGTTAATACGTATGTGCTGTTTCATTTTATAATTTATCATAAAAATTTTAGTTGTATATTGGCGGCATTTAAAAATGAAGCGGTGGTGGCGTTAATACGTAAGTACCTTGTATTTTTGTTTGTTAAGAAAATAAAATATCGTCGGTTAATTATTTTTTTTAATATGTAGGGGGTGGGGTGTCGAAAGTAGTATTCGCCTTAGGCGGCATATTTTGACCCACCGACCCTGTATACCACTAAACTGGCCAAAGAGAAGAAGGAACTATATGAAGTAGGCTCTAGAAAAAATGCCAAGGACCATCTGTACGATAAACGGCAGAAAAACTGGTGGGCGCAATGGACGAGGTTGCTAATACCCAAAATAGTTCCGTGGATAAGCAGAAACCACGAGAAATGGCTTACCATGTAACTCAATTTCTGGACATGGTGCGCATTTCTGGGCTATAAAGATTCTTTACAGCAAATACAAAGATCACCTCTGAAGATCACTATAATCTGTGTGAATATTGCGTTGAAGAAGACTTAGTTACCCCAACAATATTTGAATGCTGTTGATGGACCACAGAAAGGGAACTGCAAACATTAAATATGGAAACAAGCTTCGAACCCAGAAGTTATAGACATGTTATAGAGTAACGAAAACTGGGGCAAGATACACAAACTTCTCGAATTTATTATCAGCAGAAAAGAAGAACACGAGAAAAAATGGCACAAACGATATGAACTTTAGAAAATACGTATGGCCTGGAAACGATGACATAGACAGCAAATAGCGTAAAAAGATTAAAAACCTCTAAACGAGCAATGGAAAATGGGACTCTTGACATACAAGCATAAGAGACAAAATAACAAACCAAGAGATCAGACTGCGAACCAAAGTCAAAGACGTGATTGAACAAAGCGCAGAACTTAAGTGGATCTGGGTAGGACACGTAGCCAGGGGAAACACCGACAAATTGACCCATAGCATTACTCACTGGAACCACAAAAAATATTTTATAGAACCACATTTTATATTTCAAGAACCACAAAACGATGCACTGGAAGACCGCAAAGAAGATGGCTTTACGACATCAAGAAAATAGCCGGGAAAATGGCATCAAATCGCAAAAAGAAGATGCGCAGCTGGACGTAGGCCTCCTTCAAGTCGTTCTATGGACTTGAAGGAGGCCTAACATCCAGTTGTGGACAAACACGGACTGAAGAGGGAGAGAGAGAGAGCTCCGTAAAGGTTGAATATATTTATTTATATATTCAGGCTATGTTCCGACTTTATTAGGTTTAATGGATCCAAAAGTTGCTTACAAAACTTGCAAAAAAAATTGCAAATTCAAGATTTTCACTCAAATTATTTTTCAAAATATTAACAAACACGTATTTATAATTTAGAAAAGATACTTTAATTAACACTTTACCGCATCATGTGCCATAAATGGAACAAAGCAAGAAAAATATTTTATTTAGCGTTTTAAATCAATTTTAGTCCTAATTGCATAGCTGCTCATATCTCTCTCCAATGGCGCTACAGCCCGAAGCGAGCCCTGGCTTCCACCAAACGTTGTCTCCAGCGTTCCCTTTCCTCTGCCGCCGCCCGCCAGTTCCGCACCCCCAGCATCTCTCTCGCATCCCTTTTCACACTTTCCTCCCATCTCGCCCTTGGCCTGCCCGCTTTCCTTCTACCTTCCGGCACTCTGAGTATTTGTCTCGGCACTGCTGTTGGAGCCATCCGGTACACATGTCCCGCCCATCTTAGCCTGCTTAGTTTTATGTGGGATACCACATCTGGGCTTTTGTATAACTGATATAGTTCGAAGTTCATCCTAATTCTCCAGCCCTCTTCGCTGTTAATTGCCCCATAAATTTTCCTCAGGATCTTTCGCTCAAAAATCTCCAGCATCTTTACCGATTTCTGGGTCAGCGTCCATGCTTCGCTTCCATATGTGAGGATGGGTCGTATGATTGCTTTATATATATTACACTTCGTTTGTCTGCTAGCTAGCTTCGAGTTAAGGATGGGTTTAAGAGTGAAGTATGCCCTGTTGGCTTGCATGATTCTATGTTGTACTTCCACCCCTTCGTCGTTCTGATCCGTGACGGTTGATCCCAGATATTTATAGTTGTTGACGACTTCTACAGTGTACTCTCCCATATCCAGATTATTTACTGCGTGTACTGGCGCTCCCGGTCTTACCATCATTACTTTTGTTTTATCCTTGTTTATTGACAGACCTATCTCCTTGGCTCTCTTCTCCATTTTACCGTAAGCATCTTTCATTGCCGTTAGCTATCTACCGATGATGTTTAGGTCGTCAGCATAGCCCAAAAGTTGCGTGAATTTATTGTAGATGGTACCATTGCATTCTATCTGAGCTTTCCTTATAGCTTTTTCGAGCGCGATGTTAAATAATATGGGTGATAGACTGTCTCCTTGTCTCAGACCTGTAATGGTTTCAAACTTGTGCGATGTCGTTTTTTGGATACCGACTTGGTTCCAAGTCTTTTTTAACGTACAATTTACCAATTTAATGATCTTTTGTGGTATCTCGAATTCTTCCATTGTCTTCATGAAAGTTCTTCTATCGATAGGATCATACGCTTGTTTAAAGTCTACGAAGACTTGGTATGTGCTGATGTTCATTTCCCATGTCTTTTCTAGTATTTGTCTGAGTGTAAACATTTGGTCAGTCGTCGACTTTCCTTTCCGGAAACCTGTCTGATATTGTCCTATAATGCTCTCTGCGTACGGTTGGAGTCTTCGTCCGATTATCCATGACAGCACCTTGTAGGCTGTGTTAAGAAGAGTTATACCACGATAGTTCTTGCACTCCAGTTTGTTTCCTTTCTTATAGATAGGGCATATCTTCCCCTCCCGCCATTCCTCGGGTATCTCTTCTGTCCTCCAGATTCTTCCTATCAGCTGGTGTAAAGCACAGTTCAGAGCGTCTCCTCCCATTTTGATCATTTCAGATGGTATCATGTCCGGTCCCGGTGCTTTGTGGTTCTTTAGTGCCTTTATCGCCTCGCTTATTTCTCTTTGTGATGGTTCGTTATCTTCTCTCAGATCTCTAATTTCTGGTGTGTGAATTGGGTCGTCTTCAGCTGTTTGTCCGGTTAATTCCACTCGTAGTGAGGTATTCAGGAGTTCGTTAAAATATTCCGCCCATCTACCTACCACTTTACTTTCTTCAGCCAGTAAGGTGCCCTCTTTACTGTTGATTATTGTTGCTCTGGGCTGAAATCCATTTCGCAGGTTGTTCACTATCTTGTAGCATTCTCTAATTTCGTGTTTCTCTTGGTGGTGTCCTATCTGTGCCACCTGGTCGTTAAAATGGGCCCGTTTCTTCTTCAGAAATAATTTGGATGCTTCCTTTCTTTGCTTGTTGTATTCAGCTTGTTTGGCTCTCGTGGGTCTCTGCAAATTCTCTGCCCTAGCTTTCTGTTGTTTCTCGCGTGCTTCTTCACACTCTGCATCGTACCATTGGTTTCGTTTTTTCCTATGGACTTTCCCGAGAGCCTCCTCTGCCGATTCCTTAATCCCCTTTGCAATTTCCGTCCATTGTTCTTCATTACTATGATTTTCTGCTGCTCATATCTGCCACATATAAATACTGCGTGCGATATATGCGGTATTGGTTTGATGTTTGGACAACCAGCGCCACGCGGTTTCGAGTTCATTGTTGTATTTGAAGCCACGTACTCAGTTGTTTCAAGCTTGAGGTTGTTTTTCGTACTGAGAACGATTTGTTCGGCGGAAAAAAAAATATAATTCATTCTATAGTGATATTAGATATATACTGAGGTAAGTACTATACGTTATGATTATTGAAAGTCTCTAAAAAAATCCAAAAAGGTATTGCCCCATATGTGGTACACTATGAAGTTATGGACTATCATACGATGCATTGGTTTCTTGTAGATATGGATACAAAACTATTTTACGGTAAAATGGGTACCGTCCGAATACCGGATAGTATTGCCAGTGAAGTATCAGATCTGTCCGATGAAGACGTCATAAACCAGACGATACTGGCTCCAGATAGTGACGTTGAGGTGCCTAAAAAATTGCGAAACGATGCCGAGGAAATTGTGATTCCTGCAACAACTTCAGATTCATCTGATGATGATATCCCTTTGTCTAAAATACGAAGAAGTAAGACGAAGAAACCTCATAATTGAGTAGAAGGCAATCTAAGGAAATCTGAAAATGAAACAAAATTTACTGGTTCTGAAGATGTTCTACCTTCTTCAGTTACACAATTAGAAACTCCAGTCCAACTTTTCAAGTTTCTCTTTCCTGATAGTCTTATAGAGCATATTACTGAACAGACAAATTTATACTCGGTGCAACAACGTCCGAACAAACCAGCTAACATAAAAAGTTACGAAATTGAACAATTCATAGGAATTACTATTTACATGTCAATAATTCAGTTTCCTTCTACAAGACATTATTGGAATATCAATATTGGTCATCGAGCAGTAAGCGACGTAATGACCTGTAACAGGTTCGAACAAATAAAACTTTTTTTTGCACTTCAATAACAATGATAACATGATTGAAAAAGATCAGCCTGGACATTATAGATTATTCAAGATCACACCCGTTCTGAATCAGATTAGAGAACAACTACTAATGGTTCCCAAAGAAGAATTTCTTGCTGTGGACGAACAGATTATACCAACAAAAGCGCGAAGTCAACTAAAGCAATATATTCCAAAAACCACATAAGTGGGGCTTCAAAAACTTTGTTCTGAGTGGTATTTCGGGATTCAGCTATGACTTTGATCTATATGCTGGTTCCCAAAACAATACTGTACCCCCAGGAGCACCAAACCTTACTATGGGCAGCAACGTGGTGGTCAAATTAGCACATTCAATACCAAAACATCAACATTACAAGTGGTTTTTTGATAATTGGTTTACCAGCATACTGTTGTGATTTCGCGATTTTGGTTTCAAAAAATTTCAGTTTTTCACGGGTCGGCAAAGAAAACTAAGTGGACACCCGATTAGTTTTTGTTTATTTAGGACCATTAGTCTGCTTTATCTAAATCATGCGGGCAGACGCTCGAACTTAGGGATCGTGCCGAGACGCCGAGAGGATTTTGTTTTATGAGTTTTGGGAAATTTTCCATAAAGATTAGGGGAGGACTCACACCAAGACCGAGGTGATGAGGTAGAGGGGAAGTTAAAAAGGGGCAGTCAGAATTGAGCTAGCGAGAGAGTAATTTGAGTTTTAAAGACGAACCTCCGTATTTTCGTTGAAGTAAATTCCGGGTTTCGACCATAAGTTTCGTAGAATTAAGTGTATTGTTTATTATTAATTATTTTTAAGTTAGTTAGTAATTATTGTAATAAGTTAGCGATTAGTTGTACATATTGTAAGATATTAGCAGATAAGTAGTATTTAATTACATATAAAGGACATATTTGCGTGTAATTAATTCATCCATTGTCCTGATCCTGGAGCAGCACCATACCAAATTACCAGTTCGCAACAGAGATACTATATTTTTGGTGGCAGCGGTGGGATCCAGAAGAATCCGAAATTGGTGGAATTCCTCGGAATTCAAAATCGGTTGGATCCAGAAAGTATCCAAAAGGGACTTGGAAATTTGGTTGCCTTTGGTCGCAGCGAGTTCTGTCCAGGTCTACGTCAAATGCAGTGAATCTACGAGTGTCGTTTCGCCGTACATCACGCAGCTCCACAATAGGACAATTCGGTTGATTAGATACAAACTACGTCTGAGATTTCGTAAAAAAAACTGTAAGTATATCTTTGTTTCGTACGCAAAATATTTCGCATAATTGTTGACGAATTGTACGTTATAATCAAAATGGCTCTTATGACGTTATATGTAGCAATGAGATATGTCAAGGAGTACGATGGACAGGCGGGTAAAGTGCAAGATTTCATAGAATCGTGCGATTTGGCGATGGATGCTGTAGCTTTAGACGTCCGAGATATATTATTTAAGATAATAAAAACATCTAAATTAACAGGTAGGGCTAGAGATTTGACTAGGTACGGAAATTTTTCGAGATGTGGCGAATTAAGGGACCATTTAGGGGACAGATTTTTAGAAAAACGTTCAATTTCCTGTTGTCAAATGGAGTTACATTCAATTTACCAATATAATGGTGAAGGTGTAATTGACTATGCTAATAGAATTGAGAAATGTTTGTCGAATTTGATTGACGCGTCTGTGGTTGGCAAGACTTTAGCAATAGCTAAAGAGATCAACGATATTTACGATATTCAGGCATTAAATGTATTTTTACAAGGCTTGTCGGATTCTTTAAAAATTATAGTAAAGGCACAAAGACCAAATTCGTTAAAGGAGGCGGTTGAGCTTGCCCGATCGGAAGAGTAGAATAGACATAAAACGTGGTACGTACATTTAGTAGAATAGACATAAAACGTGGGGTAAAATCTTGCGATGTTTGCAATAAGAGCGGTCATTTAGGGAAGGATTGTCACTTAAGAAATAGAAACAGCGAACCACCTCAAAATTACAATACCGTTCGAATAAAAGGTGAAGGTTCGGTATACGGCGCACAGATATCCCAAAGTTCCCGAGCTATTTCCCCGATTATATGTTTTTATTGTAAGAAACCGGGTCCTAGAATTTCCGAGTGTAGGAGAAGAATTTACAACGAACAAAACCGGCAGACAAATGTAAGCGAAGTAAACCAACAATTTACTAAAGAGCGTCATTCGTATAACATTGCTAGTGATTCGGGAAACGCACCGGGTCCGACAGTAAGTTCCGTGTCGTCGGACCGAGCAATTTAAGCCCGGAACATGTTCAAAAAAAAATCGAAAATAAATTTAGTGAATTGTCGGTATATGTTTCCAAGAGCATTAACCGAGCAGGTTTAAAAAATGTACATTTACCGTTACAAATTTCGAAACAAGGTTTTGCAACATTTCTGTTAGATACGGGAGCCGACATAAGCATTATTAAATTAGGAATTTTAAGGAATGAATTAAATTGGGATAGTGGCAGGAAAACGAAAATTCGGGGCATTACAAATGGTTTTGTGGAAACATTAGGAGCCATATTAGAGAAATTAGAGGACAAAAATCAATTATTCCACGTCGTTTCAAACGATTTCCCTATATGTTTCGATGGTATTTTGGGAAGTGATTTTTTTGTTATTTAATGTTAATTTGGATTTCGGAAAGAAACGAATGCTTTTCGGAGAAAAGTGTTTGAGTTTTAATGAAAATTTAGATATAAGGGACACTAATTACTTGACGTCTCCGCGTCAAGGTCGCATTGTTGAAACTGAGGTCGGTTTAGATAATTTAGAAGGAAACGTATTAAACATACCTCCTCGGAGTGAAAATATATTTCAAGTTTCGTGCAGGGTAGACAACCCTGATTCATTCGTCTATATTTGTGAAGGTCGCCAAATCAGCGACAATATTTTTATTACTAATTCAATTTCGTATGTTAGGGAAAATAAATGTTTCGTGGGAATTCTGAATACGTCAGAAGATTCGGTCAATGTCAGTCTCGAGCCAATAGATTTAGTATCAATTGAGTCAGATAGTTTCGATTCAGTTATTTATAATTGTAATAACGTAGGATTCGATCAGTTTCGAAATAGAAGCGAATTATTAAGGGAATCGATAAAACTCGATCATTTGAATGTAGGGGAACAGAAGGCTATCGGTGAATTGATTTACAGATATTCTGATATTTTCCATCTCGATGGAGAAAAGCTGACTTGCACCGATGCAGTTCAGCATAAAATTCCATTAATCGGTGATTCACCTCCCATTCATATTAGGCAGTATAGGTTACCAGAAAGTCAAAAGAGCGAGGTACAGAGACAGATTGATAAAATGTTGGATGATAATATCATTGTAGAGAGCGACAGCGCTTATAACGCCCCATTATTAGTCGTACCGAAGAAAGCAGGTGCGGACGGTAAACTTAATTGGCGCGTTGTTCTAGATTTTAGGAGGCTAAACGAGTCTACAGTAGGATTTTCGTACCCAATTCCCAATATTAGCGACATTTTAGACAAACTAGGGAATTCCAAGTATTATTCAAAGTTAGATCTATCGAACGCGTACCATCAGATAGAAATGCATCCGGATGACATGCATAAAACGGCATTTTCACATCAATTTGCTCACTATGAATTTAAAAGAATGCCTTTCGGTCTAAAATTAGCTGGAGCATCATTTCAACGCCTTATAATTAGCGTGTTGTCGGGAATACAGGGAATTCGCGCATTTGTTTACCTGGATGATATCATAGTATTTTCAAATAATTTGCGTACTCATTGTGAAAAATTGCAAGAAATTTTTGAAAGATTACGATCTTTTAACCTAAAATTAAGTCCGGAAAAATGCGAATTTCTAAATAAAGAGATTGTGTACCTAGGTCACAAAATTACTGATGAAGGAATTTTGCCTGACGAAGATAAAATCTTAGCGGTAAAAAATTTTCCTGTACCAACATGTCAGAAACAAGTAAAGTCGTTTTTAGGTGTGGCTTCGTGCTATAGACGATTTATTAAGGATTTTTCAAAGGTTGTTTCCCCGATAAATAACTTGTTAAAAAAGGATGTGCATTTTCAATGGTCGCAACGTTGCCAAATTGCATTTGATGAATTAAAACATTTATTAACTAATTCGCCAATTTTGATTTATCCCGATTTTTCAAAACCGTTCATATTAACGACCGATGCTTCAGATTATGCTATCGGTAGTGTTTTGTCGCAGGGTAAGATAGGTCAGGATCTGCCCGTCGCTTACGCATCAAGATCGCTCAATAAGGCCGAAAGAAATTACAGCACATGCGAGAAGGAATTATTGTCCATTGTTTAGTCTTGCAATTATTTTAGACCGCATTTGTTTGGCAACAAATTTTTCGTTCACAGTGACAATAAGGCATAAGTTTACCTAAAAAATATTAAGTCTCCAAATTCCCGTTTAACTCGAATGAGACTCAAACTGGAAGAATTCGATTTCGAAGTTAGTTACAAGCCCGGCAAATTCAATAAAACGCGGACGCTTTAAGTAGAATAGATTGGGATCAAACAATTATCAGAGAACCCAGTTGTAGTATTAATTTGACAAATAAAGTAATTAACGATTACGAAATTTTTTGCAAGTATTTAGAAGGTAATGTGATTATACCCGACGACGGTTTTCAAGAATGCCAAGATTCACTTCTAGATGATTTGCCTGCTAACGCAAATTTTTGTTTAGAATTCGACGAAAATGCGAGACCATTAGAACCCTATGTTGACGTCGTAAATAAATTACAATGTCAAGACGACCTTGACAAACTTGACGTACAACGGGGAAACGTTTATTTAATGAATATCACTAATAATAGGAAACTTATCTGTCTCGTACCCTCAGTCAATTCTCTTTTGAAGGTTTCATATGAGAATATATTTTATATTTTGATAAAATTAAAAGACAAATTTATTGAACATAACATAACAAGTATTTATGCAGGGAGTAATTTTGGTAACAATTTGAAGTGGTGTAAGGTTAGGCTAATGTTAAGATATATATTTAAAAATTCGGGAATCAAAATTTGTGTGTGCCATAACAAGGTCCGGAAGGAAAACTTTAGTGAAAATTAAAAAATACAATTTTAACGGAATATCATGACCTGGCCACCGGAGGACACCCAGGTATAGGCCGAATGTACAAAAGAATTAGGCGCAAATATAATTGGGATAATTTAAAATCAGATGTAAGAGAATTTGTTAAAAAATGTAGGCAGTGCCAACAAAATAAGGTTCAAAATAAGACTCATAGGGCACCCTTAATTATTACAGATACTCCCGAAAAGTGTTACCTTGACTGCGTAGGACCGTTACCTATATCCGAATATGGCAACAGATTTTTACTAACGTGTCAGGATGCCTTGAGTAAATATTTAATAGCAATCCCGGTTCCCAATATAGAATCAGCTACGATAGCTACATGTTTTGTAAATGAAGTTATTTGTAAATTCGGTATAATGAGCGAAATCGTCACAGATCAGGGAAGTAATTTCATGTCGGGGCTATTCAAAGATGTTTGCAAATTTTTGAAAATAAAGAAATTAAATTGCACAAGTTACCACCCCGAATCAAATTCGGTCGAAAGATCTCATCGAACGTTGGGCGAATTCTTGAGGAATTTTGTTAATAAAAATAAAACTGATTGGTGTAGCCATGTCCCTTACTTTTTGTTTTCATATAATACTACACCACATTCAACCACCACGTTTATGCCATTCGAATTAGTGTACGGCAAACAACCTATTTTACCAACGTCAATTACAGCTCCACCAGAATTTTCATACAATTACGACGATTATCTGACGGACTTGAAACACAAATTACGCGTGACTAGACAAGAAGCTAGAGACAACCTAATCAGAAGGAAGGAAAGGTCGAAAGTTTTATATGATAGGAGTAGTTCAAATATAGAATATGAAGTAGGAGATTCGGTTTGGCTATTCGATGAAAGTACCAAAACGAACAAAAGCAAAAAAATTACATTCAAGATATTTAGGACCATTTAAGATAGTTTCTATAGATTCAGATGTCAATTGTACGCTTAAAATAAAAGGAAAGTACGTCAAGGTACATAAAAATAGAATAAAAAAATGCCATGTTAATATCGCGGAATCTCGAGTTTAGTTTCTCTTATTGTTAGTTTAGATGTTTAGAATCTTGAGTTTGGAACTCCATTATTCATGAGCCTACCTGCGAATAAGTTCATAATTACAGAGCCTGTCGCGAAATATTTTGCCGTTAACGTTACACAAAGGTATACATGTTTCCATCTTGTTGTTTTTGTTAAGTGTTAAGTGTAATATGTGACAATATGTTTGTAAATAAAATTGACTAATATTTCTGATACAAATAGTGAAATGTGTGAGACGAACTTTTTAGCGGAAACAAGAGAGGTCTGTGAATATTATAAAACATCGTTGAACCGTCGACCGGCCGTTACTAATCGTAAGATGCAAAATTGGAAGGAATCATATTCATCAGGAGAGGAACCGGCGACTAGAAATTATTCGTACGACAACGACAACGCGGTGGCAAAATATGAAAAATTTGTCACTTTGAGTAGCGCCAACTTTTTATTAAGTGAGGGAGTGTTGTGATCTCGCGATTTTGGTTTCAAAGAATTTCAGTTTCTCACGGGTCGGCAAAGAAAACTAAGTGGACACCCGATTAGTTTTTGTTTATTTAGGACCATTAGTCTGCTTTATCGAAATCATGCGGGCAGACGCTCGAACTTAGGGATCGTGCCGAGACGCCGAGAGGATTTTGTTTTATGAGTTTTGGAAATTTTCCATAAAGATTAGGGGAGGACTCACACCAAGACCGAGGTGATGAGGTAGAGGGGAAGTTAAAAATGGGCAGTCAGAATTGAGCTAGCAAGAGAGTAATTTGAGTTTTGAAAACGAACCTCCGTATTTTCGTCGAAATAGATTCCGGGTTTCGACCACAAGTATCGTAGAATTAAGTTTATTGTTGTTAGTTAGTAATTATTGTAATAAGTTAGCGATTAGTTGTACATATTGTAAGATATTAGTAGATAAGTAGTATTTAATTACATATAAAGGACATATTTGCGTGTAATTAATTCATCCATTGTCCTGATCCTGGAGCAGCACCATACCAAATTACCAGTTCGCAACAATACCCCTTATGATATAATTGACTTACGAAGGTATTCTACCATTAGGAACAGTAAGAATAAATCGTGTTCCAGGAGCTGTAATGCCGACGGAAAAAGAAATGAAGAAGAGAGGCAGAGGTCATATGGTAGAAAAAATAGCCAATATAGACAATGTAGATAGATGTCAGTGTTAATATTTTTTCATTTTATTGATATGACTGTCGTGAACTGTTGGTTACTAGCTAGAAGAGCTAAGAAATTTGAAATGCCTCTTTTAGATACCGAACTGGCAATAGCAGATGCTCTATCAAGGCAGGAAAACCAGCTAGACAAAGCAAAGTATCCGCAAAGATGGGTTTGACCATTTTCCCTACTGGGCTGAAAGAAATAGGTCAAGATGCAAATATCCAGGCTGTACAGGAAAAACATATACAATTTGCACAAAATGCACAATACCGCTGTGTCTTAATAAAGAAAGAAACTGTTATTCACGGTTTCATACCGAATAAAGTTTATTGTACCCTGAAATAGTTTTACTCTAATTATACTTACATACCCTAATAAATGTAAACCATTTACAACTGTAATATTTTGTTGTTGCATGATGAAGCATCACATTTTGTTGATGCATGTTGCAAATGAAGTTATTTTGCAAGCTATATATTTTGTATTATTTTTACGTGAAAATAGAATTAAGAAATTAAGTTTTCATCTAATAATTTTTTAGATAAAAAACAAAAATTCATGCGGTAAAGGGTTAATAAACTAAATAAATTTTAACAATTCAATTTGAATAATGATATTGAATTTGTTTGTGCACGCTATATTTATGTAATAATATTTATGTGAGCCAACCCGATATAAAATTAATAGCTTTATTACTTTTTCATTTGAATCAAATTGAAAGAAACTTGTTATTAGTTTAAATACGAGTAAACATTTTTGTAAGTTTGTTGCTGCTTGTCGCTATCTGTACCACGCAACTAGCACTAACTACATTTTAACTCACGCTGTTGCAGCACATAACGAAGATTTACGTAATCTAAGGATAGATGGCTCAGGCAACAGCAAAATGGATTTGAAATAATTCCAACTTTTGTGCTCCTTTTAAATTTTGGTGTATTGTCTCGGTCTGTGTCTGTTTATTGTCTCGGTCCGTGTCTGTTTATTGTCTGAACCTGTCGAATTTCTTTTATTAAAGGAATTACAAAGCAAATAACATTAATATTGAAAGGAATTAATATTAATGTAGAAAGGAAATAAATAAATAAAAGAAATTATTGAACAAAAACGTTTTGATTTGTTACAAAATGCTGGAAATTCTTATTGAAATTATTAATAATTGCTGTTTTACCTTTTGAGACTTCATTCAATTCTATCTCTTTATCGGAATTTATCTCATCATCCTCTTATTGGAATTTATGCGGTTTGTTGAAGAAACATTCTCTTTATTAAACTAAAGATTGATATAATTATTGTTAGCGTTTCTTTCAGCCATTTTTTCCAAATATCTCCAGCAGTTCAAAGCCTTTGGTATATAAGCTGGAATATAAATATTAGAATAAATCTGGAATAACGTGTGTTATTAAACAATGTTAACGTGTGTTAAATTTCTTTGTTGCATTATTGATACAAATTTTGCAAAAGAATCAAAATTATTCAGAAAAAAATTCCGATTTTAGAAATTCAAAATTTGCACTAAAATTTGGTTGAGCGAAATTTTTATATACACTGGAGAGCAAAAAATTTAGGTCACTTGAAATTGCAATTTGATGTTTTAGTAGAATTTTCTGTTTGTAAGGCTAAAAGACTGGCCCAAAAGTAGATATACAGTAGGTATACAGGTTATACACGTATTTGTTTTGTTTCTAGTGTAAACCATGGCAGGAAATCTGAGCGAGGAGCATCGATGCTGGATCCTTAAGACCTACTGGAAGTACGAAAATGCAGAGACCGTGCGTAGGATGTGGGAAAATGAATTTCATTTGCCCGCGCCGTCATGTCTAACGATTTACCGCATCAGAGACAAGTTCCATCACCAATGCATCGAAGTCTGGACGACCACGCGCAACGATCACACCGGAAAATGAGATGAAGGTAGCTCTTAAATTCGTAAACAATCCGAAGAAGTCCACGCGACAAGCGTTTCATAAGCTGGGTATCCCGAGGACATCATTACAACGTCTGATTCAGTCAGATGATTGCGCATTATCTCACATTATCTGTAATCTGCGGTCAGAATCGTCCGGAAGAATTCCATAGCAACAGTCTGGGGCGGTACAGCTTAAGGTTCAGCTAGTGCCCTTAAGCTGTACCGCCCCAGACTGTTGCTATGGCCTTCTTGAGGACGATCCTGACCGCAGATTACAGTTCTGTGAGATAATGCGCAATCAACTGAATGAAGAACCAGACCTGCATTTCTTCGGTTTAAATTTGTCGAATATTCGCCATGCCGCTTCGCACGCGGAAACGTAACGGGATTCGACGTAGTCCGTAATCTCGTCCCAGTTGGTTACGTTCTGAATTTCGACTATAGCCGAATCGGCTCCCATGTTGATATATTTGTAAAGATACAGCAGTCTACCGTATAGCAAAGCTCGACGTTCGTATGGGATCCGTACTTTTTTGTCAGGTATGGGCTGTACGGTATCACGTCCCTATTGTCGACGTCGAGATGTCTCCGGTTTCGCTCCACGACTCCGGTATTGCCGTTATTTCGGCGCCGATACGTTGGATGAGAGTTCGCCTTATGGACGGTACTCTCGGAAAATTGCTTGGGGTATCTTTTCCGGCAGATCCCAGAGACAGGATCCCTGCAAGGAGCGTTGGGGAAACGATCATCGCAAGGACCATGAATCATCGTATTCAAGACAATTTGGTACAATTCCGGTTCCGCGATCGGGTCGGGAAGTTCCGCCGAAATTACTATGTCGACGTCTGCGGGTTCCCTAAGTTTGTCGTCATCCGCCAACGTGATCAGGAGATGGGCGTGGGGCAGACCTCTCTTCTGAAACTCAACCGTGTACACGTACGCGGTGACCCTGCCGAATAGTCCGTTCTTGACCTCTGTCAGCATGGCAGCGAATTTTTTTAAAAAAACTCGTGCCAACAGGTCGGGTCGGTCTTGGGCTGTTTGTCTAGGAAAAGCCATTCGCTCTGCAATTTCCGGCCATTTCGGGTTACAAATCATTGTAACGAATAGGGTAGGTTTACCGAACTTTGCAACAATGCTCATAGAATCTTGATACTGTTGCATCATGAATCTACGCCCACCGTTGAAAGAACTCGGTAAAACCGTCATTCGTCCAATACGCTCTCCCCCTACTTGGTCACGTTGGTTGTTAAGTCGCTGTATGTGGTCTGCAAGGCCCGCATACGTGTCCACACGTAATTCACCCTGATGGAAGCGTAAAAATTGAAGTCGCTCGCTTTCGATTTTTACGTAGGCGTCCACGATAAATTGCTGTGTGAGCTTACCAGCATTTAAGATAGGGTTGTAACCCTCTCCGGCTCGTTGTTGTAGCCGGTATCAGTAAAATTCCGCCATGGAAATTTTACGACGCACGTTTCCTCTAATCACGTTCGACATCAATTTAAACGACCAACCCAGTGAACCGTACGGGAAGAGGATCGGATAGCAGAGAGGATCTGCAAGTTCCGACGAACTGCGAATGTATCGCAGACGATGCGGAACATCGTTTCTGTATTGCACTTGCAGAGGTTCGGAACAGCATGGAACATCTCCGTCTCTACTTTGGAAGATGACTCCTACTTCGTTGGGGTTCATTGGTGCACTGTACCGTCGCCTGTCCGTCTCTACGTCTGTTTTGAACTTAATGCTTATGTCAGGAATGTCTCGTCCTTCTAAGGTCGCTAAACGTCTTGCCTCGTCGACTACTTGGCGCAGGGAGCGGTAAAGCGTGGCAAATGGGTTGTTTTGCCTTAAAAATACGTCGATTTGGTTTAATATATCAATTCGACAATCGCGAGGATCGGCCACTCTTTGGTCAGCGGCTTCCGCCGCGTCCAAGAAATATAGCACCCCGAATTGTCGGGCACCTGGAAAACCCACGTCCCCTATCGCATGCCTAACCAAGCCAGATACAACATATACAGGTGCACCGCGCCCCAGATCTTGTCGCAACTTTGCGTGTACCGACGCAAAGGAAACCTGATTATTATATCGCATAATGTATCTGATGTAATGGCCTTTGTAGATTTGATTTTGTAAGAAATAATTCGAAAATTGTGCAGGATATTCAGGCAACGGTGGGAGCGTTATGTAACCAAAGCGACAACAATTAAAACTTTCCTCCTGAAAAGAAATTGCTGAACATGAAGGGCACACTTGGTCAAATGTGCCAAGAGAATGGGCTTGAACAACAGCGTTTGCAACTTGTGGGAGTGAAAGCTGTTGATCCCTGATAACATTTTCTGGAGGTAAATTTTCTTGTATGTCGGGTCCCCGGATGATAATATGCTGCAGGATATTTACTACGGGAGGAATCTGTCTTACTGGAGGTAGCGGTGGAGGTAAATTTTCCTGTACGTTGGGTCCCCGGATAATGATATGCTGTAAGATATTAATTACAGAACGAATCCGTCTTACCGGAGGTAGCGGTGGAGTGTAGAACTCACGATAGGGACTCGGACGTCTTGGTGGAAAACGGGGTGAAATGGGTGACGGTGGCGAAGCAGCGTTCACTATGCGGACTTCTGGAAAAACTGTGCCAAAAACAGGTGAGATGTCCCTATCAATATCTACATTCGGTGTTTGGAGGGGAGATATGTCCATGAATACCTGAATGTCAGGGGAGCTATTGCGTCGTGGGAGTTGGATCGGTATGGAACCGGAAGCAAGCTCCGCCTGTGAACAAAGTGGTGTTGATAGTGTTCGGAGGATTGTTGGCACGTTGTCGACTGGTAAATTTGGAAGCCGCAAGGAACGTCTTGTGGGCGTGCAGGAAATTGATGTCATATTTTGTGAGGGTGCAATGACTGGTGTTGATTTGGGAGTACCTATAGATGTTATGATGTCTACCCTCGATGGTGTGCTGCGCCGTGAAGACCGTCGTCGTGGTGGAAGTTTTGAGGTTTTTGTCGGGAGGTTGTCGGGAGTACCTGTAACTGTTACGTCATCTGCCCTGGGTGGTGTGTGAAGCCGTGAGGACCGTCGTGATGGAAGTTTTGCGGTTGTCGGACTAATATCAGGAAAATCACTATCAGATAGTCGATGTTTCAACCTGCGGCTTGAAATAATGGACGGGGAAGAATCAGGAGAAACAAAACACGATTGTGCACGGGACGTGGATGGTTCATCTGAACTAAATCGCAAAGAACGGCGAACGGATGCCGCCGGATTTATAGATGAGGTCCTCGGTGCATAAAGAGGAGTTCGTGGACATGTCGGAGAAGCTGGTGGAACCGAAGAAATTCTGAAAAATCAATTCAATTATTTGAAACAAAAAAAGAATAGGTTTTCCAAAAATTTGTTTAAAAACATTAAAAAAAAATCCATTTGTAAATAACTTTTCAACATTATTATAATGTAAAAGCAATGTTTCCGACATCTTTTTTTCGACAATATATATGAGATTTTTGTCAGATTGTTTGTCGTATTCGGAAGTATATGAGGTTGAGAAAATATAGGCCAAACGTCCTTAACTTTAAACGTGTTTTTCTCGAAATGGCATTTTTCAAATTTGCCCCTATGTAACTCAAAGAGAAATTGTCCGAATGACTTGAAATTTGGTCTGAGTACTCTTGAATATATTTACTGTACCGTCAACTAGGATATTTGTGATTGGATGAAAATTGACGATTTGGTATTAAAAAAACGACCATTTTTTAGGCAAAAAAACTGACTTTTTTTCTTAACTACGCCATTTTGTCGGATTTTGATATTTTTCGGTAATTCTAGTTCATGGTACATAAAATACCTTCTAGTTTATGGACAATTTTTTTTTGGGTTCAGCTACTCAATCGGCTTCAAGGAGGTGGGCAGTGGAGGAACTTTTTTTTGCGCTACCGAAGGCAGCGCATAAGTCGCTTGGATATTAATATTTTTCTATGAAAAAATTATGTAATGAAGGTCAAATATAGCCAAAATGTGTTCTTATATATGTTCTCAAAATAATTTCCTGAAACATTTAATTGATTTAATCCCCATTTAATTGGGGATCTTCCGGGGTAGTGCATGCGAACCGCACGACAATCTCCACGAAAGAGACCTGTCGCATAGCCACTCCTACCCAAGTCTGACTCTCTCCTCCACGCTTGGCGATCCCTGGAAACTTCACACATATACCACCAAGATGCGGTGGAAATCCGTATGGCGGGTGATATAAGTGAAGGCTAACGAGAGCCGGCGAAATGGTCCCCCGATAAGGGGGTTAAGCGTGGGGCCAACTACTCCACCTTGGAAAAAAGAACAAGTTACGAAACCAAACAACAAGCCTCGGAAAACTTATATGGACACACGGATACGACATTTGCAAGGAAAAAAGGAAGAAGATTTACGAATTGGGACCTGGAATATTCGAACCATGATGCAAACGGGAAAAATGATAGAAATAGGCAACGAATTAGACAAGTTTAAAATGGATATCGTAGCACTCCAGGAACTTAGATGGAAAGGACAAGGAAGGATAGATAAACAGAAGTATTCAATATTCTATAGCGGATGCTCAGATGTTGCTGGACAACATGGAACTGGCTTCTTTGTCAATAAAAAAATGAGAGCATCAATTATTAGCTTTACACCAATAGATGAAAGGCTCAGTACAATGAAGATACACGGGAAGTTCAACAACATAACTCTCATAAATGCATATGCACCAACAGAAGACAGCGGTGAAGAATCAAAAGACCGATTCTATGATGCTCTGGAGAATGTATGTGCAAGAACAAGCACCTATGATACCTTAATAATAATGGGAGACTTCAATGCTAAAATAGGGAAAGAACATTTCGCAGTCGAAGTCATCATCATTATCATCAAACAGCCCTTTGCGTCCACTGCTGGACATAGGCCTCCCCAATTTCCGCCCATTTCCTCCTATCCTGAGCCTCTCGCATCCAGGCTCCTCTTGTTCTTTTTATATCGTCAGTCCATCTTGTGGGGGGCCTCCCCCTGCTTCGTATATCTGCTCTTGGCCTCCACTCCAGTAGTCTCTTGGTCCATCTTCCATCTGACATTCGGGCCACGTGTCCAGCCCAGTTCCACTTTAGCCTCGCCATACGCACAACCACATCTGTGACACCTGTTGTTCGGCGTGGGTCTTCGTTTGTGATATGGTCTCGTAGCGACACGCCGAGCATCGATCTTTCCATCTTTCGTTGTGCAATTTGGAGCTTTTTTGCAGTGGCGACGGTGAGTGTTGCGGTTTCAGTGCCGTAGGTCATAACTGGCAATACACATTGATCAAACACTTTCCTTTTCAAGCAGACTGGCAGATCGCTTTTGAATACGTCCCGAAGTTTTCCATATGCGGCCCAAGAGAGGATTATTCTTCTTTTAAATTCGCATGTTTGGTTGTCTCTAGTTATGCGTATTTCGTGACCTAAATAGGTGTATTTGTCTACGAAATCAATATCTCTAGCGCCTACATCTATCTGTCTGCTTGGGACCAAGTTTGACATACATTTTGTTTTGGAATAGTTTATTCTTAGGCCTACGGTATTACATGCTTCCTGTTCTAATAGCATTGTTTTTATATCGCTAAGATCGTCAGCAAGCAGCACTATGTCATCTGCAAATCGCAGATTTGATAGATTTTTGCCATCTATGGTTAAGCTTTTTCTTTCCCAGTTGAGCTTTTTGAAAGCGAGTTCCAAAACCGCGGTGAACAATTTAGGCGATATCGTATCCCCCTGTCTCACGCCTCTACCAATTGGAATGGGTTTGGTGTTTTCATGGAGTTGAACCGTCATACTGGCGTTTTTGTAGATGTTGTAAATGGTTCTCGTGTAGCGATGGTCGACACGGCATTCCTGTAGTGTCTTCCATAACTGCATCTAACTCGACGGTGTCAAATGCTTTATGGAAATCTATGAAGGCCAGTACGAGTGGTCTGTTGTATTCAATACTTTTCTCGACTATTGTTTTAACACTTTGTAGAAGGTCATTGGTTCCGTATCCTGTGCGAAATCCTGCCTGTTCCACTGGTTGGTAGAAGTCCGGTTTATTTTCAAGTCTATTTGTTATTATTTTTGTAAATAGTTTGTAGAGATGACTTAGAAGGCTTATCGGCCTATAGTTTTCTAGGTCAGCTATATCTCCTTTTTTGTGCATTAAGATCACAATAGCGTTGTTCCATGCATTTGGTACTGTACTGCTGAACAGGCAAAGATTGAACAGGTCTCTGATTTTTCCTAGCAGGTGGACACCTCCGATTTTGATGGCGTCTGCGGTGACGTGGTCACCTCCGGGGGCTTTGTTTGTCTTCGTTTTACTTAAGGCTAATTCTATTTCATCTAAAGTAATATCTGGTAGTATTTCAGACCCTTGGTTTATGATGCCCTTTTTATTTGATACGATATCTGGTTCAGATTCCGGGATTGGTTCTTTTTGGCTTGTATATAGAAGTTGGTAGAATTCTTCAACGACATTTAGGATCTCCTCTCTGTTCGTTGTTATATTTCCTTGTTTATTTCTGAGTTTAGTTATTTGTCTCTTCCCGCTTCCCAGTTTTCTACGCAGGACCTTCATACTTTTGTTGTTTTCTATGGTTTGTTGAATTTTATCTTTATTATGTGCTCTTATGTCGCGCCTTATTGCCTTCGATATCTGTTTATTTATCTCTCGTAGTTCTTCGATGGAGGTTGTCTCTTCACTTCTCATGTTTCTTCTACTTTGCATCAGATGTATTGTTTCTTGGCTGAGTTTTTCTTCTTGTTTTGTTCTAGGGCAGCATGTACTTTGACTTTCTATTATGGCATTTGTTATTCGGTCGTTTAGGTTGTTGATGTTTTCATTTTTGTCCACTTTTCCACTCGTCAACCGGTCTGCGATGCACTGTTGGTATTCCTCTACATATAGTGGGCTGTGCCATTGTTGGTTGGTTGTCTTTTTAACCATTTTGTGTCTTTCTTTATATCAATGGTTATTTTTGATCGCACCATTCTATGGTCGCTCCCAGTATCAAATCTATTTAATACCGTTACGTCCTTGATTATATGTTTTTTATCCGTTATTACAAAGTCTATTTCATTTCTTGTGCGGCCGTCTGGACTTTCCCAGGTCCATCTTCGATTATCGCAGTCGAAGTAGCTGGGCAATATTCACTGCACAATGAGAAAAGCCCAAACGGCATTCGTCTATGCCAATTAGCCAACGCAATGTCGCTGCGAATAAAAAGTACAGCCTTTGAGAGAAAAACTATATACAAAGGCACATGGAAAATGCCGGGAACCCAACTGGTGAACCAAATCGACCACGTACTTATAAGGAGAAGATACGGCTCATCAATAACCAATGTGAGGACCCACAGAGGGCCAAACTGCGATAGTGACCATTTCCTGGTAGTGGGAAAATTACGGCAGAGAATATCAAATGTCGCCAAAACTAAAGGTACAAAAAGGGAGCAGTGGGATACAGACCAGTTGAGCAAAAATGAAGCCCTAAACAAATATCAAAACGCCATCAGCATGGAGTAAGATAGACTCCCAGACCATAGCAATATTGACGATGAGTGGAAGTCCATGGAGAGGGCAATAATAAAAGTAACAAAAGACGTAGTAGGGACAAAAAGAAAATCAAGAAACATAGATTGGTTCGATATGGAATGTGAAAGGGTTATAACAGAAAAGAATAATGCGCGACAAAAGATACTGCAAAGAAACACTAGAACTAATAATGCAGTATACCAAGAGAAGCGGAGAGAAGCCAACAGGTGCTTAAGGGAAAAAAAAAAGAGATATGATGCGTAAGAAAATAGAAAGCATAGAAGAGAACTATAATCAACGCAAAGTGAAGGATTTCTATAGAACAATCAGAAATGAAGCGAAAGGGTACCAGCCAAAATTAAACGTATGCAAGGATAAGAACGGAAAAATCCTAACGGAAGAGAAAGATGTCATGGATAGATGGCGCCAGTACTTCGCCGAGATACTAAATGTTGATCATATGGAAGACCTAGAAGAGCCAGAAACAGTAATATACACAGCTCAAGAAAATACCGAACCACCTACATTGGATGAAGTCAAAACAGCCATGGAAAAGCTTAAAAATGGTAAGGCACCCGGCGAGGACGGCATCACTGCCGAAATTTTAAAACTGGCCGGAATAGATGCACATAAAAGACTGCACCAACTAATATGCAAAATATGGAAAGAAGAACAGATGCCTGACAGGTGGAAAACTGGGTTAATCTGCCCTATCCACAAAAAAGGCGACAAAACAAACTGCGACAATTACAGGGGAATAACACTACTCAACACTGCATATAAGGTACTCTCCAATGTGATATTCGACAGGATAAGACCGTACGCAGAAGAAATATTAGGAGAATATCAATGTGGCTTCCGAGAAAGTAGATCAACTCTGGATCAGGTATTTGTGCAAAGTCAAGCAATGGAAAAATGTTATGAATACAACATCGACCTGCACTGTCTGTTAATCGATTTTAAAAAAGCATTCGACAGTATTAAAAGAGCAAAACTAGGAAGTGCACTTGCTCTAATGGGTATCCCACATAAACTTGCCAAACTAGCCATGATGACAATGGATGGATCCAAGGCCAGAGTAACAGTCCAAAACAAAACATCAAAGGAATTTGAAATAAGAACCGGTGTTAGGCAGGGAGATGCCTTGTCAGCTGTTCTTTTTAACCTTGCGCTACAAAATGCAATTGTAAACCTCGAAAATAAAGGAAATATCATGATCATGGCTAGGAACAACAGAACTCTAGAAGAATTGTTTTTAAAAATAGAAGAGGAAGCGAGCAAAGTCGGCCTGAAAATACATGCAGATAAAACAAAATACCTAAAACGGTCACGTGATAACCCAAGAAGGGCCCCTCAGAACTTCATTATAAATGATCATCGGTTTGAAGAAGTTCAAAATGTCAAATATCTTGGAGTAACTTTCAATATCACAAATAATCTATCACTGAGGGTACAAGACAGAATCCAAGCTGCGAATCGATGCTATTATTCACATCTGAAGCTCTTCAAATCAAAAATCATCTCACGTAAAGCAAAACTGCGAATTTATAAAACCCTGATCAGACACCCGTGCTAACTTATGGAGCTGAATCCTGGAGTATGTCGGAAGCAGACAAAAACTCTCTTCGTATTTTTGAAAGACGGATTTTACGGAAGATCTTTGGACCAGTGAGAGACGAAGAAGGATACAGAATTCGCATGAACAAGAACTAATAGAAGGTGAAGACATAGTAAGATTCATTAAGGCACAGATACTTCGATGGGCGGGCCACATGATTAGAATGCCGAGTGCGAGAGCACCCAGATCCATCCATAAAGCGCAACCTAACACCTCAAGAAGCAGAGGTAGACCCAGAACCAGGTGGAAAGATAAGGTAGAGGAAGATGTAGAAACTCTACAAGTAGGAAACTGGACACGTGTCGCTGAAGACCGTCACAGGTGGAAGGGGATTGTTAAGGAGGCCAAAGCTCACCCTGGGCTGTAGAGTCAGAAGAAGAAGAAGATTTAATTGAGTACTTTTCTTCCAAAAAATTCGCGAAAATCACACAAATTTTCAGCGGTCACAGTGGATAGCCCCTTAATTTGTCTGATCACGTCCACAGACATAACTCTGTATACTGAGCCAAAAAAAAGCCACATGTCATTATGAATACGCAATTGAATTAGCCAGGAGTCACAGTGTGGGGTGGCATATCCAGCGATGTTATCGTGGGTCCTGTCTTTTTTTATGGTACCGTTGATGGCTCCAGGTATCTGTACACGTTTATCGAAATTGTGGTGCCACAACTGCAAGCACGGCCCGACTTTTCGGAATTGTTCTTTCAAAAGGACGGGGCCCCACCACATTATTTTTTGGCAGTCCGTCAATACCCGGGTCGGGCATTCCCGCATCATTGGATAAGGAGACGGGGGAGCATTGAGGCGGCCACCATGTTCCCCGGACTTAACTCCAATGGATTTTTTTTTCTTGGGAGTAGTAAAGGATAAGGTTTATTCCAGAAAACCCCACAGTACAACAGATGAAGAATTTCATCCATGTTGCGTTTGAGGAAATTCGCTCTAACTTTGTGAATTTATGTCGCACTGTGTCTGAAAGTGTCGGGGATAGGTTGCAGGAATGCATCAATGATGAAGGTGGACATTTTGAGCACCTTCGGAATTAAATATGTAATGAAAAAATTAAATAATAAAAGTATATTGCTATATACCTACTTTTGGGCCTCTCAGTATTTATATTATGAATTAACAAATTAATGAATTTGTTGACTAAATTAGATATTCAGTATTGAATTAAAAAGCAATTATGCTTTTGGTTTATGATTTATTCTGAAAATGCAACAAATTTACGTTTAAAATATGATTCGATATTTGATATGAAGAACTAAGAAAATGAAAAACTCAACCTAAATTAACAAGAATCACTAATAACGTTAATAGCGACTAGGCATACTTTGAATTAAATTAAGAATCAAAATTTGGTCAATGTTATTCCATTCCTGCAATAGCAACTCTCTTAGCTCCTGAGTAGTTCTAGGAGCTGGTGTATGCCTTCAGATACGTCGTCGCAATTCATCCCAGACATTTTCGATGGGATTCATGCCTGGACTGAGTGCTGGCCATTCAAACCGCGTAATACCCACCTCGTCCAGTTATTCTCTGACAACTTTGGCTGCGTGAGGTTTTGTTATGACAGGCAGATTATATTACATGAAAATGCCATGTTCATCCATAGTGACCATGGAAGCTGCTCGGGCCACCTTTGTTGGTCTAATTGGTTTTCGGCCTCTATCCAAAGAAGGGCAACAGTTGCCCCGATCTGGGTCGAGACCGCGCTTTCTTCTGCGAGTGCTTATCCGGTTCGAATGTTGGCGATCATCATTGCAATCTGGATTTTATTTGCGGCTGTTCTAAATAATTCCGTTGTTGTTCTATATTGAACCATTGCCTCAGGTTCTTCATCCAAGATATCCTTCTTCTGCATGATCCTCTGCCTCCTATTACCTTGCCCTGCAGTATGAGCTGCAGCAGTCGATATCGTTCTCCGTTTCTCATTATATGACCGAAGTATCTAGTTTACGTTCTTTTGATGGTAAACAGTGACTCTGGTTCCTTCTTCATTTTTCTTAGTACCTCAATGTTCGCAACTTTATCCGTCCAATTAATATTTAGCAAGCGTCTATAAAGCCATATTTCAAATGCCTCTAATTTCTTGCAGGATGCTTCAGTTAAGGTCCACGACTCAACACCAAATAAAAGTATGGAGAAAATATAGCATCTAATATGTCTCATCTTGATGTTCAGTGAGAGATCATGACTGCTAAATAGTTTCTTCATTTTTATAAATGCGGCTCTGGCTATTTCGATTCTTCTCCTTATCTCCAGCGCTAAATTAGCAAAAAAATCACGCCGCGATATGAGATATCGGGCAGTGTGTTTTGAGAGCTCGGCGAGTCCGCGACATTTTTCGTGCGTCTGACCTCAGCCGACATGTTGGCCACGCTCGCGTTTGGTAGTTAATTTGACGTCAATCCGTATCGGGCGGTTCGATCACCGCATGGAAGGCAGCATCGGCTTTAAGGATCGAATCGAATCGAATTTAAGGAATTACATCCTGCTCATATTATTTCTTCCTATTTTCTCCCTTAACCCTTTCGTCCCGTTCGGTACACATATATACCTCCACACTACTCAATAATAATATAAATATATATTTTCAGACTCTTGTAAAATTGTTTTTCACACCTAGTGCTACACATATGTACCAGATAAAAAACTGCTAGTACATATGTGTACCAATTGCTACCCTCTCCCACCGCGGTAAAAATATGTTTTTAACGGTGGAAATCAATCGTTTTATAGAAAAATAATAATATCCTCAGAGTTTTCTTGTTCTCAAATTATTATTTATATTCAGGGACGAAAGGGTTAAATAGGCGACGGAAGGACGTTCGATAGAGCGGATCAGAGACGGTTGCAGGCTGAAGGTAAGTGACGGAACCATCCCGATTTGATATACAAACGCTAAATTTATCGTTAAATACAGTCCATTCAAAAGCCTAACATGATTGCCTAGAACCTCCGCAATGTATCTGTGGGCTGCCAGAGAACAATTCTGTATGAAGATCAGCTTAGTGAGCGCTCGTGAAGAATTTGCTGCTCAAACCATAGCCGAGCCACCGCTAAATGGAAGTCGCTTATCAATGCAAACCGGAGCATATCTTTCTCCAGGTCTCTTCCATACTCGTCGACGTCGACATATGCGACTCATCTGAAAATAGGACGTTGTAACAGTTATCATTATTCCAAGTGATTTCTGGCAAAAGCCAATCTTGCAATTCGTACCCGGCATTATAATGAGAAGAAAGTCAACAAATCAATACGAGTTATCATTTAAATCAATAACCTGCTAAGCTCATGTCTTTCTCACGAAATGTCGAAGTGGACCTGTAGCCATCCTTCTATAAGGTAATCCAGCAGCATTGAGCCTTCTTATAAGTGTCCATTCACTAATATTGACATCTCTAACTTTTTGAAGTTGATTTCGTAGCTTAACCGCAGAAGATGTTCTATTTCGCAAAGTTGTGGACACCAAAAAGCATCATCTTTTTGGTTGGTGACTTGTTTTCGCCCGATCCTCGTCCAAGGCAGCTTCGTCTTTTCTCCCGTCCGGAACAATTTTATTTAAGGATTTCCATCCTGCTCATATTATTTCTTCCTATTTCCTCCCTTAAATAGGCGACGGAAGGACGTTCGTTGGAGCGGGTCAGAGACGGTTGCAGCCTGAAGGTAAGTGACGGAACAATCCCGATTTGATATACAAACGCTAAATTTATCGTTAAATACAGTCCATTTAAAAGTCTAACATGATTGTCTAGAACCTCCGTAATTTATCTGTGAGCTGTCAGAGAACAATTCTGTATGAAGATCAGCTCAGTGAGCGCTCGTGAAGAAGTTGCTGCCCAAAACATAACCGAGCCACCGCCAAATGGAAGTCGCTTGTCAATGCAAATTGGAGCATATCTTTCTCCGGGTCTCCTTCATACTCGACGATGTCCGTCTGGCCCAGTGAGGCAAAAACGCGACAACGGTTGGTCTGTCGACGCCGCCGGCGGAGTATGAGCTGTTTTGCAGCTAGTGTTTTTTGAGTAAAAAATCGTGTTTATAGACCAATTAAAAATTGTGATTCGTATCTCTAATCTACTATAAGCCTTTGTGAATTCTTTTATATACTTTTCTTGCGGGGGATAAGACTCCGTGTGCCGTAATTTGTGTAAATAGCCCCACCCCGAGATCTTGACTCATAGTGTTTTGTTTTGTTTATTTTTTTCGACCCCAGCTTCCACCCCCGCGGTTGTGGGCCTCATCTAGCCGTTGGCTATGCATAAGAGTCAACTAGAACTAAGATAAGTTACTTTTACACTATTATTTACCTGTAGATAGGGACATAACCTAAAATACTTCTATTGCAAACACACGAACTTATTGTTATCGAGAATTGTTCTTGATCCGTTTATTAAAATAAGCGGCGCGTCTTTAAAGCAGTCTAGTAGCGTAGTGGGCTGCGTCGGCGATCTCGGTTCTACCAGCCCGGGTTCAAATCGCACCCTGCGATATTATGTTTTCACCGAAAAATAAGGAACTTACACAAAAATCAGCTCTACTTAGCGATTGTTATATTTTATTCCAACGCGTGAAGGTTACTTCCCAATATCTGTTCCTCACCTGGCGAATCTCCTCTAAAACCAGAAAGAATCTGGCGGACTGTCAGATCTTTTGTTCCCGACTATACAATGGAAGACCTAGAAGTCACTAGAAATGAACCTGTAGGTGGCAATCCATTCCTTAAAAGGGAATCGCTGAAAAGAACTCCACCATCGAAAAATGAGAAAGATGTACCTGGCGTCGAGCCGGCACCAAGAAGAGACCAAGCCAGTACAGCAATGAGACGATCAGCATCCTTCACAGGAGCTATTGGAGGCAGCAAAGTCGCGTCAACACTGGGTCCGTCGTCGGGAAACGCTGCACCAAGTGAACAAAGTGCTAAAAGAAAACGCATGGAAGCAAATAGCCAGCAACAACCCACAGAAAGCGACAAAGATTTGGGAGCTCTAATAAGAAAAGTCGCAGCAAAAGCGCAAGACCTACGATGGCTGGTGAAAGGCAATTCCAACACGGAGGCAGATATACGAAGTGCCGCAGAAGATCTGTGGGCATTAACAGACAAAATGGGAAAATTGTATAAAAATATAAAAGAAATTACATCTGTGATGCAAGATAATAAAAGGAATACTCGGGAAGGCAGCACACAAACTGACCTAACCAGCCACGATCTGTCGGAGAAAATTAAAGAGGAAATGAAAGTTCTGAACCAACTATGGGAGGAAATAGACAGGGGAAGTTCTTACGAGGAATATCAAGAAGTTTCCAATAAGGACTGGCCCTCATCAGCCTACAGAAGAGTAAGCAAAGGAACAGGAAACCCGCTCCTAGCACCACTAGACTGGGACTTAGCATGGTGTGTGGCCGACGACCTAAGTCCCGACCAAGGAGTACCACAATCGCTCAGCAACGCATACACGAGGCCTAGTGAACAAGGAGTGCAGAAAAAAAATCCTGGAAGTGCAGTCTTCCTTAAACATACAATAGGGGTGCCAACCGAAGAAGGCGACCTAGAATCGACAGATCGGTACATATACCAACTTGTAGTCAAAGAGGCGGATAGGGAAAATATGGAGGAATCCGTCACCCTGAAACAGACATTCGATAGCTTGCAACACCTGAAACAGCTCTTCAAAAAACATGGTAGAAAGAAGTTGGCTTTTGTCAAACCCACGGTGCCAGAATGGCGAACCTTGATTAAAATGATCGAATTCACATTCTCGAATACAGATATAGATATAAGAGTGCACACACTCCAAAACTCAGCAGTACCAGAAATAAAAGTACGCAACATGCAGAAACGGACAGAGGACCAAAGACAAGATCAATATCGGAAGGAGAGGCAAGGGAAGAACATGAAAGAAGCGGTATTTCTGAAATCCAGTGAGAAATCTTACTCGGCGTACTCCTTAGGCTGGTTAAAAAGGAGGTTGACCCCGAATTATCGGGGATACAGCTATCGGGTATTAGGCAAACTAGAAGCGGGGAACTCTTACTAGAAGTGAAAGAGGGGAGCGCTAGTAAGCTGAAAGAATCTATTACAAATAAATTGCCAAACATAGAAATCCGCACAAGAAACGTGGATACCACGGAGAATATCAAGGACATAGATGCCGTTACCACACAAGAAGAGATAGAGGAAGCAATAAGATCTGTGCTCGGAACTGCAGAAGGGGTAAAAATAAAGAATATCAGACCAGCGTTTGGAGACAGCCAGATCGCCACAGTGTCTCTTCCCAGAAAACTTGCAAAAGAACTGTTAGACAGGGGAAAGCTAAAAATTGGTTGGATAAACTGCAGAATCAGAGAAAGGATTGACATAGAGAGATGTTTTAAATGCTGGGAAACGGGCCATCATGCAAACGAATGTAAAGGTCCAGATAGGCAGAAGATGTGTCTACGATGTACCAAGGAGGGACACCAGGCAAAAGACTGCCATGAAGAAATGTACTGTCCAATTTGCAAGAAGAAGGGGCATCAAGCAAACTCTGGATCTTGTCCTCAATACAAAAGAGCCCTGTCGGAAGCGCTTAGAATGAGAGGGGCAAATAAAAATGTTCGAAATGACTAATATTTTGCAAATAAACTTAATGAGATGCCGTGCAGCGCACGATCTTCTCATTGCTACGGCAATCAAAAACAAGTCGGACATAATTGTAATAAGCGAACCAAATAAGAAAATTGTTAGCAATGGAGATTGGTTCACAGACGAGAGAAAAGACACCGCCATTAGGGTCATGAACAAGAATAAAATGCCAATAAGATCTGGAAACGGTACAGGGTTTGTATGGGTGGAACTGGAACACTTCACCGTGTACAGCTGTTATTTTTCACTAAACCAACACATAGACCGGCTGGCGGAGGAACTCGGGGCGCTAAGCCATGACATCAGAGAGCAAAACAAAAAACCTAAGGTCATAGCAGGGGATTTCAACGCTAAGTCTCCTTACTGGGGTTGTCCACTAATAGACAACAGAGGGGATATCGTTATGGATTGGGCAGCGGAGCTGGACGTTGTTTTGCTGAACCAAGGGACACAGCACACACTAGTTAGGGGTAATGCGCGTTCCATAATAGATCTGACTTTCTGTTCGCATAACATCGGAGACAGGATCCAAGATTGGAAGGTACTCAACCATGAATCCCTGAGCGATCACCGATACATATCATATAAAATAGAAGCAGAGTCACTTAGGAGAGACATACAACAAGAAAAAAGGAACGGATGGAGTACAAAGCACCTTAACACAGAAGCGCTAAAAACCAGCCTGGCACAGGAAATTGCAGGTACCACATTTAAAAATGCTGATACACTTGTTCAGGTCATGATCAGGGCATGTAACTCAACGTTATCCAAGAAAGGTGGAGCAACTAGGAGGAAGCTGGTATACTGGTGGTCAGACGAAATATCTAAACTGAGGGCCTCGTGCGTTGCTGCTAGAAGAAAATGTCAACGACAAAAACTAAAAAAAGACGTCGATGAAAAGCTCAAAACGCTAACGAACCTATATAGAAGCAGAAAAAGAGAATTAAGACAAGCCTTAGTCAAAGCAAAAAAATCACATTGGCAAAAACTCTGCGAGGACCTAGACAAGGACATATGGGGAGATGCCTTCCAACTATGCAAAAAGAAACTTAGAGTGCTACCACCAAACAGTCAAATGCCAATGAATGACCTGATCCGAGTTGTAGATGTACTGTTCCCACAACATGAACCTTTTGTCTGGGAACAACCAGAGGTTAATGATATACCGCTATTTACCGAGGAGGAACTCACCAAAGCAAAAGACCGCATCCACAACGGTAGAGCTCCAGGCCCAGATGGAATCCCACCTGAGGTTATTAAAATCGCAGCCCTCAACCAATCAAAATTTGTCCTAGATATAATGAACGCAGAACTAAGTGCCGGGAACTTTCCCAAGAAATGGAAGTGCGCAAGGCTTGTCCTGCTCCGCAAGGGTGATAAACCTTTAGACAATCCATCATCGTACAGACCCCTGTGTATTCTGGATACGCCGGGGAAGCTTCTAGAGCAGCTCCTGGTCGACAGACTTAAAAGAGGACTTGAGGCAGGCATTGGATTGTCCAGGAGACAATTCGGATTCAGAGAGGGAAGATCCACTATCAGCGCAATAGAAGCGGTCCTAAAACTCGCAGAAGAAGCTAGAAGTGGCTCCAAAAGGACAAGGAAGATATGTGCTCTAATTACATTTGACGTTAGAAACGCTTTTAACAGTGCTAGTTGGAAAATAATAATGAAACAACTAACGGAAAGAGGAATAGCGCCTTATCTCCTGCGCATGATAAGAAGCTACTTCGATAATAGAACACTGCTTCTACAGGCACATGGAGTTTCGGTAGAGAGAGAACTGAGTAGCGGGGTACCACAAGGTTCAGTTTTAGGCCCTACTTTGTGGAACATCTTGTATGATGGTGTCCTAAGACTGAAACTCCCGGAGGGTGCCACACTCATTGGCTTCGCGGACGACCTGGCGCTCGTGGTCTCCGCAAAAACGGAATCCGTGCTAATGGAAACGGCAAACCGCACAATTCGCCAAGTAACTGATTGGATGACAGCAAACAATCTGAGCCTTGCTCCCGAAAAGTCTGAAGCAGTGTTACTAACCGGCCTAAGGAGACTCAACCCAATACAGTTTAAAGTGCAACATACATATATAAGACCAAAGCACGAAATCACATACCTCGGGGTTGTCATAGACAAGAGCCTGTCGTTCGGTCCACATCTCACGAAGGCAGCAGCTAAAGGCATGAAGGTAATGGCGGCTATGGACAGAATTATGCCCAATGTAGGTGAGCCTAAAAGCTCCAAAAGAAAACTCCTTGGTACGATAGTACAATCCACCATATGCTGCCCCAATATGGGCTCAAAGTATGACAGTAGAAAGTAATATCTACAAACTGGCAAAAATTCAAAGAAAAACTGCAATCAGGATCTGTGGCGCATATAAGACTGTATCGGGGGAAGCAGTTTTGGTAATAGCTGGTATAGCCCCCATAGAGCTCCTGGTAAAAGAGAGAGCCGAACTGCATGAGGCCGGATGTGATAGGCAATCTAGAATTGCCGCTAGAAAAAATATCCTGGCAGAATGGCAACAAAAATGGTGGGCGTCCGAAAAAGGCCAATGGACGAAGTTGATCATACCAGATATCACCACATGGGTCAACAGGAAGCATGGCGAGACGAACTTTTACATGACTCAGTTCCTCACAGGGCATGGGTGCTTCCGCGACTACCTGAAACAAATACGCGCCGCCGCAGATGACTTGTGTGAATACTCTGGTGATGTGGACTCGGTAAGACACACAGTATTTGACTGCTGGAGATGGGAAGCAGAAAGGGACGAGCTAACAGCCAACATGAAGATACCTTTTAACGCAAGAACGGTAATGGCTTACATGCTTCAAGATATTGAAAACTGGGATAAAATTGCCAAATTCGTTAAATTTGTTATTTCCTCTAAGGAAAAAGACGAAAAACTGAGACGCCATAGAATGATCCACCAGTAGGCCCTAATAAGATGAATCAACAACTATCCTAACTACAAGACCAAAATAAAAGGAAAAACAGAAAAACTAGGGCGGTAAAGAAAAAACCGTCCGGGCTGCCCACCCTGAAGGAATGCGCAAGCGATACCGGGGTGGCGTACTTTTAAGCCAAGTGGAAGAAGGGGTTTAGTGAGTGAGAGCCTCACACACAGGCTGGTAGAGCTTCCCCCAAACCACATATAAAAAAAAAAGAACCTCCGTAATTTATCTGTGAGCTGTCAGAGAACAATTCTGTATGAAGATCAGCTCAGTGAGCGCTCGTGAAGAAGTTGCTGCCCAAACCATAACCGAGCCACCGCCAAATGAAAGTCGCTTGTCTTCCGAGCATATCTTTCTCCGGGTCTCCTCCATACTCGACGACAGTGAGGCAAAAACGCGACTCATCTGAAAATAGGACAAAAGCCAATCTTGCATTTCGTTGGCATTGTAATGGCAAGAAAGTCAAGAAATGAATGCGAGTTATCATTTAAATCAATAACCTGCTAAGTTCATGTTTTTCTCACGAAATGTCGAAGTGGACCTGTAGCCATCATTCTATAAGGTAATCCAGCAGAATTGAGCCTTCTTATAACTGTCCATTCACTAATATTGACATTCTAACTTTTTGAAGTTGATTTCGTAGCTTAACCGTAGAAGATGTTCTATTTCGCAAACTTGTGGACACCAAAAAGCCTCATATTTTTGGTTGGTGACTCGTTTTCGCCCGGATCCTCGTCTTCTGCTTATCAGAGCAGTCTCGGTTGTTATTTCTTAAGTGACCTAAATTTTTTGCTCGTCAGATTATTTTTTAACAGAATGAGATTTTGAGCAAAATTTCTTAGTGGTATTATTTATAAGAATTTTGCAACATTATTGATAAAATTTAAAGTAGGAGATTATCACTACGATATCTTCAATTCTGTCAGTAGCTGGAATTACACGGAAATCTCCTGTTACTATCGTAGTGATCATATAGTTATATCATTTCTTCTCATTTTAAATTATTGATAAATTAATGACAATTTTGCAAATTCTAAATTTTTTCTAAATTAAATTCTGTTAATTATGAAGAGAATTTGAGAATTTGATCGCAAAATTTCGAACAAAATTCCCTCGACTCTTTTAGTCGCCTCTTACGACAGGCAGAGTTTACCGTGGAGAAATTCTAAATTCCCTCTCCACAGGGAAAAGAACAATCTGCTGAAAACGGGAAATGGTCGAGACGAAAGCTAAAAATATAGAGATTAAAACTATAAAATTAAAACTATTTCTATTTGGTATTTTATTTACAAAAGGTTTTCTTGTCATTTAGGTATCGTGCAAATAAATATTAAACAAAAATTAAGTACACAAGTAATAAATAAAATAATAATAATTAAAAAAAAAAGTACACCAACATTACAAATATACAAAGAGACAAAACAATTACAAGAAATACGCAATCGGTTAATTGGATATAAAGTTTGTTTGGAATAAATTATTATTTTAAGTACAAAAGACTAAAAGCTAAATATTTGCCTATTATTGCTAAATCATTTATTAAGCTAAATTAAAAAAAGCGAAAAGCTTCGTGTTAGAATTAACCTTTTACGCACGGTGCTTTTTTACTATCAAGCTAGCTAGCAGGTAATTATATGGAACAACTCAAACAAAGGAGAATGAACCCGACTGTTAATCCCCCAAGTAAAACCATGGGCGACAAGGAAACATGGAGAGATGGGCTACTACCTGACACAACTACTGTCCGGTCATGGATGCTTTAGACAGTACCTGAGCGGCATAGGCCGAGCCTCAGACTGCTCTTGTGTTCACTTCGATTGTCACAGGCTAGCAGGTATGCTCTGTAATCGGACTACCATTTTTACTACATAATTGAGGTGGTGGGTAAGGGGTGGCGGCAAAACACTCAAATAAGACCGGCCCAAATGTCAACCTCACCTGCACGCGGTACCCGCTGCTAGATAACTAACGAGGCTCTGGCGATCGAGTTATGTCGGTATAATCATTCCATCGAGAATTAAGGAAATGTAATTCTCAACCTTACCAACCCGCAATGGCCAGCTAGGGGAACCTAACCTAGCCCCTAGAGGGCGCGTCCCCAGGTGGCGGATAGAGGAATTTGGAAACCTAGCTTGGAATGTAGGGGTGAAATAAAATACCCCCCACGGACCAAAATAAAGGTTGAGCGTAAGGTAACTACCCTGCCTCCCCTACCTACCCTACCCTAAAAATGCGCCTCGGAACCGGACGGATCACACAGGAAAACGACAAACTCGAAAAAGGAATATGAGTATCGTAATAGGTACGTGGAATATGCTCAGCTGGCACCGAACAGGAGCATCCACTCACGCCGTAATACAACTGGAAAAATTAGGAATGCACATCACAGCAGTCCAAGAAATCAGATGGCTCGACAGTGGGGAGCTTAGAATTAGCAAGTCACACATTTTCTACAGCGGAAGCCAAAACGGAAAACATGAATTTGGAACAGGTTTTGTAGTTTCAGAGAAGATAACAGCGTAATAGGCGTAAAACGCATTTGCAGTATCCGACTAAAGGGACCATTGTACAACTATTCTATCATATCAGTTCATGCCCCTACGGAGGAGAAGGATGCAGACACCAAAGAAGATATCTCAGACCAACTAGAAACAGCAATTTTGAAAATAACTAAACAAGACATGTTACAACTCGGTGGGGACTTCAATGCAAAGATTGGGAGAGAGCGAATTTACAAATCAACCATAGGCATACACAGCCTACACAACACCAGTAATGACAATGGTATGAGGCTCATCCAACTAGCGGCTAGCAATAACTCGCTAGTCAAGTCTACAATGTTTGAACACAAGAACATTCACAAACAGATTTGGATATCAAATGATGGTATCACAATGAATCAGATAGAACGCAAGCAACGTACTCGTACAATACAACTTGTACTAATACAACTCGTTCGGAGCTTCAAAGGTGCAGATGCGGACTCGGACCACATCTAGTAATGGCAAACAAGAGAATGCGCATCTCTAACCACAAAAATGAAAGAGCGGAAAGATCAAATAGGTGGGAAGTATGTAAACTAAATGACGAAAGAACCAAAAACAAGTTTCAAAAACAAATATTGGAAAACCTTCCAGAAACCTATGAAGATGAGAATCGTAAATGAGATCTGGGGTACAATAGAGCGATCAATATCTAATGCTGCCCAGGAAATACTGGGTTCAACACAAAAGAAGAAGCATAAGAACTGGTTCGACGATGACTGTCGGAAGGTATTAGAACTGAGAGAAAAAGCCAGAATGCTAACAATACAAGAGCTCAATGAGACAAACATAAGATATTTCAGTGAAATAAAAAGGAAGCCATAATACTAATAAGGACAAAGAAAATTAAACATGAACAACAAATACTGGAAGAATTGGAAACCAATTTCAGACGCAATCATCTAAAGGAATTCTATGGGAAGGCGGGCGAAGCAAAATCTGGATTCAGACCAAGAATAGGGAACATCCTGAAGAAGGATGATGTGACCCTAATTACAAATGAGCAAGAAATTATAACGGAATGGCATAACTATTTTAGTGGACTTCTCAATATTCAAGGCGATTCATGTAGGCGACAAGCAAAATGCACAAGCTTACCACACGGCAGATTTTCCTATAGAAGACCACAGCCTGGAGGAGGTCCAAAATGTCATAATGAGGATGCAACACGGCAAAGCGCCAGGGAAAGACAACTTACCAACGGAATGCATAAAATCTGCATCGGCATATACACAAGTTAATTACCACAATCTGGAAAAAGGAAGAAATTCCGAACAATTGGAAAGAAAGTATTATAATCCCCATAAACGAGAAGGGGGATAAAATGAAGTGTGCCAATTACAGGGGCATCTCATTGATAAAAACGTCATACAACATACTTTCGTGGAACATAGTGGAAGGCGTTGTGGGGGACTACCAGTGCGGTTTTAGAAAAAAAACAGGTCTGCACTCGACCAAATATTCACTATTCGTCAAATTCTGGAAAAGTGCTGGGAGTGTAATCAAAAGTTGCACCATATATTTATCGACTTTAAACAAGCCTACGACAGTGTCTTGCGAGTAGAACTTTGGCAGGCAATGGCAGAACTATCAATCCCGCAAAAGCTAATTAAACTTACCCAAATGTGTGTAAATGGATCCAAAAGCAGAGTTAGAATTGTAAGCACTGTCTCAAGCTCATTTGACATAAACAATTCTTCAATATAGCGCTGGAGAAAGCCATAGCTGGCAGAGAAATAGCGGCAAATATTAAAGTGGAGATGTACACTAATGATGGACGAAAACTTCCACTTGCCTTTGCGCATTTGACATGAACAACTCTTCAATATAGCGCTGGAGAAAGCCATAGCTGGCAGAGAAAGAGCGGCAAATATTAAAGTGGAGATGTAGACTAATGATGGGCGAAAACTTCCACTTGCCTTTGCGGATGACATCGATGTGATGGCCAGGTGAGTTCTTAAAGTCAAAGAAGAGTTCATCAAGATAGAAAAGGAAACACTTAAAATGGGATTAGCCATAAACGAAACTAAGACCAAATACATGTACGTGGTCTGTTTCATGTATTCACATGTACGGTCTGTGAAAAGTATCCGACCATATTTTTTATTTTGAAAACCTGATGGATTTGAATCAAACGCGCTTGCATGAGCCGACCTTGAACCTTCGTGCGCATGCGTGAATTTTTTCCCGCCTGTAGATAGCGTAAATTGCTGTCGAGCAGTGTTCGAGTGACGTAGTGTGTAGTGCTCTCGTCGGTTTTTCGATGCAAGTAAAATGACGACAAGTGAAATGAAGGATGTCCTACGTCGCCTACGTGATGCTGTGCAGTGCAAGCGACTGTTATCACCGCAAGTGTATGATAACTATGATAACTTGTGTTATCACAAGTAAGCGACTTGTGGTCATCAGGAAATTGGCGACTCCATCACGACAATGCTCCAGCACATTTTTTGGCGAAAAACCTGGCGACTCCTCTGGTTCGACGGGCTCCTTACTCTCCTGATATGGCCCCCTACTTCTTGCTATTCCCCAAAGTCAAGAGGACATTGAAAGGAATGCGATTTTAGACAAGAGAGAACATTATGGCTGCAACGACAGCCGAGCTAAAGTCGATTCCAAAAGAGGCTTTTTCGGAATGCTTCCGACAATGGAGGCACCGCTGGGAGAAGTGTGTGGAGTCCGAAGGATACCTTGAGGGTGATTAGGTTTCCAATGCTCCAGGTATGCTAGTTTTTTTTTACCAGCTAAAGGTCGGATACTTTTCTAACAGACCACGTACGTATCAAGGCAGGCTCAAAGAGATCGTATAGGCCAGAATGTGACGATTGCAGATTTTAATTTCGAGAGGGTGAATAGCTTTAAATATCTAGTAGCGGTTATAACGGCCGATAATGAAATAACAGAAGAGGTCAAAATCAGAATTCAGAGTGGCAACAGATGTATGTATGCTTTGGACAAAACACTGAGAACCAAAAGTATTAGTAGGAGAGCCAAAATACGAATCTACAAATCGATAATACGGCCGGTGGTTATGTATGGCTGTGAAACGTGGACACTCACAAAAGATCACCGAACGAAAATTCAGAGTTTTCGGTCGGAAAGTACTGTTTGGGCCGATACTGGATCCAGTCCATCTTGTCCACAGAACTAGAAAGAATAGGGAACTCACTGAGTTGTACAAGGAACCCGATATTGTAAATGTGATCAAAGGGATGAGATTCACATGGGCATGTCCAAAGATTGCCGAACGAACGAACGGCAAAATTGGCATGGGAGAACTACCCTAGTGGAAAACGACCGCTGGAAAGGCCGCGAATGAGATGGCGCGAAACCGTACTTACGATGGAATTGGACTACGATACTCAGATGTTGATGGACCGAGAGGGGTGGAGACACATTGTGCAGTCAGTCAGAACCCACATAGGGTTTAGACCTACGGAAAGATAATTGAGGTCTTAAAGTGTTATTACACCCATCCCTCTACTTACACGGTACTCAATTTGCACGGTTTATTGTTTAAAGCTCGATTTCAAGTTACGACAAGTGACTCTTTCAAAAACCGTAGACTTTAAAGTCATATTTTTATGTTTCAGTTCTAATGTAATCAAGGAGAGAAGGCAAACACCTCCCTTTCGCGGTATGGAAATCCCTAAATCGGCTCAGGACAGGAGTGGCAAGGTGCAAGACAAATCTGTTGAGGTGGGGAATGTCTTAGAACGACGATGTGCTGTATGCCTGTGGTCAGCCCCAGGATATGAGCCACATACTGGACTGTCCACAAATGGAAGAAGGATGCACGCGCGAAGACTTTATTTTATGTAACGACAAGGCTATTACAGCCGCTATTTATTGGAAAGATGTCGTATGAGCCGGACACGGAAAGTAAGTAAGGAGAGAAAGAAATCTATTCAGGTAGATCAGTTCTAGTTTTATCCAGGAACGTATCTACCGTATAAAACGAGGGATTATACATTTTTTGAGACAATATATATTTTGTTCCAAAACCGTTAAGAACAAACATGCCGACTATCATTTGTTTAATCATGCGAAATCTGATTGACTTCTGGCCTCTGTGAGCATGAATATTAAATACGGAAATGGAACCAGAGCGATAACCGAAATTATGCGAGTTTGTCTGTTTGTTAATTAATCTGCTAGCTAGCTAGATAGAGGAAATAAGCCTAAAATGTGTGCTAGGTTTTAGAGTGCGGTTTCACTTACACAAGGTACGTTTACACTAGCATATAACATATTATGAGTCAACAAATCAATGCGAGTTATCATTTAAATTAGTAACCTGCTAAGTTCATGTCTTCATCACGAAATGTCAAATTAAAAATATTTAACCCCTAGTCACCATGTGGGTTTCAGGTGAGTGTTTTACAAATTTTTACTAATAAAACGCAAAGCTGCACTGCGGAGAGAAGTATCGAAACGCGTCTGCAGATGGCTACTCACCTAAGTCATTGGAAAGACATGATCTTAAAAAACAATTTTATTTTCTGAATTTTGTTGAGTGCCACGAAGGTGGACTGAAAGCTATAAAATAACTGACAAATTTCACATGAGATTTGTTTTGGTAGTCTCAGTAATGTTATAGAGCTCTGGAAAGGTTGAATATATTTATATATTCAGGCTGTGTTCCAACTTTATTAAGTTTACACTCGCACGTGTTTCTCACATATGTGTATCAGTGTAAACGCGCCTTTACTAAATATGGTACAACAAGTTATTACGTAATACGTCATGACAATTGAATGTAAAAAAATATATTTACAAGTTTTACTAATTTGACTAAAACAAAAAATAGTAATTCGAGATTTAGCTTTCTTAATACTGCGTGATTTTTCCGTGCCAACTTTCGAGCCAAATTCGTAGTTTTAATTCGAGTCTAAATCCAATCCTGCGTTCTACAACAACGAAGACAATGATTTCTGGCAAGGATAAATAATAGCCCAGCAGAAAATAATCTGAATCAGACTCTTTATACCTACTTTAACCCCTTGACATACAAACGTCTCTAAGACGTCATGTATATCTGATAAGATCACATGTATATGGACACGTCAACGTCATTTTATTCGTATGTCAAGGGGTTAACACTTACTTTAGCGACATCATTATTAATGGAACTTAATTACCACTTAATAGTGTTTAATAATTAAGTGTGCTTAACTATGTAGTCCACTTCCGACTTAACTTTATTCCTCGCTCACGTTCCTGTGCACAATTCCTCTAACTGAGTATTATCTATATCGATACATCGTTCTAAAGCTATTTACAGGTGTATTCTTCAGTCCGTTCGCTGCAGGTGTCGCAATCGACATAACAGCACCAGTGGAACTTGCAGCGACACTGCCAAGTCTTCGTGAACTGATGCGTGTTGTAACCTCGACCGCAACACATCAAATCACAACCGTCCGTCCCTAAACAATACAGAAAGATTAAATTTGAATAGACATTAAAGGCCGATTCTCATATACGCGACACTCAGCTACGCGACATCGCCTGTCAAATAATGATTACATTGTTTTAAATGGGTACGTTACGTTCTCACTATAGCCACGCGACAGCTACGCGACGCGCCCATTTAAAACAATGTAATCATTATTTGACGGGCGATGTCGCACGACGTCGCGTAGCTGAGTGTCGCGCATATGGGAATCGACCGTAACCCGGCGCCGACTACACTGCCGCCAAGATAAAGGTTCAATCTACCGAACTGAAGTTTTTATACACTGGCGGCTCGATGCGGCTCACATCGCGAACCCTCAAATGCAAAAAGACGCGGGCAACCGTTTTTAGTGTCGCGCATATGGGAATCGACCTTTAATCTTTAAATAGCAATGAATGATATTTTACCCCTTGATGTTCTGTTGCAGGTCCTTCCTACGGTGCCCAAAGATCCAGCGGTGAGATCCCTTTCGCAATAGTTGGGAGACATCTGCAGGAAGACAAGGTCGGACTGCTTGGGGACCTTCTTGATGGGGATTTTGCCCTTCTTGAGGACCAGGTGCGTTTTCTTTGGTTTCTTGTCGGGCATCTTGGGGCTGATGGGGACCGAAGTGCTGGAGGAGACCGGTCGCGCTCTGTAGTACTTCTTCATGAGATTGTCGCCGATCTGTCGGAAGGGCGGCAGCGTTTTCCAGCAGGTGCGCATCGTGCAGCTTCCGGAAACGCCGTGGCACTTGCACTCCGTCAACAGATTCAATTTCACCGACTGCAAAGAAAACATAAAACTCTTCTTTAAACCTATTTACCAAATATTAAACATAATGTTATCTATTTGACTTGAGTAATTTGTATAGTGTCCCTCCTACATATGAAAATTGATATTGGATCCCGAAGTACATGTGTAACATAAATTTATCATCACTGCATAGTACACACCTTCTATCTGGTGCGCATCTAGGCTAGTCCAGACACACGTTCGGTAAGGCAATAAAGCAATTTGACGTCGCAACCTACTGCGAGTTAAATTGATTTCATATTACTTTTTCGATCCGTGTATGAATTTAGTGTGCACTAGGTAGCGGCCGTAATAAATTCGATTTAATTGAGTTCATTATTTATCGCGTCCGCGTGCCTTTTCGTTTCTTTTTTCTGACCGGAAAAATTCCCGAGAAAACTTTCCCGCTGTAAATTCCAAAATTAATATAAATTGCGCACATAAATAGTTTACTAAATGAATTAGAAATTACGATTTCGAGACAAGTTTACTTATATAGAAATACATCATGTGTGTGTTACTGCTACTATAACGTTAGATTGGATTAAACTGGATGAAAGTGAACATTACTAGAAAAGACTGGAAAAATCTAGACTTAAATTAAATAAAAGTGGACTAGAATAGTCTAAACTATTTATAAATAGTTTAGTATGATAGCCCAAATTGTTTTTAGTCTAAGTCATCTTAAACTTCAATCTAAAGTACATTAATCTTTAGTCTAAATTATCTAATAGTTTGTCTTGTCTTGTTTTGATCAGATCAATCAAGTCCAGATAAATCAAGACCACATACGCGCTGCCGCTGGTTTTAATTTATCTGCAGATTCGCGGTGTACAACCCAATCTAACACAATAAACCTAACCTAACCTAATCTAACACAATAAACTTAATAAAGACGGTACAAAGTTTGAATATATAAATATACTCAACCTTTCCGGAGCTCTATAATATTAATGAGTCTTTTTAGGACTACCTCTCTTTTTAAGTAGTCTTCTTAGGTAGTAGGCAGACTCATTAGTATTACAGAGCTCCGAAAAAATTGAGAATATTTATATATTCAAGCTTTGACCACATATGCGATGCCGCGTGGTCTTCATTGGTTTATCTGCCGCTTTGCGGTATGCAATCTAATCTAACCCGGCTTAAACCAGCAGTTCTTTCCAAATCAAGACAACACACGTATGCCGCATATATCCATAATACGCTGCCCCGCGTATGTTGTCTTGATTACGCTGCCGCGCGAATGTTGTTTTGATTTATCTGCCGCCTCGCGGTATACAACCTAATCTATCCTAGATTAACCGATAGAGTTTCTTAAATTATATGGGTTTAAATTGAGAAGCGATTGGAGTTTTACAAAAATATTGCACCGCAAAAACGGTTTGATTTGGAAAGGTTAAAATGGCTGAGTTTTTAGATGAAAATCTGCTCCATCCCAAAGTGTTAACTGCATGTTCGGTAGAGTTTGGAAAGTTGGACAGAAAAAAAAATTGAAAAATTTCTTTATTTAAAAAAATTCTGTGTCAAGGCTATCGGCGACGAAGATACTAAAACGTCAATTTCAATTGAAAAATTTATAAGCTACGCGGAACTGAAGGAATTTTGAATACAACTGTCCAAGTTTTCAAACTACAGTTATTTGAAGGGGTTACCTTGTGTGCGGCTTTGAGTTTGATGGGCGGCGACCGCCGCCAGATAAAATGTTTTGCAAAACTATCCGAGGGATATCATAAACTGACGAATTCTCTACAAATGTGTCAAATTTAATTGTTCCACGTTGTGTGAAACTTATTAAAATAATTTTTTTAACAAATCCAGATATGTCAATCACGAATTTCAACCAAAAACGAAGACGGAAATTTTAAAATATAAAAAAATTGCGAAAAAATATATTAACCCTGTAAGGATTTCAATGAAACTTTTACTGGATGTGAGTGGCCACCGGAAGTATCAACTGACTAAATTTGAACGCTCCCCTCCAATAGGGACGGCGTGAGGAATCATTTTGTCTTTAAAGCTTTATTACAAATATCTCTTCAACGCCCCAAAATAGAGAATAATAACCAAGATATCCTCATGTAGGACATCAGTGTTTACAAAAAAGTATTCTTTGCAAATTTTTTGAAAACCTTCGGTTTAGCCACAAAAGTAAAAAATATAAATTCTTAAAATTTTTACAAGGGATTCCTAGATATTACTCGATGACGATCTTGTCTTGCTTTACGAACTTGTGTCTCGCTATTTCTAATCTAGATATTTCATATTCACTACTTCTAATCTCGATATTTAATAGTCACTTCTTAAAAATCTAGATATTTATTACTATATTTACCGCCGCTTCGCGGTGTGCAGCCTAACCTAACCCGGCTTAAACTAGCAGTTCTTTCCACATCAAGACAACATACGTATGCCGCATATATGCATACATACGCTGCCGCGCGTATGTTGTCTTGATTTATCTGCCGCCTAGCGGTGTACAACCTAATGTATCCCAGGCTAAACGATAGAGTTTCTTTAAATTATATGGGTTTAAATAGAGAAGCGATTGGAGTTTTGCAAAAAAATGCACCGCAAAAACGGTTTGAATTGGAAAGGTTAAAATGGCTGAGTTTTTAGATGAAAATCTGCTCTATCCCAAATTGATAACTGCATGTTCGGTAGAGTTTGGAAAGTTGGACAGCAAAAAGATTTGAAAAATTTCTGTATTTAAAAAAATTCTGTGTCAAGGCTATCGGCCACGAAGATACTAATTGTCAATTTTATTAGAAAAATCTATAAGCTACGCAGAACCGAAGGAATTTTGAATACAACTCTCCAAGTTTCTAAACTATAGTTGTTTGAGTGTCTTACCTTGTGTGCGGCTTTGAGTTTGATGGGCGGCGACCGCCGCCAGATAAAATATTTTGCAAAACTAACTGAGGGATATCATAGACTGACTAATTCTCTACAAATGTGTCAAATTTTATTGTTCCACGTTGAGTGAAACCTACTAAAATATTTTTATTAACAAATCCAGATTTGTGAATCACGAATTTCAACCAAAAACGAACACGAATATTTTAAAATATTAAAAAATTGCGAAAAAATATATTAACCCTGTAAGCATTTCAAAGAAACTTTTACTGGACGTGGGTGGCCACCAGCAGTATCAGCTGACTAAATTTGAACGCTCCCACTCCAATGGGGACGGCGTGAGGAATCATTTTGTCTTCAAAGCTTTCTAGAAAATATCTCTTCAACATCTCCAAATAGAGAATCATAACAGGGATATCCTCATGTAGGACATCAGTGTCTACAAAAAAGTATTCTTTGCAAATTTTGTGAAAACCTTCGGTTTAGTCACAAAAGTATAAAATAAAATCCAAAAATTTTTCCAAGGAATTCCTAGATATTTAATACTCGATGACTATATTATCTTGTCTTGCTTTACGAACTTTTGTCTTGCTATTTCTAATCTAGATATTTAGTATTCACTACATCTAATCTCGATCTTTAATAGTCACTCCTTAAAATCCAGATATTTAATACTCTAAAATATACCGCCGCTTCGCGGTGTGCAGCCTAACCTTACCCGGTTTAAACTAGCAGTACTTTCCACATCAAGACAACATACGTATGCCGTATATATGCATACATACGCTGCCGCGCGTATGTTGTCTTGATTTATCTGCCGCTTCGCGGTGTACAACCTAATCTATCTCGGGATAAACGATAGAGTCCCTTAAATTATATGGGTTTAAATTGAGAAGCGATTGGAGTTTTACAAAAATATTGCACCGCAAAAACGGTTTGATTTGGAAAGGTTAAAATGGCAGACTTTTTAGATGAAAATCTGCTCTATCCCAAAGTGTTAACTGCATATTCGGTAGAGTTTGGAAAGTTTAACAGAAAAAAGATTTGAAAAATTTCTTTATTTAAAAAAATTTGAGGAGCCTTACCATGTTTCGCCCCAGCAGGGGGCGGCTGTAGGTGCGTTTTAAAATTTTTACTTTTTCCGTAAAAACTCCGTTCCTCTTGCGCTTCGAAACAGGAAATTGTCATTTTCTGTTGTAAAACTGAACGGGCCTTCGACCCGTGTCTGTCTGCCGCTTCCAAGTCCCACACGGCGTTCTGCAGGTGCCAAAAACAGGAGATCGTTTATAGCACCTTTGAGGAGCAATTTTGGTCAGAGACTCGATTTTTTTACTACGTCCTCTTGCCGCGTCGATTTCACGTTTTTTGACGTCATGCGGACTGTTTGTCCATCCGTGATTGACCGGACCGAACATGACCGTTTTTTCCATCACATCTGTGGACGCCGTACTCTTAATTGAAGAGCGCCGTGTCTCCAAACAGGTTTGTTCGAAGCGAGATGCTTACCCGCAACGGGCGGTGGAAGAATCTGGGACCCATTCATCCTATTCCCGCTCTGGGTCAATTTTATCACAAAAATCGGAAAAACGCGCTGTTTTTTTTCACCTAATTTGCGGGGATCCCTCTACTGGAATAACCAACAGTCGGATCGGGACCGGACTGGCACCAATCGATTCGGCATGGTGCCTTTTAGTTTGTGTTGGAGTTTAATTGCGATTGCGCGCCGGATGGCGCCGGGACGCCAGAAAAACCATGTTTTGCAGACGTACGCGAGAATCCTCAGGGATTCGCTAAATTAAAGAGCAGGGCGTCGCGGTGGCGGTTTCTAAATAGAAAACGAAAGGATCTATAAGGTGATAGGAACGACTCACCGCTCGATCGCATTTGGGGGTCTCGACGCCCGTACAAACTCGAAACGAATTTTTCAAAATTGAGCAAATTGAAACCTTCAATATTCGGCGAAATGTTTTAGAATTGTATTGCTCTTATCAGGGATTATAGCTCCACGTGTCTACTTTCGAGCGACATCTCTATCGGCGCATTACACATCCGGGGACGTTCCGCAGGCCCCAATTCGCAAAGTCACTTTTTTTCACCTCTTCAAACGGAAACGCGAAAAAGAAAATTTACATTTCCAGTCCGACAAGTGCATGCCCGGTGAAAAGGCCAACAGTATGGCGTTTGAAATTCTCAAATCCATCAACGGATTAGCGCTCCAGGTCAAAAAAACCACGACCATTGCTTGCCGCTCAATCGCCAGTTTGCACTTACAGCTGATCATTTTGACACTATTTCCGCTCATGTTATGTGCAAATGTCATTGTTGAAGTTTATCCGTTTATGATTATTCGTGTGCTTATGAGCAGATACAATTAAAAAAAGAATTTGAATCAAAATTCTGATTTTTGGCTCATTGTTAGGTTGAAATTCAAATCAAATTCAAAAGATATCTTGAAATCTCTAAACTGCAGATTTCGACGACTCTGTCTCTTGGTTAGCAACACATAGCAACGTCAAAATTCGCAATTTTTCACAAATTTCAAAAAGAAAACGACGATTTTACACGTTTCTTTAGCAGAATCTTAAAATTCAGACCATTTTACATCAGAAACAGTTGCTTCCGTTCACATTTGAATTAAAAAATTTATTTCATAAACCGCAATATTTACGAGTCTTTTTCAATAACAATTGGAGTTTTTAGATTGAATTTAGATTCCAATGGTACAACACGCGTCTTCCTCGATTTTATAGCAACAGAGTTATTGGCGAAAAACTGTCAGTTTGCCATATTTACCATATACTTGCAAATATATTTTTTTGTCCAATTCTTCGAAGTCTACCAAACATGTATTTAGCGCTATTTTATAGAGCAGATTTTCATTTAAAAATTGTGTCATTTTCATCTTTCCAAAGCGAGCAGTTTGGCCGAATTTTTTTTAGCAAACGAAAAAATTCAAAAACGTAATTCAGAGAAGGGTTACTAAGTTACTAAGGGTTACCCTTCGATAAATTTTGTAATTTTATATTTTTTACTTTTGTGACTAAACCGAAGGATTTTACAAAATTTGCAAAGAATGTTTTTTTGTAGACACCGTCGTCTTACTTACGGATATCCCGGCTATAATTTTCTATCTTGAGACGTTGACGAGGTATTTCCAAAAAATTATTGAAGAAAAAATAATTCCTCACGCCGTCACCATTGACGTGGGAGCGTTCAAATTTGGTCAACTGATATTTCTAGTGGATACTCACATTCAGTAAAATTTTCATTGAAATCCTTCAAATGTTAACACATTTTCTCGCAATTTTTGAATATTTTGAAATTTTCGTGTTCGTTTTTGGTTGAAATTCGTGATCGACATGTCTGGATTTGTTTAAAAAAATATTTTTGAAAATTTCACACAACGTGGAACAATAAACTTTCACACATTTGTAGAAAATTGTTCAGTCTATGATATCCCTCAGTTAGTTTTGCAAAATATTTTATCTGACGGCGGCCGCCGCCCCTCAAACCTCAAAGTCATTCAAATAACTATAATTATAGCTGCCGCGCGTATGTGGTCTTCATTTATCTGACCAAGACCAAGCTGCCGCGCGTATGTGGTTTTGATTTATCTGATGAAGACCAATTTATCTGACCAAGACCACATACGCGCGGCAGCGTAAAGATTGTAAATATTGCAAAAGACTAAACTGTTTTCTAAAAATAATTTCAACCCTCTGCCTACTCCGGGGGCTGCTGCGCCGAATTTTCATTTTTTTTCTAATTTTCGCCCAAAACTCGGATAGTTTTCGTCGCACGGACCTGCCTCCGGCACCGACGTGTCCGGAACGTCGTCGCTCGTCTGACGGTCACCTCACTTTTCGACATTTTTGCTTAATTTTCTTGGCAAGTGCAAAAAACCAACTTTTTTTTGTAAAAATTTCGTCATTTTTGGAAGTCCCGCGATCCGCAGGTCTCATCGAAAATCGCCGAAAGTGGGGTCGTTCGTCTGTTCTTTGGCTACAAGAATCTGATGCACCGACTCTCTAGGACTGAGGGGGCCGCCGGTTGCGGAATTTTGGTCGGGGGATCCGGATTCGCAGAAAATTGTGAATAAAGTGGCCGAAAAAAGTCGCGCAGCAACGAGAGGACGCGCCTTCGGAGGAGGACGCGCCTCCGAGTTTTATACCGGAATCCTCGAGTGAATTCCGTTTTCCTCGGGCATCTTCGCTGCGACCTCCGTAAATGTGGTCATTTTTGTAATACAAGCTTTTGGGGTCCGTGTGGGGAAGCGTTCGGCCTGAATCGCCAGGTCAAAGCGGAATCGCTAATTTCGATAGATTTTGAGACGACTGATGTGTGGTATTTTGCGAATTTCGCCTGGGGCACCGTACCACGTGGGTTTTGAAAAACATGCAAATGGTTTTTGAATTTTTATGCCGCCGGAGGCATCTTCAAAATTTTAAACGCGCGCGTCTTCGATGACTTAACTGCCAATGTCCGTCCGCACGTTGCGCATCCCCAAATTTCGTCCTCCGGCCTGCCGCGCCCCTCCACGGAGGTCAAAACCCCTCCGAAAATCGAGGTTTTTACAGAAACAGAACGACGGAAGCGGCGGCGGTGGCGCAACAACAGGATTGTTGTACATGTTTCTGTTGAAATTGATATATTGGTATGTTTGTGGTCGATAGCTTTGACACAGGATTGTTTAAAAAAAAAATTATAAAAAATTTGCAAATATATTTTTTCGTCCAACTCGTAGACTGACTAATTCTCTACAAACGTGTCAAATTTTATTGTTCCACGTTCTGTGAAACTTACTAAAATAATTTTTTAACAAATCCAGATTTGTCAATCACGAATTTCAACCAAAAACAAACACGAAAATTTTAAAATATAAAAAAATTGCGAAAAAATATATTAACCCTGTAAAGATTTCAATGAAACTTTTACTGGACGTGGGTGGCCTTTAGAAGTATCAGCTGACTAAATTTGAACGCTGCCCCTCCAATGGGGACGGCGTGAGGAATCATTTTGTCTTTAAAGCTTTATTGCAAATATATCTTCAACGCCTCAAAATAGAGAATAATAACCGGGATATCCTTATGTAGGACATCGGTGTTTACAAAAAAGTATTCTTTGCAAATTTAGCGAAAACTTTCGGTTTAGCCACAAAAGTAAAAAATATAAATTCTAAAAATGTATCCAAGGGCTTCCTAGATATTTAATACTCGATGACTATATTATCTTGTCTTGCTTTGCGAACTTTTGTCTCGCTATTTCTAATCTAGATATTTAATAGTCACTACTTCTAATCTCGATATTTAATAGTCACTCCTTAAAATCTAGATATTTAATACTCTATTTACCGCCGCTTCGCGGTATGCAGCCTAACCTATCCCGGCTTAAACTAGCAGTTCTTTCTACATCAAGACAACATACGTATGCCGCATATATACATATTTACGCTGCCGCGCGTATGTTGTCTTGATTTATCTGCCGCTTTGCGGTGTACAACCTAATCTATCCCGGAATGAACGATAGAGTTTCTTAAATTATATGGGTTTAAATAGAGAAACGATTGGAGTTTTGCAAAAAATGCACCGCAAAAACGGTTTGATTTGGAAAGATTAAAATTGCAAACTTTTTAGATGAAAATCTGCTCTGTGTTAACTGCATGTTCGGTAGAGTTTGGAAAGTTGGACAGAAAAAAGATTGAAAAATATCTATTTAAAAAAAATCTGTGTAAAGGCTATCGGCCACGAAGATACTAAAATGTCAATTTCAATAGAAAAATCTATAAGCTACGCAGAACTGAAGGAATTTTCAATACAACTGTCCAAGTTTTCAAACTATAGTTATTTGAATGTCTTACTTTGTGTGCGGCTTTGAGTTTGATGGGCGGCGACCGCCGGCAGATAAAATATTTTGCATAACTAACTAAGGGATATCATAGACTGACTAATTCTCTAACAAATGTGTCAAATTTTATTGTTCCACGTTGAGTGAAACTTACTAAAATAATTTTTTTAACAAATCCAGATATGTCAATCACGAATTTCAACCAAAAACATTTTAAAATATTAAAAAATTGTGAAAAAATATATAAACCCTATAAGGATTTTAATAAAACTTTTACTAGATGTGGGAGGCCACCAGAAGTATCAGCTGATTAAATTTAAACCCTCCTCCTCCAAAGGGGACGGCGTGAGGAATCATTTTGCCTTGAAAGCTTTTTTGCAAATATCTCTTCAACGCCTCAAAATAGAGAATCATAACTGGGATATCCTTATGTAGGACATCGGTGTCTACAAAAAAGTATTCTTTGCAAATTTTGTGAGAACCTTCGGTTTAATCACAAAAGTAAAAAATATAAAATCCAAAAATTTATCCAAGGGAATTCTAGATATTTAATATTCGACGACTATATTATCTTGTCTTGCTTTACGAACTTTTGTAACTTTTGTTACGAGCCTTGTGCGAAACTTACTAAAATAATTTTTTTAACAAATCCGGATATCTCAGTCACGAATTTCAACCAAAAACGAACACGAAAATTTAAAAATATAAAAAAATTGCGACAAAATATACAAACCCCATAAGGATTTCAATGAAACTTTTACCGGATGTGGGAGGCCCCCAGAGGTAGCAACTGACTAAATTTGAACGCTTCCCCTCCAATGGGGACGGCGTGAAAAATCATTTTGTCTTCCAAGCTTTCTTGCAAATATCTCTTCAACGACTCAAAATAGAGAATCATAACTGAGATATCCTTATGTAGGACACCGGTGTCTACAAAAAAGTAATCTTCGAAAAACCTTCGGTTTAGTCACAAAAGCAAAAATATAATATATAAAATCCAAAATTTTTTCCAAGGGATTCCTAGATATTTAATATTCGATGACTGTATTATCTTGTCTTGCTTTACGAACTTTTTTCTCGCAATTTCTAATCTAGATATTTAATATTCACTACTTCAATCTAGATATTTAATAGACACTCCTTAAAATCTAGATATTTAATACTCTATTTACCGCCGCTTCGCGGTGTGCAGCCTAACCTAATCCGGCTTAAACAAGCAGTTCTTTCCACATCAAGACTATATACGTACGCCGCATATATACATACATACATACATACGCTGCCGCGCGTATGTTGTCTTGATTTATCTGCCGCTTTGCGGTGTACAACCTAATCTATCTCGGGTTAAACGATAGAGTTTCTTAAATTATATGGGTTTAAATAGAGAAGCGATTGGAGTTTTGCAAAAAAATTGCACCGCAAAAACAGTTTGATTTGGAAATGTTAAAATGGCAGACTTTTTAGATGAAAATCTGCTTTATCCCAATGTGTTAACTGCATGTTCGGTTGAGTTGGGAAAGTTGGACAGAAAAAAGATTTGAAAAATTTCTTTATTTAAAAAAAATCTGTGTCAAGGCTATAGGCCACGAAGATACTAAAATGTCGATTTCAATTGAAAAATCTATAAGCTACGCAGAACTGAAGGAATTTTGAATACAACTGTCCAAGTTTTCAAACTATAGTTATTTGAATGTCTTACCTTCTGTGCGGCTTTGAGTTTGACGGGCGGCGACCGCCGCTAGATAAAATATTTTGCAAAACTAACTGAGGGATATCATAGACTGACTAATTCTCTACGAATGTGTCAAATTTTATTGTGCCACGTTGTGTGAAACTTTCTGAAATAATTTTTTTAACAAATCCTGATATGTCAATCACGAATTTGAACCAAAAACGAACAAGAAAATTTTAAAATATTAAAAAATTGGGAAAAAAAATATTAACCCTGTAAGCATTTCAATGAAACTTTTACTGGATGTGGGTGGCCACCAGAAGTATCAGCTGACTAAATTTGAATGCTCCCCCTCCAACGGGGGCGGCGTGAGCAATCATTTTTTCTTCAAAACTTTCTTGCAAATATCTCTTCAACTACTCAAAATAGAGAATCATAACCGAGATATCCTTATGTAGGACATCGGTGTATACACAGAGTATTCTTTGCAAATGTTGTGAAAACCTTCGGTTTAGTCACAAAAGTAAAAAATATAAAATACAGAAATTTATCTAAGGGTCAATCAAAAATCCAAGGTCTGTCAGATCTATTTCAGTCTAGTTCTGTCAAGTATAGTTCCGTCTCCCACGTCTAGTTCAGTCTCTCAAGTCTAATTTTATCTGTCATGTCTTGTTTTGTCTGTTAAATATAGATCTGTCTGTCAAGTCTTAATCTGTCTGTCAAGTCTAGTTCTGTTTGTCAAATCTAAATCTGCCTGTCAAGTATAGCTCTATTTGTCAGAGGGTGGTGCACCGCTTTTGTCCAATATATGTAATCTTATCCGATGTGTATAGAGAAAATAACAACGGGGCTAAGATATTTAATACTCGACGACTATATTATCTTGTCTTGCTTTACGAACTTTTGTCTCGCTATTTCTAATCTAGATATTTAATACTCACTACTTCTAATCTCGATATTTAATAGTCACTCCTTAATATCTAGATATTTAATACTCTATTTACTGCCGCTTCGCGGTGTGCAGCCTAACCTAACCCGGCTTAAAGTAGCAGTTCTTTCCACATCAAGACAACATACGTATGCCGCATATATGCATACATACGCTGCCGCGCGTATGTTGTCTTGATTTATCTGCCGCTTTGCGTTGTACAACCTAATCTATCTCGGGTTAAACGATAGAGTTTCTTAAATTATATGGTTTTAAATATAGAAGCGATTGGAGTTTTGCTGTTTTTGCGTTGCAAAACGTTTTTGCAACGCAAAAACAGTTTGATTTGGAAAGCTTAAAATGGCAGACTTTTTTGACGAAAATCTGCTCTATCCCAATGTGTTAACTGCATGTTCGGAAAGAAACAAGATTTGAAAAATTTCTTTATTAAAAAAAATTCTGTGTCAAGGCTATCGGCCACGAAGATACAAAATGTTAATTTCAATAGAAAAATCTATAAGCTACGCAGAACTGAAGGAATTTTCAATACAACTGTCCAAGTTTTCAAACTACAGTTATTTTAATGTTTTACCTTGTGTGCGGCTTTGAGTTTGATGGACGGCGACCGCCGCCATATAAAATATTTTGCAAAACTAACTGAGGAGTATCATAGACTGACTAATTCTCTACAAATGTGTCAAATTTTATTGTTCCACGTTGTGTGAAACTTACTAAAATAATTTTTTTAACAAATCCAGATATGTCAAGTACGAATTTCGACTAAAAACGAACACGAAAATTTTAAAATATTAAAAAATTGCGAAAAAATATATAAACCCTATAAGGATTTCAATGAAACTTTTACTGGATATGTGGCCACCAGAAGTTTCAGCTGACTAAATTTGAACGCTCCCCCTACAATGGGGACGGCGTGAGGAATAATTTTGTCTTCAAAGCTTTCTTGCAAATATCTCTTTAACGCCTCAAAATAGAGAATTATAACCGGGATATCCTTATGTAGGACATCGGTGTCTACAAAAAAGTATTCTTTGCAAATTTTGTGAAAACCTTTGGTTTAATCACAAAAGTAAAAAATATAAAATCCAAAAATTTATCCAAGATTCCTAGATATTTAATATTCGACGACTATATTATCTTGTCTTGCTTTACGAACTTTTGTCTCGCTATTTCTAATCTGGATATTTAATATTCACTACTTCTAATGGTCACTACTTAAAATCTAGATATTTAATTGTCACTACTTAAGTATGAATTAAGTAGTGAGATCTAACTTGAGTGAAATCTAACTAAAGTGAGATCTCTAAGTATATGATCTAACCTAATCTAATCTAGATAAATAAGTAACTTATCTCACCTTTCTTCCGGCTTTGTTGTTGTGTAGGTTCATGAGGCTGCGTTCGTCGCCCTCGAGTTCCCTGGCGTCGAGGAATTTTCTGGCGAATCGCATGGCGAACCGGACGTCCACGCTGCAGCCGGCCCATTTCCATCCGGATTGGGCGGGCTCCCTTGTCCTCGGACCCGGGGCACAGCCACAAGAAGAAATGTTTCCTCTGGCGCAGGCGGCCGCCACCGCGTAAGCCACCCCCGCGCTTGAAATCGCATATGTAAAAGCTGCCTCCCTAGATCCTAAATAGAAACGGAAATAGATGAGTTGAGCGGATTGGAAGGGTTTCTTCAAGTATCGGTAATTGCGACATTTAATTAACAAAGTCTCATGAACATGCCTTCCTGGATCCTAAGTGAAAACAAAAATAGATGAATTGAGTAGACTGGAAGGCTTTAAGTATTGATAATTGGTACATTTAATTAACAAAGCCTCCTGAACATGCCTTCCTGGATCCTAAGTGAAAGCAAAAAATAAAGGAATTCAGACCGACGCGGAGCATTTGCGTCGCGAAATTTACGCTGCGAAAAATTCGCTAGCGGCGCGGCAGAGAGATGGTCAGGCCCACACCAAAACGCGATTTTTAGGTGTATAGTCATGAGTTCTTCAAAGGAAGAAGCTCTGCTAATATTAGTATTGCAAACTGTACAGTTTTGCAATAAAAATTGATGCCAAAACAGTCTTTACATTTTTGGTTGTAACATCAAAACGAAAAAAGCTACAAAAATGGTTTTAACAGATTATTAAAGCTTAATAAATCTACAAAAATATGATATATAACTTCTTTCTTTGTCTCACTGCAAAAACAAATGAATTACAAGTTTTTCCAAAAATATGGATTAGTCCTTATATTTTTGGTTGTAACTGCCAAACCAAAAAAGCTACAAAATGGTTTCAACAGATTATTACAGCTTAATAAAGAAAAAAATTGATATATAACTTCTTTGTCTCACTGCAAAAACAAATGAATTACAGTTTTGCCAAAATAAAATTAATTCCAAAACTGTCCTTACATTTTTGGCTGTAACTGCAAAACCACAGAAGCTAAAAGAATGGTTTTAGCAGATTAGTAAAGCTTAATAAATTTTCAAAAACCTGATATATAAATTCTTTGTCTCGCTGCAAAAACAAATGAATTACAGTTTTGCCTAAAAAGCAATGGATTCCAAAACTGTGTTTACATTGTTGGTTGTTACTTCAAAACCAAAAAAGCTACAAAAATGGTTTTAACAGACTATTAAAGCTTAATAAATTTTCAAAATTCTGATATATAACTTCTTTGTCTCACTGCAAAAACAATTGAATTATAGTTTTGCCAACAAAAAAATTATTCCAAAACAACAGAAAAAGAAAATCGGTCAGTTTGTTATTTTTATTTGTTTTTGATTTGAACACCTAAAACTCATTTAAGAAATAAAAGAAAAATAATGTGGGTTCATAAAATCAACAAAGTTAATTTTCAAAATTTTCAAATCTCGGCATTTTCTTCCAATTCTAATACTATCTGCTTACAAATTTTGTCTTTTCTCGTTTTATATTTATAGTTTTCATCATCCAGGTCATATAATATAGGATATTTTCTAAAATTATGAATCAACTTCTGTGTAATCGCCATTTCAAAACACGGCGACAGCGAAACTGACCGCGCATGCAGCGTTTTTGTCGTGCAACGCTGCTCTACCGCGGCTATGGCGGAAATCGTGCCTGTTGTTCTGAACATTTGCATAAGCCGCCACGTCAATCGGTCCACCGCGATAACGCACCTGTCGCGGTAGCGAAACATCCGCGCCGGTCGGTGAGATCCTTTAAGCAGATTGGAAGGAGTTCTTTAAGTATCGATAATTGTGCATTTAATTAACAAGTTGAATGTTATAATATATAGTACGATATATAGTATAATATAATAGTTCTAATTTCACATGACTTCATTGTCATGATGGCTTCTGGTGACCCCCTCGGTGATACCAGCAAACTTGGTGACCTCTTGGAATCCAATATGTGAAGTAAACTGATTATGACTAGGAATCAAATACGATTGGCTATAATATTGTCTTAGGATCCTTCGCTAGAACTAGTGAATCAACCTACGTTATTTTCACTTACAATTAGTGCAGGAATATATTTGCAACGTTATTTTGATTGAATTATTTGACTACTTCGATTTAAAACTTATTGTATTATAAACTTCAAGCATCATCTATTAAATTTAATTTTTCGTTTTCATTGCAACATTAACTGAAGTCTGAAGTATTATCTATGTTATCAAATGAAAATCTAGTTAATAGAGACGTCAAAAACCATATATTTACTATAAACTATAAACCAAATCTAATCTCATAACAGTATATTACGTAACGAGAGTTGTAAGAAGCATATTACGTACGAGCGGAACAGTTACGCACAACACGCGTAGCGCGTAATTCCGCGAGTATGCCATTGCCTTACAACTCGCGTTATGTACTACATTTTATCTACGACCACACTAATTTGTTTCTGTTTAATAAGAAAAATATGTTGATAAATTTATTTCTTATTAGGTTATGTTTATTTAATTATAATTATTTATCATTATAATAAGCAAACAGTTGTATTTTCATATATAACTGTTACTCGACATTATTTAACTTGAAAGAAGTGAAAAAAAAACCTTATTATTTAGTACTTATTTGGGTTAAACTAGAAGAGTGCTCATAGATATAGGCAAACCAATGTACGCAATTTCAATTTTCGTTAGTTTGAATTGTGGCAGGGGGGCGCTAAACATATGAGCAGGTAGTAGCAGGTCTCAACCAATCAACGAAACGTAAACCAAACGAACGTGTGTGTTATCAATCATAACTTCACATTAATCGCGGACTGTTACATACGTGTGTGTTATGATGTATTTACATAGTCGACGAACTGTACAATAATGGGCATTTAAAATAGTGGTCGTAGATAAAACTTCAAAAAGCTTAATTATTGAGTAATAAATATACACACTACCAACTATAATCTGAATCTAAATATAACAGATTTAATTTAATTCACAGGATATTATGAACGTATTAGACGACTTGGACCGATCCGATGATTAATTGGAATTTAGTTTGAACATGTTATTTGGAACGCGGATCTTGTCTACATATTTAATATCGGCCCACGATCCAGACTATATTTCACGAGGCTTCAAGTGTGAAGTAATACTAAATCAACCGTGAAAAATCTCCTGTAATTATAACATCATTAAAATTTATATCCAGTGTGATACACATCTGGTAATAGTTATTTAACACGACTCATTTGAATAAATCATATATTACTCTTAGTATTGTCAAGCAACTAGACACTGAGTAGTTTCATCTGTTTAGTTCTAGCTGATTAATCTTATCTGCTAAATCTTATTTATATAGTCTTGTCTGTCTAGTCTTGTAAATCTAATCTTATCTGTCTAGTCCTGTCTGTCTACTTTTGTCTGTCTAGTCTTGTCTGTTTATTCTTGTCTATCTAGTCTTGACTGGCTAGTCTTGTCTGTCTAGTCTTGTCGGTTTAGTCTGTGTTGTCTTGTCTGTCTACACGGAAAAAGTACACTTTAAAAATTACAGTTCAAATAGTAATAGCGGTCTAACGAATACAAAATTGTAAAGATTGTAGTGGCACACTGTAATTTTGAAAAATTATTTACTAATAATACCGGAAACTGTAATTTTAACAAAAAGCAATTTGTAGTTTTTACAGTTTTAAATTCGCAAGACCGCTGCTACTACTTGCAACTGTAATTTTTAATGTGTACTGTTTTCCGTGTAGTCTTGTCTATCTAGTCTTGTCTGTCTCGTCTTGTTTGTCTAGTCTTGTCTGTCTAGTCTTGTCTGTCTATTCTTGTCTGTCTAGTCGATATAGTATAATCATATGATCATAAATAACACTTTGAATAAAAGTGAAAGTGATAACACTTCCAGCTTGTTCCAAAATCTTTGTAATCTCCTTGTACTTCAACCCAATAACATTTTGCCCTTCAACCTTAAGTATCTGGTGATTAATTAGTGGCTGCTTTCTCTCCGCCGAAGAATCCTTAACAATATTCATAATCTTTCCGTTTTTGTGACAACCGACGTGGTTGGTGCTGGCTTTGTGCAGGGTTATCGGGCGTTCGAATGGTTGGTCTCTCACGGCAACTTCTATTCAGTTCACCTGAGATTTCTTGTAGAGCTCATGAACTTTGTCCAAGCCAGGATTTGTTCTCCAATTCGCAATCCCGCTAAAGATGCCAGCTACTTGTCGACAACTAGACATACGAAGACTCCAGTATCTACGGAATTCACTCTGAGCCCAACTTTGTTATTCTTATCCTTACACTGTGTAATTAACTGACGGACAGCGTTCATGACTTCTTTTCTTCTTTAAGTGTCGTGACCGCTTCGAACGTTGACCATGATGTTGGATAATAAGTTCATGATTTTAACTTTGTCGGCTGCTGCACGAAACAGCTCGGCTGTTGTTTTGCCATACCATGTCCTTAGATTTCTTAACCATGATGTCGTCCTTCGTCCTACACTCTTTTTTCCCATTATCTTTCCCTGAATGATAAGATGCAGTAGAACATATTTTTCCGGATGCTGCATAACGTTTCCAAAATATTCGAGTTTCCGACTTTTGATGATGTTCCCTAGTTCCTTAGTTTTATTTAGTCTTTGTAGGATTTCTACGTTCGTCACTCTGTCTACCCAATTGACTTTTAATATCCTCCGATAGGCCCACATTTCAAATGCTTCGACTGTTTTCATTACTGTGTCTGTTATCGTCCAGGATTCAACGCCGTACACTAACACCGGGAATATGTAGCACTTGAGCATTTTAGTTCTTAGCTCTACTGATAAATCGTGGGTACATAGTGCTCGTTTCATTTTGATATGTGTTTTTCGCGCCATTGATATTCTACGTTTTATTTATTGGCTGGGATCCCATTTTTCGTTAATTAAGCTTCCCAGATATATCAATTTATTTACTCTTTCAAGTTGATTACCGTTTACGAGTATTCTTGCATCTTGCCTCCTGCTCTTACTCACTATCATATATTTCGTCTTGTTGATGTTCAGTTTCAATCCATATCTCTCACTACTTTGAGATATTCTGTTCAATACATTCTTTAGTTGAATTTCTGAGCTTGTTACGATAAGAGTGTCATCGGCGTATCTGATGTTGTTTATAATTCCTCCGTTGATTAACACGCCATCATTAGAGTTTTCTAAAGCCTCATTGCATATGTGTTCTGCATACAGGTTGAAAATCAACGGTGAGAGTGTGCAGCCTTGACGTACCCCACGTTTTATTTCTATATTCTTTGTCGTTTTTTTCTCCTATACGTACATTTGCTCGTTGTTGCCAATATAGTGCCGTTATTATCCTCAGGTCTTTCTCGTCTATTTCGGTGTCCTTTAGCATCTGTATCATCTTGTTGTATTGGATCTTATCAAATGCCTTCTCGAAATGTAATGCGCAGATATATACATTATGATTTACGTCACGACATCTTTGCACCAGTACTTGGGTACTAAAAAGGGCTTCGCGTGTGCCCATTCCGTTTCTAAATCCGAATTAGGTTTCTCCCATTCTGCTGTCTTTTTTATAGAACCTACCATGGATTATACGCAGATACACTTTGAGGGCGTGGCTCATCAAGCTTATAGTGCGATGATCCCCGCATGTGTTTGCATATGCCTTCTTCGGAATGGTAACAAAGGTTGAGTGCAGCCAATCATTTGTCCAGTAATCCACACCAGTATGATAGATTGTATTGAATACTTTGGTCAAAGTTTTGATGCTAGATTCTCCCATTATTTTCAGCGTCTCTGCGCATATTTCATCTGACCCTCCCGCTTTCCTCGTTTTTGTCAGAGCGATCGCCCTTTCCACTTCTTGGATTGTAATTCGTGGTCCAGTTTGTGCTTTTATTTCTACTAAGTTTCTTCTGTCGTCATCAAACAATTCAGCTATATATTCCTGCCTCTCAAAAAACCTCTCAAGTTGGTTTTCAATGTCAAAGATCGCGTTTCCCTGTTTGTCCTTTATGACACTAGGCGTGCGGGTTTTGGTTATCCATGCCAATTCTTTAATTTTCTTGTGAAGGTGGAACATGTCATATTTTCGTTGGAAGCCCTCTACTTCTTCGCATTCTTTTCTATTCCATTCAGCTTTCGCTTCCCTGATTTTTTGTCTTACTTTTGTATGGGCGTGTTGTATCTGGTCGAGTTTACGACTTTGTATTTTCATCTTTCTTCCATCATCTGTATGATTTCGGCTGTCATCCATGTTTGTTTAGCCGTTTTTTTTCATATTGTCTGCCATTAGATTTTGTTCTTGTGCTTTTAATATTATGCCTTTGCAGTTCTGCCACATGTTTTCGGCCTCTTCATCTCGTACCATGTTCATTTCTTCATCCATAACCTTTCGAATTGCTTATCTACGTGCTGGGTCATTCAATTTTTCTCTGTCTATTCTTGAGTTCTTTTTTGTTTTGGTTATCTTCTTAAACCTTAAGCGCAATTTTCCCGCCAACCTGTTATGATCCGAGGGTACGTCTGCTCCTGGAAATGTTTTTAGGAAGTTTTTGCGTTTCTGTATCGCTTGTTTATGCAGATGTAATCAATTTGCTTTCTTATTATCCTGTTATTTGTGTGTGCGGGCGATGACCATGTGCATAATCTTCTTTTAGGTAATTTGAAGAAAGTGTTTGTAATTATTAGTTGTTTTTCCAAACATAAGCTAGCAAACCTACCTCCTCTTTCATACCTTTCACCCAGTCCGTGTCTTCCGATGTACGCGCCCTCTCGTCCTTCACCCGCTTTAGCGTTCATGTCTCCAATGATAATTGTCATTTCGTTACTTTTTGTCATGTTTAGGACATCTTCCATTGCTTCGTAGAATTTCTCTATTTCTTCTTCTTCGTAATCACATGTTGGGGCGTATACTTGTATAATGTTCAGATTTACCTTACTGCTTAGTAGTTGTGTCAAGATAATACTGTCAGAGTGAAAAACGGTGTTGTTTACAGCTTTTGCAGTTCCTTTGTTTAAAATAATTGCTACGCCATTTCTATTCCCGCTTCCCATATCACCCGAATAGTATATAGTGTGTTCGTCCACTATTGATTTTCCACATCCAGGCCATCTCATTTCACTAATACCAAGGATTCCGATGTTTAGCCTTCTCATTTCTTTAATGATGTTATGCACCTTTCCTGCTTCATGCATACTCCTGATGTTCCAAGTAGCTATTGTGTGTAGGTTTTCTAATTTGATTCTAGCTGATCGGGAGATTCTTTGCACCCCTATCCCATTTAAGGGACGACCGTACTCGGGGCAGTTGTATTTATCAGCCATCATCATTAACTAGGGATAAGTAATCATGTGGTTTCCCATGGCCTTCCTGATCCCCCTGCCGTTGGACGTTCAAGGGGCTCTTCCGCCTTTGAGGTCGATTTTTTGACCTCAGGAGCAGAGATGGCCCTACCTTAACCTGAATTAAGGCTGCTTGCTTATACCGGCGCGCACTCGGTCCCCTTTGTACTTAGCCATAATAATGTTTCGACCCTCTATCACGTGGAGGTGTACAATAGGGTATATCACTTCATCGCGTTTGCAACCAGTCGGCGTTTCATCAAACTCTCAGCTCATTCAGAGGGCTTCATAACTTGAGCCTTCTGTAATCTTCTGGTCTATCCAGAGAGTAGTGCAATCATTTGGCAATTAACACCTAGAGGTAGGATATTTTGTTGACTATTCCGGCATATTAGCCCCAATAATGGCAGTATTTAATTCCAAGCCCATGTACTCGCTAAGTGATGGGTATAGAGTTGCAGCATTGGGAGACAAGGCTTGACCTGTCCCAGGAACTGAAGCTTGATATCCCCCGGTAGTTGTTGCTTGTAATGCTCCTGGAACTCTAGTTTGATGCGCTCCTGGAGCTGTCGCCTGATATGCTCCTGTAGCTGTTGCTTGAGAATAAGCTATGGAACCAGCAACTTGTGGCGCGTGTAGTTTCATTTAGGTTACGGCCATCTGGGCAACTTTTATTTACTCCAAACATGAATAAAGCGACATGTTTACAACAACAAAATCTCCCCACAATAAAAAATAACAATGATATTATAGTCTTGTCCATGGACGTAGCCAGGGATGGGGGGGGGGCTTTGGGGGTTTAAACCCCCCTGAAATATGCAAAATATAACTATATTGAAATTAGGAGGGACGAGTAGAAACGACTATCTTCAAGAGAGCATGGTAGATGTGGAGTTTAGGAACCCTTGTGTGTCAGTTTTAGAAAGTAAATTGGTGCATTTCTGCGAACTAAGCGTCCGGGCTGCCCACAGAGGCGTATTTAACTTAGGTGTAATCGGTGCGTAGCACCTACGGCCCCAATGCGGCGGGCCCCTGTGACAATACTCATGTACAATACACTTGGTTTACAATACACAGGGTCAGAAAATGAATGTTTGCCTGTTTTTCTCACACCTACACCATAGTTGAATTCTACACCTAGCACTTAGTTCGAGTCTTTAGAATCTTTAGATAATTCACAACAAAAACAGAAAACACTGAAATTAGTGAGGGATGAACCAATAATACGGAGGAAGCCGAGGAGGAAACTTTTAAAGCGAAATTTCTCTCGGAAAATGAAGAAGATGAAGTATTTTCAAGAAAGGAAAAACAACACACACTTAAAGATCTCCAACACAAGGTGGTCTGCAAGAGCAAAGGCAATAAGTGCTTTATTACAAAATTTTAAATAAGTTATTTTTCAGTCAATCACTTTTCCAGAAACAATTGTAGAGATAAGGCACAACCACGATAAAGTGGCTACGACCTCAGGACTTTTAAATAGTATCACATTTGATGATTTTAATTTTTTGGAGTGATGTTCTGCAAACTATCGATGTTACATCAAAAATATTGCAGCAAAAAATACATTAATTTATTTCAAGCCATTTCGTGCATGAAAAAATCTAAAGAAAAACTTGCACCACTAAGAACTGACGCTTATTTCAACAAAATTTTGGAACTCTCCAAGTTGAAATGACTTCAATGTGATATGGACGAAGAACACATGCACCTAAATAGAAAAAGAAGAGTTAAGAAAATTCACGATGAAGGTAACAGAGACGATCTTGTTATAGATCCTGTAATTGATTTTAAAACTAATGTAATAGATGTCATTTTTATCTAACAATGTTAGGTAAATAGAGGAAACAATAGTTTTCAAACTTTTAATTTAATTTAAGAGTTTTTCTGCATGGTAAACGAAATATCTAACAGAGTTAAGGGTCTAGAACAGCGTTTCCCAAAGCGTGGGTCGCGACCCGGCACCGGGTCGCAGTAAAATTTTGCCGGGTCCCGAAAAAAAAATTGTAAAAACACAAAATTGTTCTTCTTTTTCTGCTGATAAGAAAAAATAATTGATTGCTCCTAAAATAGTGAAAAAAGCAGTACTTTCTCAAATTAAAACCTCACTTTGGCAGGTTTATAAATTTTCAAATAAATAGATGAGGCTGGGTATCCTCATACTGCTGGAGAAAAATTAATGCTTTAAAAATTGGCGCAAATAATTTATGCAGAATAAAGGAAAATAAATATTTTCGGCGATCTTTATCGTCATCACCATCGTGTAGCCTTCGTTGCCCACTGCTGACCATAGGCCTCCTCTAAGTTTTTCCATGTCTCTCGGTTCTCGGCCGTCAGTATCCAATTCCCAGTGACTCTCTTTATATCATCGCTCCTGTGTGTTCAACTATGTTTTTAACATTAGTTCTCTGTCTGATGGTATTATTGAGTATTCTCTTTTAGCGATTCCAAGTATGGCTCTCTCTCTCCATTGTTCTTTGACCTACTGTTAGATTTTCTGCTGACTTTCTTGTTAATGTCAGAGTTTCTGCTCATATGTTATTACTAGTAGCACGCATTGATCATATACTTTCTCTTCAGACATATGGGTATATCACTTTTAAATACCTCTCTTAGTTCTTTTTGCCAAAAGCAGTGCAACCCAAACCTATTACAACTACTGTGCTATATATCGCGCGTTAGATTGTTCTACCCAATTTGTATTTCCTGCCCGAGGTATCTGTACATATGCGCCTGCCTCTTTTATATTGGAGTCGCCTTCTCTGACGTTTTGTGCAAGCACTGGATTTGTCATTATTTGGATTTTACTTGCATTTATTCGGAGACCGACTTTTGCTGAGATCTCTATTATTTCTTCAATCATCCGTTTTGCATCGCCGATGTTATTTGTGATAAAAACTATATCATCAGCGAATCTGAGGTCAGTCTTTTTCCATCGATATTGATGCCTCTATTATCCCAACGCAATGATTTCATTGCCTATGAAAAGTTTATGCGAAATGGGGTCCCTTGTTGGACTTCTCGACCTACTACTATTTCGTCTGTTGTTTCATGAAGTTTTATAGTTGCAGTGGTGTGAATGTATATGTCTATCCTACACTGCTTCAGTGCTGCTATTATTGATGTTAATTCTACTATGATGAATGCTTCATGGAAATCAATAAATACCAAGGCTAAGGCTGCTATGGTGCATACCACCATCCAAGGTTAAGGGTTTCGTATGCCTATTGTCACCAATTATAAGTGTCAAGCTGTGTTCTCAGTCTTGGCGTAGAAAATAAGTATCGAAACAGCTTGGATGTCGAACCTAATTTGAGAATAAAATTAACATCATTACCTCCAAATTTGAAATTGTTATGTGATGACGAACAACATCATCCTTCGCACTAAGAACAAAGAAAATTTGTAGCCAAATCACTTAACCCCTTCGCGCTGGTACCACAACCCCTAAAATTTTAAATGACACGGTGGGGTAAGTTATACCTCATTTTAAAGCCCGCTTGGCCCTAAATACTAAACGGTTAACGTTTTCATAATTTATCGATTTCTTCTCGAGATTATTTAATTTCAAATTAACGCGTCCTTTGTTTAAAGGAAGTCCAATTGTTCAATCTGTCCTTACAAAAACTGCAGCGAAGGAAAAGAAAAGAAAATTCAAAGTCAGAAAAGATTTTTATTAGGAACCTGTCCGAGCGTTTTTTGAAAATTAATCTTTATCTATCCGAAAATTCCTCTGTCTATGGCCCACCTAGTATAAAACAAAGTTTTTCTTCATTTACTAAAGTTTTAAATGAATAAATTTGTTAATTACATATATTTTTCTTATATATTTTGCAATTTTTCTGTATGAAATAAAGAAACAAATAACTTGTTTTTTATTAAAAAAAAATTGAGTTTGTTTTGTAAATAAATGTTTTTTTCATAAGTTGGGTCGCGAAAAATTTTAAAACCTCGTAACGGGCTGCGACCAAAAAAGTTTGGGAAACGCTGGTCTAGAAGATGTTACAGAATTATTTCAGGTTTTCTAAATAAAATCTACATGAAACACAGTACAAAATCAGATTTGAAAAAAAGTTGCATATTATTAAGTGATACTTACATTTAAATTTATTTCCCCTATTTTGATAGATGAAATGATACAATTTCAGGACATATATTTGACGTTTGAACGCAAATGTTTCGGTAAGGAGGCAAGGCAATGGGCAACTGAACATTAAGGTGTTTGGCTAGTTCCAAGCTGTATCACAAATGAGTTCTAACCCCGATAAAATAAATGCCTTTTGTTAAATTTGTTACTTTACAATGCGTGGCCATACAACGCTTTATAACGCCATCTGATTTTGGAATTTACAGAACTAGCCACAATGTGTTCCAAAAAATTGTCCAACAGAACTCTTGGTGATGGTTCTTCTATGTACGTTTCTTTTCTCTGAGAGCGGGCCCCGCCAAAAACTTGCACCGAGCCTCTGAATAGCTTAAAACGCGCCTGGCTGCCCACCCTGAATGAATGCAAAATGAGCGATACTGGGATGGCGCATACTAAAAAGCCAAGGTGGAATAGGGGGTTTAGTGAGAGCTTCCTCCGAACCACTTTAAAAAAGTCTTGTCTGTCTGGTCTTGTATGTTTGAAACCGAAGATTTCACGCTTGAGGAATTAGAAAGAGCCAGCAGACGACTAGAGAATAATAAAGCGCCAGGACACGACGGTATACCGGCGGAAGCACTTAAAATTGCCAAAAAAACCTGACTTCATTTTAGAAGCGATAATGAAGGATGGAAATTTCTCTGATATATGGAAAAATTAATCCAGATTGGTCCTCCTAAGAAAAGGGAACAAACCCATAGAAAGACCGTCTTCCTAAAAGCCCATATGCCTCCTAGAATTCGCAGGGAAGCTATTAGAACATCTGATACTCGACAAAATTGTACTCTCAAATGACTCTCGGACAGACAATTTGGGTTTAGAAAAGGGCTATCCACCAACGTTGTCATGTTAAGGGTGCTAAAGGTTGCTGAAGACGATTCACCAGGATCCCAGCGGAAAAGGAAGATATGGGCGCTTATCACGTTAGACGTCAAAAATGCCTTTAATTCAGCTGTATGGCAGAACTTTGTAGAAGAGATGATAGCCAGAAGTTTCTCTCTCTGCCTTCTCAAACTGGTTAGCAGATATATATCGAAGCGCTTTATCATATTGGAGGCGGAAGGAAAAGCAGTTGAAAGAGAAGTTTGCAGTGGTGTTCCGCAGGGCTCAGTGATGGGACCCACCCTGTGGAATATCCTGTATGACGGTGTTCCAAGGCTGAGGTTACCAGAGGGCGTTGACATAGTAGACTTGGCCGACAATCTAGTTCTCATCGTGGCGGGCAAAAACGAAAAACAATTAATGGACAGAAGGAATATGGCAATTAACCCTTTCACTACCATGTCAATTATAAGGAATAACACACAGCGCCAATATTTATAAGGTAGTACGGTAGTTATGTACGTTATGTACGGTAGTTATGTAAGATAGTTTATGTACGGTACCCCTTTCACATAGATAAGTCACCTATTCATCAAAAGTCACTGCAAAAATAAGTGGGCAAAAAACATAAACACAAATATAGATTTATAAACTGTTTAACGACTCATAATAATCTAACACAACTGATTTGCAAAAGAATCAAGAATTTTCTAAAAATAATTTCACCCATCTGCCGTCTACGGGGGCGGCTGGGCTATTTTTATTAAGCTTTTTAAATTTTTCACCCACAACTCGGACAGTTTTTGTCGCACGGGCGTGGTTCCGGTGTCGGTGTGTCCGGACCGTCGCCACACGTCCGACAGTCACCTCACTTTTCGATAATTTCGCTTAAAATTTCTGGGACGCACCGGGAGTGCGAAAAACTAACTTTTCTTGCAAACAAAATTGGTTATTTTTGGTCGCCTAAACTACGCGATCCGGAAGTCTCATCGAAAATCGCCGTACGTGGGTTCGTTCATCTATTCTTTGATGCACCTACTTTTTCAGAGCAAGGGGGCCGCCGGAGGCGGTGTTTTAGTCGGAGGACCCGGATTCGCAGAAAAATGTGAATAACGTCGCGCAAAAGTCGCGCAGCGATGAGAGTGGTGTCGGAGGACGCGTCTCGAAATTTTCTACCGGAATCCTTGCGTGAATTTCATTTTTCCTGATCATCTTAACCGTAACCTCCGTAAAAGTGGTAATTTTTGTAAAGCAAACTTTTGGGGTCCGTGTGGGGAAGCGATCGGCCTGAATCGCCAGATCACGAACGAATCGCAAATTTCGATCAATTCGGAGACGACTGACGTGTGGCGTTTCCCGGATTCCACCTGGGGGTCCGCACCATGTGGGTTTTTGAAAAGAACAAATTCGGCTTTTTTATGCCGCCGGAAGAGGCAGATATTCGGTGTTTCAACCGCGCCTCTTCTATGCTTTAACTACGAATGTCTGTCGCACAACAACGACTTTTTGCGAATCTGCGGCAGTTTAAACAGAAAAATGCGCGTAAAGTGAAAAAAAAACAGAGGCGTACCTAGAACGGTGGTACCTAGAACGTCCGAACCAATTGGCGGATCGGAACGGGACCGGCGCCGTTCGATCTAGCATAGAACTTATAAGTTTGTTTCGGAGTTTAATCCAGATTCCGTTTAAGATGGCATGGCGACGCCATAAAACGACGTTTGTTGGACGTCCAGGAAAACTCGTCCATATTTTTGTAGCCCCCGGTGAATTTTCTCTGGATTTTCTCTAATTTTTCAGTGGATTATAAAATGGTCCATTGGCTTCTCGCACCCATAATTGGCACAGAGAAAAACCTGAATGTTAATTTGAGGCACCAGGATGTAGCGCTTTTGATATTCCAAGTTGAGCGGCACGTGGGCCCCACTGAGACGCGCCGATATTTAAGGGTTCACGATCCGAGCCGTCTCCGTCGAGCTGCCGACGTTGGAAAATGTCACCACTTTTTGCACGGTTTTTTTTACTTAACCCCCCTCACCGCGTCCCGAATCCAACTTTTGGGGCACGGGGCGATATCGCCGGCCTCTACGCGTATTTTGGTAGTACTCTTGGCTTCTTGCGTCGCTCCCTTCGCCCGGTGCGTCCGAAATGCAGAAAAGAAAAATCCGCAACTGCCTCTTTGGTCGGCAATTTGCTAGTTCGATGATCATCGGCGAGAATTTTTAGCTGGCATCGCGCAGGATAGATGCGGGAAACGAAAAAACCGATCCGCACTTCAGTAGGGTCCCCCGATCCGGAAATATTTTCATAAATGTGCAGGGTGCACTGTAAAAGTTCACCTTCTAGTTTGCCGTGGTCTGCATTTAATGTGCCGTAGCGGACTCGCGATTTTTCCCCGCAGTTCTTTAGATTGAACCTTTGGTTTTGCGGCAGTGTAACCGGCGCCGCTGCCGGGCGTCGTAGCGCCGAGTTATGGACGAACAACATTTCTTGTCTTTTTTTCAACACGCACGCAAATCACCAAGATGTGGTCTATCCAGAAAACTGACACATTCGCCGTGTAGTCTTTTTTCTATCCGGACTGCGGGTTTTGCCGTTGCGTGGCCTGTGGTCTGCGCGGGGAGATTTTTTCAAAAAACCTCTAAAAAACGAAAAGTCGGGACTAAATTCGGGAAATTTTGCGAAATTTCTTAAACTTCAAATAACCTCAGAGATTTATCACTAGATGGCGCTGGTACTAAAAGAAACCCCGGGCTACATCGCCCGGGACGGCGCTGTATAAATTCAGGGCCCCGGGTCGCACCTCAAAGAATGGCGGTGAAACGGTTAAACTAGTGACAACGTGGATGAACGGGAAATAATTGAAGGTCGCTCCAGAGAAAACCGAAGCTCTATTACTAACAGGAAGGAGGAAAATATCCTCCATTATGTTCAAAATAGAACACGAAAAAATCATACTCAAGAAACATGGCACTGGGAACTTGTAGTGCATACAGGACGGTGTTAGGAGACGCGGCACTTATAATAGCGGGAATTCCACAAATACAGCTCTTAACGAAGGAAATAACTGTATTACATAGCACAAAAAACAGTATGCACCACCATGAAACTGCTCACATGTCAAAATCAGTCTAGAACGCACCATCGAAAACAAAGATGAACAACAAGGATTTCGCAAAAACAGATCGACAACTGATGCCTAGTTCATTATGAGACAGGTAAAGGAGATGGCGATCGAATTCGGGTACCCTGCTTATGTGTATCTTATCGACCTAACTATGGCATTCGACAAAGTACAGCTGCCAGACATATTGGACATATTAAGAGAGAAACAAATCCCAACATAAATCATAAATATAATCAGAAATCTGAACACAGGTAACACTACAAGAATAAAAGTGGACCAGCAAACAATAAAAGACATACCGTCACTAACAGGAATAAACCCTGTCTTATATAGTCTCAGCCCATTGCTTTTTAACCTTGTCATGGACGAGTTTATACACAGTGTGACAACAATGAACAAGGGACACAGAGTGAATAACAAACAAATTAGCAGGGTGTACTATGCGGATGATCCTGGCAGAAACAGAAAACGATTTGCAGAGGCAAACACATAAGTTTTATCAGACTAGTGAAAAATATAACATGATAAAACAAAATGTATGAGCTTCTCCAAAGAACAACCAAGGTGTAAAGTCGTCATAGACAATACATCAATAGAACAGGCAATGAGCTTACGTTACCTAGGAGCGGACACATCAAGCAACAACAACGACAAAAAATCACAGGTCAACAAATCCGCAACAATCTCAGGATGCCTGAGAGATATCATCTGGAAAAACAACCACATGCGCATTGATAGTAAAGTGCGGATATATAAATCCTGTGTTAGACCGGTGCTAACCTATGGTATTGAAACGAGAGCTGACACGAATAAGACAAAAAGCATCCTCAGAACAGCGGATATGAAAACATTAAGAACCATCGCAGGGAAGACATTTAGAGATAGGGTGAGAAAACAACGACATAAGAGCGGTATGCAGGGTGGAGGACATAGTGAGATGGGGGAGGGAAAAGAGAAGATTTTGGCTTGACCACATAGTCAGAATGAACCAAGAAACACTAGCATACATCGCCAGAGATGGAAAACCAGGTGAGCGACGCCCGCCAGGGAAACCACCTAAGAGATGGAAGGATAGTTGGAGCTCCGCCTCACAGGATAACCAACCGAAATGAGCCTTGACAATTAACAGACCTCAAGGTCTTCTCGAAGTATAAGAAGAAGAAGAAAAACTAGTAGTCAGGGTTGGAGACAGAAATCTAAGAAAGAGGACTGCGAGGTCACAACTGTACACTACCTGGAAACAACTATGGAACAACTCAAACAAAGGAGAATGAACCCGACTGTTAATCCCCCAAGTAATACCATGGGCATTAAGGAAACATGGAGAGATGGGCTAATACCTGACACAATTACTGTCCGCTCACGGATGCTTCAGACAGTACCTGAGCAGAATAGGCCGAGCCTCAGACTGCTCGTGTCTTCACTTCGATTGCCCCAGGTGGACACCAGAAGACACCACTGGAAGTGAGAATACTTAAGGACATATACCATGGGCATTAAGGAAACATGGAGAGATGGGCTAATACCTGACACAATTACTGTCCGCTCACGGATGCTTCAGACAGTACCTGAGCAGAATAGGCCGAGCCTCAGACTGCTCGTGTCTTCACTTCGATTGCCCCAGGTGGACACCAGAAGACACCACTGGAAGTGAGAATACTTAAGGACATAATGCTAAGGTCGGAGCAGGACTGGATATCAATGGCGACCATAGCTACCGACATATTACGAGAAAAAAAATGCCTTCCGTTAGTTTCAATTTAAAGTAAGAGAAAAGAAATAATTGCTAATCAGGCGAACAAAATCAATCATCATTTTTGTTTAATTTTTCAAATACCAATTAGTATATTTTACAAAGCCCAAAAGAACTTAGTATCAGTACTAAGGGTACTTACGTACTAACGCCACCGCAGCTACAGATTTGAACAAAATGGATGGTTAGATTAGGTTATAACGGAGCAGATAAATCCAGACCACATATCGTGTGGTAGCGCGACCTCTCGATCCGAATTAAGAAAAAATATTGGATAAGGGTTAGATTAGGTTAGAACGGACGAACGGAACGCGCATATAAATACCTGAACCTCTAATCACCCACGGCGGAGGGAGGAAGTAAGGCCTTAAATTGAACCAAACTGCAGACACCTTTAGAAACTGATAAATAGACAACGTCATCTTGAAGCTAAATGCCATGAGGCGGTACCAAGATGCTCGTGTTCTTTCAGGGGGGCACTTGTCAAGTCAAGATGTCAAGAATGTGCTTTCTTCGTCCCATTAAAAATGTCTTGTTTGTATAGTCTTGTCTGTCTAGTTTTGCCTGTCTAGTCTTGTCTGTTTAGTCTTGTCTGTCTAGTATTTTCTATCTAGTCTTATTTATTTATTCTTGTCTGTCTAGTTGTAACTGTCTAGTTGTAATTCTATTAATCTTGTTAGTAAGATAAATCTGACTATTAAATTTAATTGGAAATTTGATACGAAATTAAGAAAAATTACCCAAGTAAGTGTAAAAAAAATAATTGTGTGCAATAAATTGAAATGGCTTTCGCTATAAATTCTGTAAAGAGGGAGGAGGCGCGATTTCGCCAAAAATTAATTGCGCAAAGATAGAAGACCGTGTTTTATGAACGTTCGATTCGAGATTCACACAAAGAAACGATTTTTATGCAGCGTCCGTTTTTTCCTTCGTTCTTCTTCTTCATTTTATTATTATTCCCGCCCACTATTTCAACTTTCAACAATGAAGCCACGAGTTACAGACAATGGACTCTTAATAAATCACCTCTTATCTGGCTATTAATAACAATTAGATACCTTTTACAGCGACGAAATTAAAATTGTTATTCATTCACGGGAAATTATTGATTTTTGGTTTTGAAATTAAAAATTATTGCACACATTCTCTACGCTCCTCCGCAATTTTAGATTGTTGGCGGATTAAATCTACCCACTAAATAATACAACACTAAACTGACAAAAGACTAGACAGACAGATTTTGATAGGAAAAATATTCAAGATTGACCTATGACAGTTAGAATATAATTGCTTCAATATTGCATTTCGGTCGATTTATTGATCGTCTGAAGGCCATAAGTTTGACGATAAGTTTTACGGCAATTAGATTGAGACATTTCAAATAAATTTTAGATTTAAAGAAAATATTCTCAATATTTATTGACAGTATTGTCAATATTTATTGACAATAATACATTGACAATATTTATTGACAATGTTGTTAATATATTGATAATTTTGTCAATATGTTTACAATATTGAAAATATTGTCAATATTTATTGACAATATTTTCTTTGCCTAGCCTCGCCCTTGCGCTAACGCTACAAACAAACTTTCATTCATTTTTATGAAACATAAACCAAGTAGCTACGCCTTTCTTTGGTGAATGCAATTGTAACCATGGGCGTAGCTAAGGGGGGGTTTTGGGGGTTCAACCCCCCCCCCCCCCCCCCCCGAAATATGCAACATTATATTGAAATCAGGAGGGACGAGTAGAGACGACTATCTTCAAGAGAGCATGGTAGATGTGGAGTTTAGGAACCCTTGTGTTTCACTTTTAGAAAGTAAATTGGTGCATTTCTTGAAAAAAACAAAACTTTGAAGCAAAATTTTCAAATCTAAACGAAAAATTAGAAGCAAAATTTTCAAATTTAAAATTACATTTACATTACATCTAAAATTTACTAGCAAAATTTTAAATTTACAGGCAAAATGTTCTATTTAGGAGCTAAATTTTCAAATCTGAACCAAAATTTTCAATTTAGAAGGAAAATTTTAAGTTTAAAAGCAAAATTTTTAAATCTGAAGCAAAATTTAGAAGCAACATGTTAAATTTAGAAGCAAAATTTTCAAATCTGTAACAAAATTTAAAAGCAAAATTTTCAAATTTAGCAGCAAAATGTTTAGTTTATAAGCAAAATTTAAAATTTACAAGCAAAATGTTCTATTTAGGAGCTAAACTTTCAAATCTGAACCAAAATTTAAAAGCAAAATTTTCAATTTAGAAGCAAAATGTTAAGTTTAGAAGCAAAATTTTAAAATCTGAAGCAAAGTTTACAATTTAGAAGCAACATGTTAAATTTAGAAGCAAAATTTTCAAATCTGACTGAACCAAAATTTACAAGCAAAATTTTCAAATCTGAAACAAAATTTAGAAGCAAAATTTTCATTTTAAAAGCAAAATATTTATAAGCAAAATTTTAAATATAGAAGCAAAATGTTCAACTTTGAAGGAAATTTAGGAGCAAACTTTTCAATTTAGAAACAAATTGTTCAATTTATAAGCAAAATTTAGAAGCAATATGTTCAATTTAGAAGCGAAATGTGCAATTTATAAGGAAAATTTAAAATTTAGAATCAAAATGTTCAATTTAGAAGCTAAATTATCAAATCTGAACCAAAAATTGAAAGCAAAATTTTCAATTTAGAAGCAAAATGTTAAGATTAGAAACAAAATTTTAAAATCTGAAGCAAAATTTAAAATTTAGAAGCAACGTGTTAAATTTAGAAGCAAAATTTTCAAATCTGATCCAAAATTTAGAAGCAAAATTTTCAAATCTGAAACAAAATTTAGAAGCAAACTTTTCAATTTAAATGCAAAATACTTATAAGCAAAATTTAAAATTTAGAAGCAAAAGGTTCAACTTTGAAGGAAATTTAGGAACAAACTTTTCAATTTAAAAACAAATTGTTCAATTTATAAGCAAAATTTAGAAGCAATATGTTCAATTTAGAAGCAAAATGTACAATTTATAAGCAAAATTTAAAGTTTAGAAGCAAAATGTTCAATTTAGAGCTAAATTTTCAAATCTGACCCAAAAATTGAAAGCAAAATTTTCAATTTAGAAGCAAAATGTTCAATTTATAAGCAAAATTTAAAATTTCCAAGCAAAATTTTAAATTTATAAGCAAAATGTTCTATTTAGGTAAACTAAATTTTTAAATCTGAACCAAAATTTAGAAGCAAGATTTTCAAATCTGTAACAAAATTTAGAAATTTTCAATTTAAAAGCAAAATATTTATAAGCAAAATTTAAAGTTTAGAAGCAAAATGTTCAACTTTGAAGGAAATTTATGAGAAAACTTTTCAATTACGAAACAAATTGTTCAATTTATAATCAAAATTTAGAAACAATATGTTCAATTTAGAAACAAAATTTGCAATTTATAAGCAAAATTTAAAGTTTAGAAGCAAAATGTTCAATTTAGAGCTAAATTTTCAAATCTGACCCAAAAATTGAAAGCAAAATTTTCAATTTAGAAGCTATATGTTAAGTTTAAAAGCAAAATTTTAAAATCTGAAGCAATATTTAAAATTTAGAAGCAACATGTTAAATTTAGCAGCAAAATTTTCAAATCTGAAACAAAATTTAGGAGCAAAATTTTCAATTTAGAACCAAAATTTAGAAGCAAAATTTTCAAATTTAGAAGAAAAATGTTCGGTTTATAAGCAACATTTAAAATTTCCAAGCAACATTTTAAATTTACAAGCAAAATGTTCTATTTAGGAGCAAAATTTTCAAATCTGAACCACAATATAGAGCAAAATTTTCAAATCTAAAGCACAATTTAGAAACAATATTCTCAAATCTGAACCAAAATTTAGAAGCAAAATTTTCAATTTGAAAGCAAAATTTAAAATTTAGAAGCAAAATTTTCAATTTAGAAACAAATTGTTCAATTTATAAGCAAAATTTAAAATTTTGAAGTAACATATTCAATTTAGAAGCAGAATTTAGAAGCAAAATGTGCAATTTATAAGCAAAATTTAAAGTTTAGATGCAAAATGTTCAATTTAGAAACTAAATTTTCAATTCTGAAACAAAAAATGAAAAAGCAAAATTTAAAATTGAGAAGCAAATGCGATGTTAAATTTAGAAGCAAAAAATCTTATCCAAAATTTAGAAGCAAAATTTTTAAATCTGAAACAAAATTTAGAAGCAAATTTTTCAATTTAGAAGCAAAATTTTCAAATTTAGAAGCAAAATGTTCAATTTATAAGCAACATTTAAAATTTGCAAGCAAAATTTTAAATTTATAAGCAAAATGTTCTATTTAGGAGCAAAATTTTCAAATCTGAACCAAAATTTAGAAGCAAAATTTTCAAATCTTAAGCAAAATTTTCAATTTAAAAGCAAAATATTTATAAGCAAAATTTTCAATTTGGTAACAAATTGTTTAATTTATGTGCAAAATTTAAAATTTAGAAACAATATGTTCAATTTATAAGCAGAATTTAGAAGCCAAATGTGCAATTTATAAGCAAAATTTAAAATTTAAAGGCAAAATGTTCAATCTAGAAGCTAAATTTTCAAATCTGAACCAACATTTAAAAGTAAAATTTTCAATTTAGAAGCTAAATGTTAAGTTTAGAAGCAAATCTGAAACAAAATTTAAAATTTAGAAGCAAAATTTTCAAATCTGAACCAAAATTTAGTAGCAAAATTTTTAAATCTGAAACAAAATTTAGAATAAAAATTTTCAAATTTAGAAGCAAAATGTTCAATTTATAAGCAACAATTAAAATTTCCAAGCAAAATTTTAAATTTATATGCAAAATGTTCTAATTAGGAGCTAAATTTTCAAATCTGAACCAAAATTTAGAAGCAAAATTTTCAATTTAAAAGCAAAATATTTAGAAGCAAAATTTAAAATTTAGAAGCAAAATGCTCAACTTTGAAGGAAACTTAGGAGTAAACTTTTCAATTTAGAAAAAAATTGTTCAATTTACAAGCAAAATTTAGAAGCAAAATGTTCAATTTAGAAACAAAATTTGCAATTTATAAGCAAAATTTAAAGTTTAGAAGCAAAATGTTCAATTTAGAAGCTAAATTTTCAAACCTGAACCAAAAATTGAAAGCAAAATTTTCAATTTAGAAGCAAGATGTTGTTTAGAAGCAAAATTTTAAAATCTGAAGCAATATTTAAAATTTAGAAGCAACATGTTAAATTTAGAAGCAAAATTTTCAAATCTAAAACAAAATTTAGGAGCAAAATTTTCAATTTAGAACCAAAATTTAGAAGCAGAATTTTCAAATTTAGAGGTAAAATGTTCGGTTTATAAGCCACATTGAACATTTCCAAGCATAATTTAAAATTTACAAGCAAAATGTTCAACTTTGAAGGAAAATTTAGAAGCAAAATTTTCAATTTAGAACCAAAATTTAGAAGCAGAATTTTCAAATTTAGAGGCAAAATGTTCGGTTTATAAGCAACATTTAACATTTCCAAGCATAATTTGAAATTTACAAGCAAAATGTCCAACTTTGAAGGAAAATTTAGAAGCAAAATTTTCAATTTAGAAACAAATTGTTCAATTTATAAGCAAAATTTAAAATTTTGAAGCAATATGATCAATTTACAAGCAAAATGTGCAGTTTATAACCAAAATTTAAAGTTTAGAAGCAAAATGTTAAATTTAGAAGCAAAATTTTCAATTCTGAACCAAAAATTGAAAAAGCAAAATTTAAAATTTAGAAGCAAATGCGATGTTAAATTTAGAAGCAAAATTTTCAAATCTTATCCAAAATTTAGAAGCAAAATTTTTAAATCTGAAACAAAATTTAGAAGCAAATTTTTCAATTTAGAACCAAAATTTAGAAGCAAAATTTTCAAATTTAGAAGAAAAATTTTCAAATTTAGAAGCAAAATGTTCAGTTTATAAGCAACATTTAAAATTTACAAGCAAAATATTAAATTTACAAGCAAATTGTTCTATTTAGGAGCAAAAATTTTCAAATCTGAACCAAAATTTTCAAATCTAATGCACAATTTAGAAGCAAAATTTTCAAATTTCAAGTAATATTTTCAAATCTTAAGCGAAATTTTCAAATCTGAATTTTGTCCTTTTAAATCATAATTTTGTGTTTTTAAACTGCAATTTTGTTTTTTTTGAAAAACGGAAAATCTTCAAATGTCATTCATTCGTTAGAACAAAATAAAACTTGAACTCGTTCCATTTGTGAACTGGTTCTATTGGTTCCACATCAAATAAACATTAAAATTTGCGACGTTTTCTAAAATTGAATTTTGGCAAGAATATTCAATGCTACTGAGTTATTTCATTCTTATTTTCTTACACGGGCGTAGTCAGGGTTTAGTTTCGGGGGGCGGATGTGCGGGGGGTAAAAAAATATTTTCTAAACCTACCCCGAAACTAAACCCTGACTACGCCCGTGATTGCAACTACTAACTCTTGAACTATAATAATAATTGTAACGATTGAAACTGACCAAATATTGAAGCAATTACATTGACCATGTGAGGGGCATCTCCAATATTTTTTCTTTTAAAATAGCTATTCAATAATATTGAAGCAATTATAATGACCATGTTAGGGTCCCTTAAAACTATATAAGCAAGACTAAATGAACGAGATGAATCTATACCGACGAAATATATTTTATTTAGTCTAATTAGAGAAACTAAATTCTAGTGATTCCGCTTATCTATGCGGAGATCTTTGGGTCGCATTTAATTTTTTAATGGAAAAATAAATCGGATTGAATTTCTAATTTGACTCGAGTTTTGGTTCTGGTATGTTTTCAATTAGAGCTGAATTTGTAAATAACTTGTAAACTATCAAAACTATGTCCTGTTCGAAATTTAGTTGCCTAAATCAAATCTAGTTAAAAACAAGAAACAAGTTGATTAATATTAATAAGGGTTATTAATGTAAGTAAATAGTTAAGCAGTGAGTTAAGAATAGATTTAGGCGAAATGTTAGAACTTTGTACGGAACTTACGTATTAACGCCACCGCGGAGAGAAGTCATATATATGGTATCTATAGGTATGGAGAAATATTAGAACTTTGTACGGTACTTTCGTATTAACGCCACCGCAGAGAGATATATATGGTATCATATATATGGATCAGTATATTCGCAGAGAGATATATATGGTATCATATATATGGATCAGTATAGATCATATATGTGGTATCTACATATAGCATATCAGATATATGGTCTGGATTTGTCTGCTCTGATAAAACCTTATCTAACCCTTATCCAAAATTTTTTTCTTATTTTGGATCGAGAGGTCGCGCTACCACGCGATATGTGGTCTGGATTTATCTGCTCCTATCTAACCATCCATTTTGTTCAAATCTGTAGCTGCGTCTGTACGTAAGTACCCTTAGTACTAATCCTAAGTTCTTTGGGCTATGTAAAAAAAACTATTTGGTATTTGAAAAATTAAACAAAAATTTGATTTTGGCGAACAAACGAACAAGGCGAACAAACGCCTGATTAGCAATTATCTCTTACTTGTTTTGTTGATAAATTGAAATTTATTTTGACTTCAAATTAACTTTTCAAAGCTAATTAAGATATTCAATAAACTGCTTTAATCAAATAACAAACCTTTACAAATTCCGTTTCAAGCTTTCATTTTTCATGCAGCAGGTACTTAAAAATCATTTAAAAACAAAACAAAAATCGTGAAGAAATAAGAGAAATAAATAAATTACAAATTCATCTCCCGTAGGTGATTCGGCACGCCCAGCGACAGACAGAGAGATTTCACCGATAATCGCCGCTAAAACATTCAAATGATCCAATAAATGATCCCAGGATTAGAATAAACGGCTCAGATAAAGTCAATTAAAACCATCACACGTGGGATTCCACCAAACACACACACACACCAAATATATTACACACACACTCCAGCAACTGTCCAACGTTATTATAGCCTTAGGCAAACACTCATTTTAAACACCAAACTTATGAATGAAACATAAATTTATCAAAAAGGCTTAAATACTATATAGATTACTTTAGACTAAACCAAAAATAATACAGAAACAAAACTTCTAACATAGTCTATTTATGAGATAAAACAAAAAGACTAGTCACATAAATTACCACAAGTATCAGTAATGGGTCCTTTTAGATTAAGACAAACAATAACGCATAGATAGGATTTCACGACTAGTCCTTTTTAAACATTGCACCAAGCAGACTAGAAAAATAAATTTCCTCAAGTATCGATTATGGGTCCACTGCGATTAAGCTAGGCCAGTGGTTCTCAAACTGGGTGCCGCGGAACCCTGGGTCGCCGCAAGCGTATGCCTGGGGTGCCGTAGCAATAATCAAGAAATGTAAAAAAATGTTAAAAGAAAATTACATGGGGAGGTAAACGTGTCGGGGTTTTTAAAACGGAAAGGTGATGAACTCACTGAAGATTCCGAAGCGACTGATTCAATGACAACTAGCATCGTCGGAGGAGACGAAATATTCCAGCAGACACCCGCGAATCTAAATCATTAAAGTTCGTTTGCCTCAGTTCGCCAAAACGCAACTCACGACCAAAAGATAATCCGAGGAAAAATAAGGAAATATGATCCTTGCTACACATTGGTTTTGTTTCTTTTGGGAACGACCAAACACCGTAATGGTAAAGCGTTATCTGTCATATAATGGTTGCTAACAGCTGCTTGGTTCCAACCAAATTAAAAGACATCTGGAATGCAGTCAATCTGCTTTAGTACATAAAGGTGAAGGAATGTTCAAACGCTGCACTTTATCTTTTCAGGGTCATCCATGGTGGAGAGAATTTTTAAAAATAAAAGTGAAGCTTGAATAATTTGTATTGTTTTTTTCCTAAATTTGCAAACCGTTTTTAGGATGGCTGAGCGATTTTTTTTTTGCACGATAGGAGTCCCCGCAGCAAAAAAAGTTTGAGAACCACTGAACTAAACGAACAATACGTACACAAGAAGAAGAAGTTACCTCAAGTATCGATACTGGACCCACTGAGATTAAGCTAAGCTATTAATCCATCTATAACATTAAGAAGACTAGATTAGGCAGTTAAACACAATAGACCCATTCATAGTTGATTTTTTTGTGCGTATGGGTCAATTTTCGCCATGTACGTCTAAAAAATGCCCTAATTTTTTCCATGCAGTGTATTTTTTAGGGTTCCGTACCGAAAACCTACGAAACCCTTATAGGATCACTTTGTTGTCCGTCTGTCTGTCTGTCTGTCCGTCTGTCTGTTTGTCTGTCTGTCTGTCTGTCTTCTTCTTCTTTGGACACGACTTCTTGAGACATTCTTTCCGATAAGATGGAGGACACTCAGCAACACACGTTTGTCAGATTACTTGCTGAAACTGGTCAAGGAGGGCAAGACGGTATACCGTTCACTATGTCTGAGATTGAACGAGTTATACAAAGTATGAGCTCGAAGAAAGCCCCTGGGCTGGATGGCATTACCTCTGACATAGTATTGGCTGCCTTTAACTCAGCACCAAACACATTTCTTAATCTTTATAACAAGTGTTTGAGCAAGTCCATATTCCCGTCCTGCTGGAAAGAACAACTAATCACGATTATCCCTAAACCCAACAAACCAGCGCTATCCATAAAAGACTTCAGACCAATAAGTCTGCTTCCAGTGGCCGGAAAGGTGTTGGATTGTCTTCTCATCTCGAGAATTGACCATCACTTTTATCGGAACAAGTTGGTGAATCAAAATCAGTTTGGCTTTAGAAGAGGCACATGAACTGTTCAGGCCATCTCAAAGGCGGTCAGGTTTATAAGGGAGGCATTAAAATCGAAGCTTTATTGTTCAGCCATAGCCATGGAATAAGTAGGGCATTTGACAACGCCTGGTGGCCGCTTATTATCCACAGGCTGATTGAAAAAGATTGTCCTGACAATCTCATCAAGTTAGCCAAGTCTTACTTTGTAGATCGCAGAGCAATAATCAGCGAACCTGGTATATACTTAGAAAGGCGCATCTGCAAAGGTTGTCCACAAGGTTCAAAGTCAGGTCCAGGTTTCTGGAATATATTATATGGCACCATTTTCGAAAGAGATCTGGCTGAAGATTGCGAGATTGTTGCCTATGCGGATGAAACGTTTCTACTCTGCAAAAGCAAAACCATCACGGGCTTAAAGGCGAAAACTGATCGGTCTCTAGATAATCTTTGCCAGTGGGCAATTGAAACCCGACTTAATTTTAATGCCCAAAAGACCGAGGCTCTTTTTTTCGGCAGATCTTCGAAGCAAAGGAGTCCCGTATTCACTCTTGGGAATACAAAAATTAGATGCCAACAACACCTACGGTACTTAGGTGTCATAATTGACAGATTCCTGAACTTCAGAGAACACATGAAGCAGGCTTGTGGTAGGGTAAAACGGTTCAGCATAAAGTTGGGTTTCGCTGCGAGAAAGGAGTGGGGTCTGGGGAGTTCACAGCTGATTGATATATACCGTGGCGCTATAGAACCCGCACTATTATACGCTGCTCCAATATGGCAGAGGTCGTGTGGCGTGAAGGGAGGCCTAAAGCTTTTGAGTGTACAGCGCCTCAGCACCATCCGTGCTGCAAAAGCGTATCGCACAGTCTCCTCTGAGGCAGCCTGTGTGATTACGGGTCTCCTTCCAGCCGACATCCGTCTCAAGCAGCTGGCCCTCCACAAGTCACACCAGATCGCAGACGATACGATTATTAGAGATATAACGGGCTTATCGGTTGCACTGAGCGAGCTCGAACTGACCGTAAATACCCAAGAACTAGTTCATCCTTCACAATTGTCGCTGGTTACATACTATTTGACACTGAGTAATATATTTCAACTCCGGGTTTACACGGGCGGTTCGAGTTCGATCAGATGTACGGGGGCTGCATTCGTGGTCTACTTTCAAGACGAGGAAGTGTACCATAAGCTGATTAAATTAGAAAAGTATTGCTCAATTTTTCAAGCTGAACTTTTGGCCATGCTGCAAGCTTTGCTTTATGTGGAAAATAACAGCAGCAGACCCTGTTCAATCATTTGTAACAGCCGATCTATTCTGGATGCTCTGAAGAATTTAAATTCACCCACTGAATTATTGTTGGAGACGTGGAAGACAGCTGCCAGAGTTTCAAGGAAGAACAAGATCCGTTGGCATTGGGTTAAGGCACACGCTGGTTTTGAAGGCAATAAATGAGCAGACATGCTTGCCAAACAAGCAGCTAACAAGGAAGATCTGCCAATTTCCTTTAGTAAATTGCCCAAAGAGGCTTTAAGATCGTGCTCCACAGGGCATTTCGGGAAGCTCTGGCAGGACAGATGGGATCTGGCTACAACTGGCTTGTGGACCAAGCAATTTATACCGTCTATTAAGACCTGGAGGGGTTTCAACATCAGTCTGTCGCACCACGCAATCCAGTTAATAACGGGCCACGGTAATTTCAAAGCGTACCTTCATAGATTTGGTAAAAGAGAAAGTCCCCTCTGCGAGTGTGGCCAAAATGACACCGCGGCACACGTGCTATTTTATTGCTCAGATACCGAAATATGGAGACGATCTTTGGAGACAGATATGCAGATGCATGAACTTACCTGGCCCAAGGATGAAGATGACATATTAACAGTATCAAAATCGAGAGAGTGGTGGCTTATCTTTGATAAACAAGCCAAACAATTATCTAGACTGGATCATAATGAACAGTCTAGAATTCAATAACTCCAGAGAGATGGTTCAGAGATCCCGGGAAACTATATAAAAAGAGAAAAGTAAAACTGATAGCGTTATAACCAGCATAGTGTCCTTTGGACGGAATGCTGGCCTTCGTGCGATAGGCTGCACATGAAGGAAAATACAAATAGGCTGTCTGTCTGTCTCTCCGTCTGTCCGTCCGTCCGTCCGTCTGTCTGTCTGTCAAGACCATTTTTCTCAGGAACGCGTAGTGGTAACAAGTTGAAATTTGTATCAAATACTCGGGTCTGCGGTTTCTTTCAGCTGTAAAAAAGTCAAACTTGTAAATCAACGCGATCAAAAGATATGACCGTTTATGTCGCATATTTTGCGATTTCACAAGGGAAACAAAACCTATAGGGTACTTCCCGTTGACCTAGAATCATGAAATTTGGCAAGAAGCGGTGTCTTACAGCACATGTAAAGGAAAAAATCTAAAAACCGTAAATATGTAGTTTATTTACAAGAAAAATGCGAATTTACTATTAGAAACTTATGAAAATACACTAATGTGTTGCGTGGTATTGTCAGGCACCAGAAGCATATGGGTTGCATACAGTTAGGTGCTCCTAAAAATACCTTACTTACAAATTTGTACGGAACCCTCGGTGCGCGAGTCACAACTCGCACTTTGCCGGGTTTTTTTATTTCCATGCATATAACCAGTCAAAATAACAAAAAGTGCCCGAAATTTTTATATTCATGTCTTTTAAAGATTGCGGACGAGCATGGGCTTAACTAACCGCCAAAAGGTCTATTGGTTGACACAGGTATCAACAATAGGTCCACTGAGTTATTAAACAAAAATTGTTTAAAACAAAGTTGTATGAAACACAACAGATTGGAGTAGACTAAAATACTCTGTAATAAGTTGTTTAATCGATTCATTTTAATTCCTTCACTGTCTTGTCTGGCAATATTAAGAAAATGTTAATGATAATGTTGGAGGCATTGTTGGGTTCTCTCACGGTTTGAGGGACGTGAGAGAGAAGAAAAAAGGCAAGACCGAAAATATTCATTAAAACACGAAGGGAGGACGGCACGGGGGAACGTATAATTTGCTAGGTGTGAACGAAACGCGAACGGACGGCGAATATAAATAATAAAACAAGGGCAAAACCGCGGCCGGTATGAAAGAGAATTAATAAATAGTTTAGATTTAATATTTACATCCCCGCTCTGCCCACATTCCGATTCAATCCTACAATCCATACCAGAGATTTTTTTGAACTTTGTTAATATCGTATATAAATGACTGAATAACAAATTACATTCTGGACTTAAATTGTTGATTATAAATTATTAACATCAATCAGAGATGAATCTCTGTTGATGATTTTTGAAAGAAAGATATTGCGAAAAATATACGGGGCAATCCAAGAAGACGGTATGTGGAGACGCGGGTATGTGGAGGTATGTGTGAGTATGTGGTGGTAACTTCGAAATTTACAACATCTATAGACAAGCCGGTAGCAAGGACATAGTATCTACAATCAAAATCGGCAGATTGCGTGGGGCAGGACATGTGAACAGATATGATGACAATCATCATCCTCATCAATCAGCCTTTTTGCATCCACTGCTCGATATAGGCTTCCCCCATTTCTGCCCATTGTCCTCTATTTTGAGCGCTCCGCATCAAGTTTGTGGTTATTCTTTTGATATCGTCCATCCATCGCGTGGGAGGTCTTCCCCTGTTTCTCTTCTCACCTCTTGGTCTCCACTCGAGCAGCCTTTTTGTCCATCACCCATATGCCATGCGGGCCACATGTCCAGCCCAGCTCCACTTGAGCTTAGCCACCTGGTATATAACATCCGTGACTCCTGTTCTCGCCCGTAAGTCCTCATTTCTAACGTGGTCACGAAGTGACATACCGAGCATCGATCTTTCCATCTTGCGTTGTGTTATTCTAAGCTTCTTAGCAGATGTGTAAAACAGGTTAGCATAGACCAGGAGCGTAAAGGCCAAAGCGTAACAATTTCTAATCATCAGAGTTAAAATTTCGGCGCCGTAGGTCACAACCGGTAGAATGCACTAATTAAAAACCCTTCGCTTTAAACAAATCGGGAGATTACTCTTAAACACATCCCCAAGTCTGCCATATGCAGCCCAAGAGAGCATAACTCTTCTTTTTAATTCGCATGTTTGGTTGTCTCTGGAGATTCTTATTTCATGACCAAGATACGTGTGCCTATCCACCAACTTCACCTCACAGTCACCAATATCATCAATATTTCCACTAGGGACCAGATTCGTCATAAATTTTGTTTTTGATATATTAATTTTTAGCCCCACCCGAGCACACACTTCCTGGAGATCTTCCAGAATTTTTATGATATCTTTTAGGTTGTGAGACAACAAGGCTATATCATCCGCAATGCGCAGATTTGTTAGGTTTAAGCCATCTATATTTAAACCCTTTCCGCTCCATTCAAGCATCCCGAAGGCGTATTCCAGAATGGTGATAAACAGTTTGGGTGACATAGTATCACCATGTCGTACTTCTCTACCGATTCTTATGTGGTTGGTGTTTTCGTGCAGTTTTACCATCATGGTAGCATTTTTGTACATGTTATATACATATATATATATATATATATATATATTATATGTATATATATATATATATATATATATATATATATATATATATATATATATATATATATATATTAGTTCAGTGTAACGATAGTCGACACGATATTTGTAAGGAGTCTAAGACTGCACTCAACTCAATGGTGTCAAAGGCCTTGTGGAAATCCACAAAGTTAATGACAAGCGGTCTATTGTATTCGATTGATTTTTCGATCACAGTTTTGATGGCTTGAAGATGGTCATTGGTTCCAAATCCTCTGCGAAACCCGGCCTGTTCCACTGGTTGGTATAAATCTAATTTGTTTTCCAGTCGTGTAGTAATAATTCTCGTGAAGAGTTTATAAAGATGACTGAGTAAGCTTATTGGTCTATATGGATAGTTTTCCAGTTCGGCTGTATCTGCTTTCTTTTGAATTAAGGTAACGAAGCTTTGCACCACCCAACTGGTATGGTGCTGTTAAAAAGACAGAGATTAAAAAGTTTTGTTATTTTCTTGAGTAAACAGTTACCACCTAGCTTAACTGCATCGGCAGCTACGCAGTCCTCCCCAGAGGCCTTATTGTTTTTGGTCCCTCAGTCCTAGCTTTATTTCGTCCAGAGTAATATCAGGCAGTAATTCTGACCCTTGATTAACGATGCCTTTTTTACTTGTCAATATCTGTAGTTCTGTTTCCGAGTCTAAATTTACTTCTTTGTGGCTTTTATATAATAGTTGGTAGAAGTCCTCAACTGTTTTTATAATACCTTCCCGGTTTGTTGTAATATGCCCCTGTTTGTCCTTTACCTTCGTCATTTGCTTTTTTCCGCTTTCCAGTTTTCGTAAGACCTTCATGCTTTTATTGTTTTCTATTGTTTCTTCGATCTGATTTTCGTTGTGTGTTGTAATGTCGCGTCTTATAGGTTTTGATACTTCGTTGTTAATTTGTCTTTGCTCTTCAGCAGTAGTCATGATGATCTTGCAAAAAAAATCCTTAAAGCAGAACCCATAGGCACAAGAGGGTGAGAAAGGCCAAAGCTGCTGGAAGGATGGTGTAAGCGAAGACGCAAGAAAGATAGGTGCACCGAACTAGACGATGCAGACCAGAGACAGGAATGAATGGCGAAAGAAGCTGGAGGAGGTCGAGACCCTACCATTGGGTTGTAGGGCCATTGATGATGATGATGAATTATTAACATCAATGGGATTAAATTATTGATAGATTGGCCAATAATAGATTAATATAATTCGTCCTCCTCGGTGGTGTAGTTGACAACATACCCGCCTTTCAATGCGGGAGACCCGGGTTCGAATCCTGGTCGGGGAGGCGACAACTAGGGCGGTTTTCATTAACCGTCCGGGCTGACCACCCTGAATGAATGCAATATATGCGATACCGGGGTGGCGCATACTAAAAGCCAAGGTGGAATAGGGGATTTGGTGAGATTAATATAATTCAGACTAAGTGTTTGGACCGTGTCTTACGAAAATCAAAACTTTGAATCAAAATACAGGGCTGGTCTAATCACTAACGTGTTAGGGCTGCTCGCGTCTCGGCCACGTGTGATCGTCCTTCCGGCGCCTTTTTTAAAGGAGGAAATGAGGATAATGGGTGGAGGGATTCCCTTAAAATTGTTGTCTTCCAGACGTTGGATGCCGCTTCAGCTATTTGGGCTCGTGATCACACCCCTGCTTAATTTGACTTGAAACTGAATAACGAATTCACGCTTTGATCTCGCTCCACACGCTTCGCACATTCAAAGCGTACTGCGTGACTAATATAAATTCGCGAAAAAATAATTGATAAAACTCGCGATTTCGGCCCAGGTCGATATACCTTTCCCCTTCTATTGATTGATCCTTCTATTGATCGGTGCCGAAATCGATTCAAATGTTAAGTTTAAAAACACAGATTTACTAAAATTAGCCCGAACACTAAGTTAAAGACAAAAAAAATAAGAAACTAATTAAAATTCCGGGTAGCTCCAAGTATCGATAATAGGTCCTTTCAATAAATTCTATTTTTTGGTTAATAATAGGTTAATGTAATTCAAGTTAGATTAAAGATAAACATAAAAAATAACATTGATTTGATGGTCTGGGGTTGCCTTAAGTATCGATAATAGGTCAGGTTATTCTATTTCGTCCATAGTTTTGGTCGAAATATCTCCAGCATCATGTTAAAATGCGAGAAGTTTGAAAATATATTGATCTGCAAATATTAAAACACCATCTGCAACGAACACCAAGGAGGAACTTCTAGGTCCAAAACAATCTAAATTCGGCGTTTCTTGTCGACTTCTATTCCTGTCGACGTTAAATCCCAGTTAACGTAGACAAGAACTATGGCAAAAAAAAAGAATTGCCATCCTCTCAGATAGTCAAGCAGCCATCAAGGTTATTAGCTCATACACCATCAGATCCAAACTGGTATAGAACTGTGTGCGAAAGCTAAAACAAGCTTTGCAGAGACAACAAAATAAGGCTATATTAGGTATCAGGTCACAGAGGTATAAAGGGAAATGAAGAAACTGATCACCAGCAGACAAGAGATGTAACAACCTCTTTATAGGTTTGCTGTATGAGTATAAACACCATCCATTTAGATGAAGAAATAAGGAAACGATGGATGGTAACTTGGAAAGAACTTCCAGAGCTAAGACAATCCAAAGTAACGCTGGGATCTTGTAATCATAAGAAACAGTAACCAGCTTAGAGTTCGAACTTCAGATTTAAAAAACACCCTAAGACTCTACACCTAAAGGAAGATGACGATTCTGCAGCTCAGCGGAGAAAACCCCCAAAGATCTTCTCACGAATTGCAGATCAATGTTCCCTAAGAGGCAGATGAAGCTTGAGACCCACTTCTTGAACAAAGAGTAGTTGCAATCCTTGAACCCCGCCCAGATCCTGCAATTCCTAAAGAAATCAGGACTAGAGAAGGCGCTCTAAATGGATAGATGTAGTTTTGGTGGTGACGACTTTTGGTGGTACTGCGACCTTCGTAGATCAATTGTACCCCACCCTATTCCTCTAAACGTTGGTATCTTACCAATTTAGAGCGCCTCCTCTAGTACTGATTCCTTTAGGACTTTCAGGATCTGGGTGGAATTCAAAGACTGCAACTCCTCTGCGTTTAAGCAGTGGGCCCCAAGATAAATTTGTCTCTTGTGGAGCAGTGCTCCACAGTCTTTGAGCAGATGTATGGGGTTTCCTTTGCTGAACAACATAATCTGCATCTGTCATCTTCCTCTAGGCCTAGGGTATTGCGGTGTTTTCTGCAGTGTACCGTCAGGACTCCGTTCCGAATTCTAAGCTTTTCCCTGTCTAGCTTCAGGCAAGCTTTTGTTCTTTTCTGCCTAAAAGATCCCAGCATCACTTTGAACTGCCTTAGCCCTGGAAGTTCCTTCCAGGTTTTCATCCATTGTTCTCTTGTTTCTTCATCTAAACTTTTGTGGATGGTGTCCACACATACCGCAAAAGGGTTCTGAACCTATAAAGAATTACTGGATCCCTTGTTTACTAGGTGATCTGCTTCTTCGTTTCCGTCTATACCAGTGTTTCCCAACCTTCTTTGTGCCATGCCCCACCTTAGGCTTCTAAAATTCTTATGACCCCCCACGCCACCCGCCCCCCCCCCTATGCAACATATACATAATTTTTAACATTAAAAAATTATTATCTCAAATTTGTTTCGAGGATTATGCAATGTGCACAAATTATGCATTATGAAATGAACTTTCCATCTGTCATACAATTTCAGAACTGTTGCACCGTGCTCTTTGCACCCGAAGACGTCAGGGTGAGGTTTTAATAATGTTATAGATATTTCCGTGCGGCGAGGTATGTTCTTGGGGGTGGGGGGTGGTCCAGCTGCCCCCAGCCTTCCCCCTGCCCCTCGCTGGGTACGCCCTTGTACAAAGTTATATAAGATACCTACGTGTTTTAGTCTTTGATGCTCCCATTTAGACACCAAATGCATGCACGATTGATTGTCTTCGTAGATCGTTGGTACATCTTCGTTCTCTACACCCAGATTGATAAGTAGATTTCAATGCCACAATACATCGGCTGCTGCCGACGATAGGGCGATGTATTCAGCTCTGTTGAGGAAAGTGCAACTGTTTGCCTTTTCGTAGTCCATGAGACAGTGTTTCCAAAAACTTTTGTCAGGAATCCTGACGTCGAATGTTGATATCTGCTGAAATAGTTAAGCGTAGCTCAGGACAGATCTTGTCATCAATAAGTTCTCGGTAGGGTTTGTTATCGGCGAGCTTCTTCTCGCTGTTTGGTATCGGCATTGTTTTTTTCGGCGTACGAACTGGATTGCAGTTTTACATCTCAAAGCGTTTCAGAATTATTCGGTAGTAATTCTTTTGATTAAAGCTAAAACCCTCGTCAGTCCGTTCGATGTTGATTCCGAGGAACGATATATACAGCTCCTGCTGAATCTCACCGTGTAGGAATGCATTTTTAACATCCATGTGGTAGACTGCGCAGTTCTTCTCGACGATTACGGATAATAGGAATCTCCAAGTCTTGCCAATGAAGCATATGTTTCTTCGAAGTCAAAACCATAATTCTAAGCACAACCCTTGATTACAAGTCTAGTCTAGTAGCGCTCGATGTTCGCGCGCTTGACCTAGAAAACCCAGTTGCTGTTGAGTGTGTATTTTCCTTCGGGAGTGGGTTTCGTTTTCCTCAAGTGCGCTTATTTCTTCGGCGACTCCGTCCATCCATTGATCTTTGTCTTCACAAGTGACGATTTCCTCGTAGTTGCTCGGTACATCTTCCACGAAAACTTCGGCGTGCAGCGTCAGGTTTACATAATTTTCTGTTTCATCGTCCAGGCAATAGTCCTGCAGATAACGTGGCCTCTTTCCTCTCGTAGATCGACTAGATGTTTCTTCATTTTCCGGTTCTTTTGCCTTGTCCTGTTTCTCCTGTGAGCTTTCGTAAGTCCCCATTTTACCAAGTCTCACTTCCAAAGGTTCGGATTTCTCGTTGCTGCGATCAAAGTCATCTTTCTGATAGAGTTCTTCTTCGTCTTTACTGCTTCCGGTTTTTTCTTCTATTGGCTTTGCAACATCTGGATCAATCCAGTCTTCATTTGGCAGTCCTTCGGATGAAAATTTTTAATCGTAGAAGATAACATCGGATCCAACGATGACCTTATGCTCTTCTGGATCTCAAAACGTGTAACCATAACATGAAAACATGAAACATTTCTTCGATCGAGATTCGAATTTTTCGCCTATAATTTGCGTTAGAATGCGTGGAAAGGCTACGCACCCAAAAAACTTTAGTTTCTTCAAATTGGATTTTTCATTGAATCAAAACGACGCCGCAACTTTCCCTACAACGCTGACATGGGACTTTGATTAATCAGATAAACTGCTGCTTGGACTGCTTCTGACCAAAAATGTTTTCCAAGTTTACCTTGGAGGAGCATACATCTGGCTTTCTCTACTATGGTTCTATTCATTCTCTCTGCTACCCCGTTTTGCTCTGGCGTATAACGGATGGTAAACTTTAAAGTTTGAAAGTAATTAAAATCTGAATTAATATGAGCACTATGTTTCACCTTCAAAAGGGCTTAAGACGACCTTGTTTCATTGATTCAAAATTCAAAATTCTCGTCAAACGAAATTTATAATATTTATTATTTAAGAATTTGCTTTTTCTTTCAATTTTGGCACCGAAATCTAGCATTGCATTCAAATGGCCCGCAGCAAAAGAGTAAAACTCGCGTCGGGTCCATTTTCGAATTGCCCCCCTTAACAATAAAGATGCCCCCCTGAGGGGCGTGGGCCCCACGTTGGGAAACACCGGTCTATACCAATGTGTCCTGGTACCCAGTACAGCGTTACTTTATTTTCACTGCCAAGCTAGTTTTGCTTTCCCACACAGTCCCACACCAGTTTGGATCTGATGGTGTACGAGCTAATGGCCTTGGTAGCTGTTTGACTGTCTGACAGGATAGCAATTTGTTTTTTGTGATAATTCCTGTCGAGGTTAAATTATGCACATCTTTCGATTGCGTGTACCTCTGCTTGGAAAATACATGGGAATGTTCCCATGGATTCAAGTATTTGGTACGAGCTCCAAACACTCCTGCACCAGTATGATAATTCCTGTCGAGGTTAAATTGTGCACATCTTTCGATTGCGTGTACCTCTGCTTGGAAAATTCATGGGAATGTTCTCATGGATTCACGTATTTGGTACGAGCTCCAAACACTCCTGCACCAGTATCTTCCTTTGTCTTCGAACCATCTGTATAGCACTTGATAGCATTTTGCTCTATGTGGTATGCTGAGGATTCGTCACTCCAATCTGCTTTACAACTACACATTGCTGTGTAGTTTTTCTCGAAATCGTATTAGTACACCATTTCGCCTTCTTGTGCTTTCAGCCAGGGTCTACATGGGTATGTGTACTAACAATTACAAGAAGAGGGTGGGATACAATAGATCTATGTAGATTGCATTACGAGTCACCGAAATCTACTATCCATCAATAAAATGCTAGAACTTATCAAGCAGCTTGCCTAAATTCAACAGAAACTTGTATTCTGATATGAATCTAATGACAGGATATACAGTCTATTTCATATCTCTAATTTAATCATCATCAGTAGCGCTACAGCTCTACAGGGCCCCGACTTTCTCCAGCTTCGTTAGCCATCCTTTCCGGTCTCTGGCACGGACCTTCCAGTCAGCTGCCCCAATTTTTCTGGCAACCTCAGAAACGCCGTCTTTCCATCTCAGCCTTGGTCTCCCTCAGCCTCTACTGTCGGTTGGTATGGCCTCAAAGTTTCTTCGCGTTGGCACGTTGTTGTCATAGCGTGCTACATGTCCTGCCCATCTTAACCTGCCAATCTTGATTGTTGTTATTATGTCTCTGTTTCCAGATCCTCTGTATAAGTTATAAAGCTCAAAATTATATCTTCTTCTCCACACGTTATCCTCTTGGACAGCAACATAAATCTTTCTTAGGATTTTTCGTTCAAATGTTGATAGTAACGTCTCATCTGCTTTTGTTAGGGTTCAGGTTTCCGAGCCATAGATTAAAATTAGTGCAATCTCTAATTTAATTTTAAAATTATTTATAAAGACTGAGTGATCTTGCCGAGTGAACCTATTATGGATACTTGAGGCAACTCTATTATTTATTGAATTGTGTCTAAACAAACATTACATCTCTAATTTAAATTTAAGATCACTGTTCGCGCCAATTTTAATAAATCTGTATTTTTAATTCAACATTTGAATCGATTTCGGCACCGATTAACAGAAGGGGAAAGGTGTATCGACCTGGGCCGAAATCGCGCGATTTACCTATTAATTTTTATTAATAGGTAATAAAATTTTATTAATAGTATGCTTCGAGTGCGCGAATCGAAGCGCGAACGAAGCTCGACCGACACGTGCACGCATCTTTAAGTTTCTCGTATTAAGTCAAATTAACCAGGGGTGTAATCACGAGCCCAAAGGCTGAAGCGGCATCCAACGTCTGGAAGACAACAATTTTAAGGGAATCCCTCCACTTACTATCCCCATTTCCTCCCTTAAAAAAGGCGCCGGAAGGACGATCACACGTGGTGGAGACGCGAGCAGCCCTAACAGGTAAGTGAATAGACCAGCCCTGTTTTAAACGGGAAAATTTTATTTTCGTGAGACACGGTCATCAATCACCTTAGGGAGTGAACCTATTATGGTGACTTGAGGCAACTCTGTTTATTGAAATGTGTCAAACTAATAAACATTACTAAATACTAAAATGTATAGTAATAGTGAATTGCAACATAATGTGATAAAGGCAAAAACAAAATGCTAAAATGTATATTTAGTCTTATCCAGTCTGCAAACTGAGGCGTAAATTGTGTGCAAGTAGTTACAAACACGTCTGTATCAATAACGTCGGATCGTAATTCACGAAAAGTTCATAAACTTCATCGCCGTGCGACTTTTAATGGTGTTTTATTTACGTTCGCCGACACACTCAATAAGACAGTCGCGCGACTCTTAAACGTGAAATAAACACCGACATAACCATCACTTATTTTCACTCACTCGCCTAGCCACAACCACAGCTCGACTCGCCGCAACTCTCCGCTTGTTTTATCCCTTTCACATTCCCATCGTTCTTCTCGCGCGAACTCTTTATGATCCATTACGAAACCATTCACAAGATAAAATAAAGAAAATTTAAAGAATAAAGAATGGAAAGACAAACTAAATAAGGCAGATAAAAATATAAAGATTTACAGTCTTAAGATATATAAGTTAGTGTTGCTCCAAGTATCCATAATAAACCCATTTTTGATAACTCATTTTTGATAACCCATTTTTGATAACTTTTTGATAACCCATTTTTGATAATAATTATCCCCAGGTATCTATAATGGGTCCACTAATTAAATTTATAGAACGAAGAATAGAAAGACAAACTAAATAAGGCATAAAAATAGAAAGATTTACAGTCTTAAGATATACAAGTTAGAGTTGCTCCAAGTATATATAATGAACCCATTTTTGATAACGCATTACATTATTCCCAGGTATCTATAATGGGTCCACTAATTAAATTTAAAGAATGAAGAAAAGAAAGACAAACTAAATACGGCATAAAATTAGAAAGATTTACAGTCTTAAGATATACAAGTTAGTGTTGCTCCAAGTATCCATAATGAACACATTTTTGATAACTCATTACATTATCCCCAGGTAGAAGCATCAAACAAAAGTAGAAACATCCGCATTTTTTACGGACAGTCGGGCTGCGATTAATGCTCTTGCGTGTCACGAAATCAAATCCAAGACAGTTTGGGACTGTCTTCAGGACCTAAAAGCCCTGACAAAGCATAACAAGGTCACATTTGATTGGGTGCCTAGCCATATGGGACTGGTGGGTAACGAAATGGCGGATAAGCTAGCAAAAGATGGAGCCTGCAAGGCAAACATCATTGCTGAAAGAGGACCCTTCATTATCCACGACCCGAAAAAAAATCTGTAAATGGGTAGCAACTAAGCACCGTCTTCAGTGGGTCAATTTGAATGGTGTGACACACAGCAAACGAATGGTAGTTAAACCATCGGAAACTCTGCTGAAATCCTGCAACTGCTAAGGAAGCAGATCACAATTGTGGTAGGCCTATTTACAGGACACTGCCCTCTACGAGAATACCTACATAAAATGGGTATCTAGAAGGATGAACCTTTATGCAGGTTATGCTATGAGGAGGACGAAACCGCCGCCCATATAATCTTCCACTGTGAAGCAATTGCACGTAGGAGACACAAGCTTGATATTACAGCTGAGAGAGTCCCCGTGAAAAACATGGCACATAGAATCCTGGACCTAATAGAGGGACTGGATCTATTTGCATGAACAAAACAATGTGGGGAAATACAATAGGCCAATGGGCCGCAGTGTTTTAAGGGCTAACCCCCCTGGATCCACATCAAAAAAATCCCCAGGTATCTATAATGGGTCCACTAATTAAATTTAAAGAATGAAGAATAGATAGACAAACTAAATAAGGCAAATAAAAATAGAAAGATTTACAGTCTTAAGATATACAAGTTAGTGTTGCCCCAAGTAAACATAATGAACCCATTTTTGATAACTTATTACAATATCCCCAGGTATCTATAATAGGTCCACTAATTAAATTTAAAGAATGAAGAATAGAAAGACAAACTAAATAAGGCAAATAAAAATAGAAAGATTTACAGTCTTAAGATATACAAGTTAATGTTGCCCCAAGTATACATAATGAACCCATTTTTGATAACGCATTACATTATCCCCAGGTATCTATAATGGGTCCACTAATTAAATTTAAGAATGAAGAATAGAAAGACAAACTAGATTAGATTAGATTAGATTAGATTCCCGACTTCCTCTAAGGGTTTGGCGCACGTCAACCTTAAGGCTTATTGTGCTGTCGGTTGATATCAAACTTGCAGTCCGACGTCTGTGTCACTGACTAGTTTCCTTAGTTTTCCTACAAGTTTGGGTTCCCATGTGGTTTGTTGGTTCCAGTCGAGCTGGTGTCGCATTCGTTCAAGGGCAGGGCATTCGAAGAGTACGTGGTTTGCTGTTTCATCTTCCTCTCCGCAGAGTCTACATAAAGGTTCGTCTCGGTAGATTTTTACTTTATGCATGAATTCTCTAAATCCGCCAGTGCCTGTTAGTAAACTAACTATCTGCTTCGTGTGAGCTTTGTTTAGTTTTAACAGGTCCTTTGCTATATTGGGATTAGGTGAGTCTATTAGCTTCCTGCAATGGGTTGCTTTATCATAGGAGTTCCATCTGAGTTTGTGTTTATTTTTCATCCAATCATTGATGGATGCTCTGGCGCAGGCTTTTTCTATACCTATGCTCGGTTCGGGACCAACTAGTTTCTTGCGGGCACCTTGTTTTGCTAGGTCGTCTGCATGTTCGTTTCCCTCTATACCACTATGCCCGCGAACCCAGATGATTTTTACTGTGTTCTGTTGGCCTAGTGTATGTAGTATTTCTTTGCATTCTTTTATGATTCTTGATTTAGAAGACAAACTAAATAAGGCAAATAAAAATAGAAAGATTTACAGTCTTAAGATATACAAGTTAGTGTTGCCCCAAGTATACATAATGAACCTATTTTTGATAACTCATTATATTATCCCCAAGTATCTATAATGGGTCCACTAATTAAACGAACCGATTGCAATTGCAATTAGATATATTAGGAATTAACTTATTTTGAAGTAGACTAGCTAATGTAATTCTGTTAAAGCTTTTGTATGTCCAATTAAATGTTTTGCTATTGGTGAAGGGCGGCTGGCCTATTGTTTTCGGTCTTAAAAACTTCGCGATTTTTTGCTCGGTCTAATTCCGTATTCTCATCTCGAGTTTTATTTGTGAATAAACGTGGGGTTTGTCGTATGTTGTTTTTATTTCGCCATTGTTTGCTAATCTATAAATCTGGAAGCTAATTAAACGGACTCGCAGTCGAGGAAAAAAAGAAACCACGTTACGGGCAAAATCGTTTTGAAGAATTTCTCTATTCTTAATTAGTGTGTAATTAATAGAAATAGGTTTTCATTCCATTGTGGGCGGACGACGCCAAATATGAGAGGCCCAGAAAATTAGAAACATTTCGATGGATCGAATTAAGAAATCGACACCTACAAAGAATAACGTTCTTTTATTTATTGCTATCTGCCTTCTATTTCCGATAATATTTTGAAATCTCTATTAATAGAATTTGATTTGGTTTCTACCTCCCATTCATCGAAAACCTCCAACGAAATGAATAATGCGGATAAATCAAGACAGGATTAGATACATAAGACAGACAAGACTAGTGTGATAAGACGAGAATAATACGTTTAGAGGAGACAGACTACAAAGGAAATATTAAGCCGTCTAAACGAACAGATTATGCAAACTATACGGTTTTTTTTCTTCTTCTCTTGTATAAGATTAAATCAATGTCAGATGAATGAATAACCTTATGAGTCACGAAAGCGAGTTTAGAAGATTTCATTTTTTGCCACAGATGTAGTTTTAGATAAATTCGTTGTGCGAATAAAATTTGCAAAAATTTATTTTCGTACCATTACGCAAAACATTCTCACGAATATAAATTCCAACAAGATTTATCTCAAATTAAATAGACACCACAAAAATATTCATCTTAGTCAAGACAAATCTAATCACAAATCTAATCTTGCCCCTGTCTATTTAGATTTATCTCTATAGCTTAGTATTATCTAGATAGCTTAATATTATCCAAACTATATAGATTAGCTAAAGCTAATAAAGTTAATAATATATATATATATATATATATATATATATATATATATATATATATATATATATATATATATATAATAAAGCTAATCTATAGATTAGCTTAGCCAATAATTTCGACAATATCGCTATTTTTTCTCAGATGCTTCCAATAAACAAAGAAACTTTGTTTGGCCTAGCTTAGTCTGATATCTAGAGTTTAGTATTATCTGAACAGTGTAATCTTTTATTGTATTACATCATTTTATATAAATATTTTTAAGTAATCTGACAAATGATTATAAATGAGAAATGGGTTTTCCTATGTTGGAAATGAGTAATTTCCATTCAATTAGATCGGTATAAATTGCGTTTTTGTGTTAAATTTGAATAAATTGAAATAAAATCGAGCGTGATTAATGCGGCAACGAGGTAAATAATATCGGTTTGTGTCAGGTCGAGGATTATCATGTTATCCCGCTTAATCCTGACAAGCCATAAAGTACGGTATTAATGCACATAAACAAGTCTTCGAGCAGCATGGAGCTAACTCAAGTATCTCCGTCCATTCATAAAGCTGAATATGTACGCTGCATAATATATGGACGGATCTCTCTCTAAATATATTTCCGATGTACGACTAGATGACTCTTTTTCTCTTAATATTTATTTATTTCAATATGTTTTTGAAATATTTTTTCTTACAATAGCGAGGAACTCGATTTATTGCGTGGACCAGGGGTTGGCAGACTTTTACGTCAGAAGAGCCAGAATTTATTACGTAACAGAAGTTGTTAAGGAACTAAAAGAGCCAATAATTTCGACAATATCGCTAATTTTTCTCAGATGCTTCTGTGGGTGATAAGGGTAACAATAAATTTATCACTCACGTTTTAACAATAATTAAATAACACTATAACAACGGATTCGCGAAACGGCAACTTACTATAAACTTGTTACTGTGACTGCGGATCGGGTGAACTTGTCGAGTGAACTTGTCGACTGAACTGTTCCGGTGAACTGTCTGGATCGAACTGTTGTGATGAACTGTTAGAATCGAACTGTGTTGTTTATTTGGGGGTCCAGGTATTTATATTATCTCCAGGTATACTGGGTCCCTCATCTGGGGGTGATTATTTTTCTATGTTCGGCTATTTGTCGCTTTGGTGATTACCGATCTTCGGGAAAAACATATTGTCGTAATTTCTCCGGGGATTACACCATTGACTCTAATAAAATATTTTTGGAAATCCGTCCGAAAATATTTGGGTAATCACCGTAATGCCCTCGTAAAAGTAAAAGTACAAATATATCTTAATCTGCTCGAGGATTACATTAGCGACCCTAATAAAATATTTTCGGAAATTGTCCGAAAATATCTAGGTATTTATCGTAATGCCCTGGTAAACTAAGAAACATAAAAATGTAACGGCTTGTTGCCGCTACACTTCCAATAAAAAAAAACATTGTTTGGTCTATATCTCAATATTTTATTAAATAATATCCAATTTTTTAGTTGATTTAATCTAATTTTAGCATACATTTAACTAATTTAAATATTGTTAATATTTTCGGAGAATTTACGAAATTGTTACGTTTGTGCCACAGTCAATTTTCAAACGTTTTTTTTTTCATTAATTTTTGTTATATTCGCTACAGGGTTACAGCCAACTATGGACCACGTTTGACAGTTTTGCATTATTTTTTGTCCTCACTCTCTGCCAATATCTCTTCATCCTCTCTCCTTCTTCTGTTCCTCCGTGTAAAATCTTCCTTTTCTCACTGACAATTCCCCAGTCTCCTGGAAACCTGTAAACTCCTTAATAAGTCGCCTAAATCTCTCTATGTCCATTATGTCTTCTTTGTTCACCCCCATCCGATCCAAGTCCAATATCACTTCCCGAAACCATTTCGGCTCCGTTTTCCTCATCCTGAAGAATTCAAAAATCCTCTTCGTCAGTCTGATACTGTTCATCCTCACCAAGTTCCCTTAAAACTGTATTCTCCTTTAGGGCTACAATTCCTTCTGTCTTCAGGTTTAGTTCTTTGTTAGGTTTTAAACTCCTCTCTCCATCCTCAATCTTTGGCTCTATGATTTTTCGGAGCATTTTCCTTTCTTTCCTCAAGATGTCTTCGAGGCCACCCTTCCTAATCATGTCTAGTGTTTCTGCTGTACATAGACATTCAGGTCTGACAACAGTATCTAGGTATCGGAATTTAGCTCCAAAGGATAGACCCTTTTTCTTGTATGTATCCTTCGTAAGTTGATAAGCCATTTCCCTTTCTTCTCTTTGATGGCATCCTTATCTGACCCATTGTCCTGTAATTATTCTCCCAAATACTTAAGACACTTAACTCGCTTTATCTTGGCTTCTCTCGACTCTAAGTGGAGAGGAGCATCTTTGACGTCTTCTCAAAAGAAATTTGAAGCCCAGTCTTCTCGGCTATCATCTACAGTTCCTCAGTTTTTTCTAACGCTGTTTCAACGCCGGTAGTGAGTTTCACAACATCGTCGACGAATGCCAAATAATCCGTACTTTCTTTACCTCTCCCTAACCTGAAAGCCTCTTTATCCGAAATTCCCTTTGTCCATTTTCGAATAACTTTTTCTACGTCGCAGTTGAATAATATTGGCGAAAGCCCGTCGCCTTGTCGTACGCCAATTTTGATTTCGAAAGGCTCTGACAACTCCCCTCGGAACTTTATTTTGGAGAAACCTATTGCTAATCGTCTGTTGAATAAGATACCTCGTCTTGTTGTCCACTCCAAATTCCCCGAGAATTTCCTATAAGGTTTTTCGGTCAATGGAGTCATAGGCCTTCCGGAAGTCCACAAAGACGGTGACATATTTATTCTGTCCCAACATCTTGTACTTTATGAAATTCCGCAGGTTGAATTTTCTTTAATTATTTTTTTATTAAATTACTTTATAGTAGATTTAACTAGGGCGAAAGGTTGTCGATATTACTGGAGAGCGAAAATGTGTTCACGAACGAAGTGAGGGCGCGCATTCGCTCGAGAGTGAATTTGACAATTTCGCCCGTGTATATTTGCGTGCGTTACCGAGGTTATGTGGAAACACAACGAAAAGTAGCATTTCTCGTATTAAAAAACGTGCGTCAAGAAGTACTTTAATAACAACTCATGCGAGGGGAGGTATCTTACAAGTTGGGGATCCAGGTGTCATCCAAAATAAATTGAATCGAAAATAAAGAATTTGCTTTTTTAATTGTCTCCGGTGGTGTGGATTCGTTGGATAAGAACTCTCCGCAATCTCCGGTATCACCATATAAATTACACTCACTTTAAAATACTTTAAAACGTTTCCACTTAAAAACGTGTCCGAAATTGGACCCATTAGGGATACCAGGAGTAACGAATACGTGGTCTGTTATAAAATATCCGACCTTATTTTTTATTTTGAAAACCTGATGGATTTGAATCAAGCGTGATTGCACGAGCCGACCTTGAACCTTCTTGCGTATGCGTGAATTTTTTCCCGTCTGTAGATAGCGTCAGTTGCTGTCGAGCAGTGTTCGAGTGAAGTAGTGTGTAGTCTTGTCGGTTTTCCAATGCAAGTAAAATGACGACGAAGTGAAATGAGGAATGTCTTACGTCGCCTACGTGATGCTGTGCGGCGCAAGCGACTGGAGTTGTGGTCATCAGGAAATTGGCGACTCCTTATGGCCCCCTGCGACCCCCTTCTGGCTAAGCCAAGAGGTCATTGAAAGGAAAGCGATTTCCGACAAGAGAGGACATTATAGCTGCAACGACAGCCGAGCTAAAGTTGATTCCAAAAGAGGCTCTTTTCGGAATGCTTCCAACAATGGCGGCACCGCTGGGAGAAGTGTGTGGAGTCCCAAGGAGACTACTTTGAGGGTGATTAGGTTTCCAACGCTCCAGGTATGCCAGTTTTTTTTTACCGGCTAAAAGTCGGATACTTTTCTAACAGACCACGTATAACTTATATTACCGAGCTTAAGCTTCTATGCTATATTTTGTTAAAGCTTGTCAAAGTTAATTGTTAAATATAATAGCTTAAACAAGTTTATATAGACTTATAAGACAACTTTATATAGACTTATAAGAATTTATATAGACTTAAAAGACTATATTTATATAGACTTTTATATAAACTTACTTTTATATAGCACGGTTATATAGACTTCTTTATTGTCTTTTGATGGACCTATGATAGAAACTATGGGCAATGCTGGCCAATTTCGTGGGTCTATTTTGTTCATTCATTTTGTTGTGTAACAGACTATAAAGACGGTATTGGTGGAAATTGGACCCATTAGGGATACCAGGAGAAATATACTAAACAAGACAAAATGTAAAATTGGACCTATTAGGGTTACCTGGAGCAACGGCTATAACTTATATAACCGAGGTTAGTGTATGCTATGTGTTGTTTAAGCTTGTCAAAGCTAATACAATATATATTGGAGGATACTAAGCACGGTTATATATGTCGTAGCCTTTTTGCAAAATCCGTCATTTCATGAAATACTTCACGAAACACTTCCAGAAACGTCGGCGTTTAGTAAAAAATATTAAAATTGAATTTCCCTCCTAGGTAGTTCATGGAATGACCACTCGACGCCGGCATCTCGAGCTTAAAGCCGAGTTCCACAATCAGACGCATAATGCAGTTTGATTTTTCGTGTAATGCCATAAACGGATTTTGCTAAAATGTATATATTGACTTTGAAGCCTTATCTTAGTTTGTGCAAAATTTGGCTAATCTAACTTGTCTAGAACTAAACGAAATTATTCGTTGAAATTTGGTCTAATTCTGTTAATTTGCAAATTAGCGGCACAGGCGAAAAAGTGAACGGATTTTGCAAAAATTTTGCACAGATTATCTTTGAAGCTTTATTTAAGTCTGTGCTAAATTTGACAAGTCCAACTTCACTATCTCCACTAATATTTTGAATTAAGATTTTTTTGTAACTCTGTTGGATTTGCAAATTTGTGGCACAGGCGAACCAACGGACAAAATTTGCTAAACTTTTGTAAAGATTAACTTTGTAGCCTTATCTTAGTCTGTGCAAAATTTGAACTAATCTAGCTGGTCTAGAACTAGGCGAAATTACTCGTTGAAATTTGGTCTAATTCTGTTAATTTGCAAATTTGCGGCACAGGCGAACCAATCGACGGATTTTGCTAAACTTTTGTAAAGATTAACTTTGAAGCCTTATCTTAGTCTGTTCAAATTTTGACTAATCTAACTTGTCTAGAACTAGGCGAAATTACTCGTTGAAATTTGGTCTAATTCTGTTAATTTGCAAATTTGCGGCACAGGCGAATCAATGGACGGAATTTGCTAATCTTTTGTAAAGAAAAGTTCAAAATTTGCCTTGTCTAGAACTATGCGAAATTATTCATTGAAATTTGGTCTAACGAACGAACGGACGAATTTTGCTAAAACCTTTTGGTTGCAATTTTAGGTGATTGGAGAAGAGTGTCAAATTTTGGACGACGCGTTGATCAGATATTCGCGAATTATCGACTGATCCAATCACCTGGAATTACACGGCCGTTATCTAGAAACCCTTGGTGTTCAAGAGCCGACGCGTTTATTGGACGACGCCAATTGTTTGGGCACTTTGGACAGCCTTTATGTGGTTGTCAGACGTTCCTGCAAGCATGGACGAGTTTCCTCCACCCGACATGGAAAATCAATGTAACGCAAAGAGGCCTGCAGTTGTTTTGTAATGACGATTTTGACATTTTCCAGACGACTTGAATATCATGCAAGAGAAACAATAGAAGTCGACTTTGACAGCTGTGACCGTTTGGGGAATCCTGCGGGGGTTAGAAACCTTCGCACAGCTTTTACATTTAGCCACAGACGACAAAACAGTGAATATAACACAAATGTCAAGTTTAATATGTCATTGGAAATGTCAAATTACAAACGTAAAATATGATGTGTTATTGGAAATGTCAAATTTCCAACATCAAATGTGATATATCATTGGAAATGTCAAATTTCGAACGTAAAATGTGATATGTCATAGGAAATGTCAAATTTCAAAAATCAAATTTGTCATTGAAAATGTTAAATTTGATATGCCATTGGAAATGTCAAACGTCAAATTTGATATGTCATCGGAAAAGTCAAATTTCAAACAAATTTGTCGTTGCAAATATCAAATCTCAAACTTCAAAATAGATATGTCATTAGAAATGTCAAATTTCAAACGTAAAATGTGATATGTCATAGGAAATGTTAAATTTCAAACATCACATTTGTCATTGGAAATGTCAAATTTGATATGCCATAGGAAATGTCAAACGTCAAATTTGATATGTCATCGGAAAAGTCAAATTTCAAACATCGAATTTGTCGTTGGAAATGTCAAATCTCATATGTCAAAATTGATATGTCATTGGAAATGTCAAATTTCAAATGTGAAATGTGATATGTCATAGGAAATGTCAACTTTCAAACATGTCAAATTTGATGTCAATGGAAATGTCAAACCTCAAATTTGATATGTCATCGTCAAAGTCAAATTTCAAACATCGAATTTATCGTTGGAAATGTCAAATCTCATATGTCAAAATTGAAATGTCATTGGAAATGTCAAATTTGATATGTCAATGGAAAAGTCAAACGTCAAATTTGATACGTCATCGGAAAAATTCAATTTCAAACATCGAATTTGTCGCTGGAATTGTCAAATTTCCAACATCAAATGTGATATAACATTGGAAATGTCAAATTTCGAACGTAAAATGTGATATGTTATAGGAAATGTCAAATTTGAAACATCAAATTTGTCATTGAAAATGTTAAATTTGATATGCCATTGGAAATGTCAAACGTCAAATTTGATATGTCGTCGGAAAAGTCAAATGTCAAACAACAAATTTGTCGTTGCAAATATCAAATATCTAACTTCAAAATAGATATGTCATTAGAAATGTCAAATTTCAAACGTAAAATGTGATATGTCATAGGAAATTTCAAACATCAAATTTGTCATTGGAAATGTTAAATTTGATATGCCATTGGAAATGTCAAACGTCAAATTTGTTATGTCATCGGAAAAGTCAAATTTCAAACATCGAATTTGTCGTTGTAAATGTCAAATCTCATATGTCAAAATTGATGTCATTGGAAATGTCAAATTTCAAACGTGAAATGTGATATGTCATAGGAAATGTCAACTTTCAAACATCAAATTTGTCATCGTAAATGTCAAATTTGATGTCAATGGAAATGTCTAACCTCAAATTTGATATGTCATCGAAAAAGTCAACTTTCAAACATCGAATTTATCGTTGGAAATGTCAAATCTCATATGTCAAAATTGAAATGTCATTGGAAATGTCAAATTTGATATGTCAATGGAAATGTCAAACGTCAAATTTGATACGTCATCGGAAAAATTCAATTTCAAACATCGAATTTGTCGCTGGAATTGTCAAATTTCCAACATCAAATGTGATATATCATTGGAAATGTCAAATTTCGAACGTAAAATGTGATATGTTATAGGAAATGTCAAATTTCAAACATCAAATTTGTCATTGAAAATGTTAAATTTGATATGCCATTGGAAATGTCAAACGTCAAATTTGATATGTCGTCGGAAAAGTCAAATGTCAAACAACAAATTTGTCGTTGCAAATATCAAATATCTAACTTCAAAATAGATATGTCATTAGAAATGTCAAATTTCAAACGTAAAATGTGATATGTCCTAGGAAATTTCAAACATCAAATTTGTCATTGGAAATGTTAAATTTGATATGCCATTGGAAATGTCAAACTTCAAATTTGTTATGTCATCGGAAAAGTCAAATTTCAAACATCGAATTTGTCGTTGGAAATGTCAAATCTCATATGTCAAAATTGATGTCATTGGAAATGTCAAATTTCAAACGTGAAATGTGATATGTCATAGGAAATGTCAACTTTCAAACAGCAAATTTGTCATTGTAAATGTCAAATTTGATGTCAATGGAAATGTCAAACCTCAAATTTGATATGTCATCGGAAAAGTCAAATTTCAAACATCGAATTTATCGTTGGAAATGTCAAATCTCATATGTCAAAATTGATATGTCATTGGAAATGTCAAATTTGATATGTCAATGGAAAAGTCAAACGTCAAATTTGATACGTCATCGGAAAAATTCAATTTCAAACATCGAATTTGTCGCTGGAATTGTCAAATTTCCAACATCAAATGTGATATAACATTGGAAATGTCAAATTTCGAACGTAAAATGTGATATGTCATAGGAAATGTCAAATTTCAAACATCAAATTTGTCATTGAAAATGTTAAATTTGATATGCCATTGGAAATATCAAACGTCAAATTTGATAAGTCGTCGGAAAAGTCAATTTTCAAATTTGTCGTTACAAATATCAAATCTCAAACTTCAAAATAGATATGTCATTAGAAACGTCAAATTTCAAACGTAAAATGTGATATGTCATAGGAAATGTTAAATTTCAAACATCAAATTTGTCATTGGAAATGTCAAATTTGATATGCCATTGGAAATGTCAAAAGTCAAATTTGATATATCATCGGAAAAGTCAAATTTCAAACAACAAATTTGTCGTTGGAAATGTCAAATCTCATATGTCAAAATTGATATGTCATTGGAAATGTCAAATTTCAAACGTGAAATGTGATATGTCATAGGAAATGTCAACTTTCAAACATCAAATTTGTCATTGGAAATGTCAAATTTGATATGTCATCGGAAGAGTTAAATTTCAAACATCGAATTTGTCGTTGGAAATGTCAAATATCAAACGTCAAAATTGATATGTTATTGGAAATGTAAAATTTCAAATGTAAAATGTGATATTTATGTCATAAATATTATGAAAAGCAGCCCAACAAATGACCTTATACAGCAGCTTATTTAAAAGAGGTAACAATTTAGGGCTGTCTTTCATAACATTCATGATATTTAAAAAAAGAACCGGCCAATTGCGAGTTGTGACTCGCGCACCGAAGGTTCCGTACAAACTTGTAAGTAAGGTATCTTTAAATTTTGAATTGGTAAAACCATACAACATTATAGATAATCAGATAAACTTAATAAAGACGGAACAAAGCTTGAATATATAAATATACTCAACCTTTCCGGAACTCTATAATACTAATGAGTCTTTTTAGGACTACCAAAGGTGGACGGAAGGAAAGGTGGAACGAAGGTGGACTGAAAGCTATAGAATAACTGACAAATTTCATACGAGATTTGTTTTTGGTAGTCCTAAAAAGACTCATTAGTATTATAGAGTTCCGGAAAGGTTGAGTATATTTATATATTCAAGCTTTGTTCCGTCTTTATTAAGTTTATCTGATTATCTATAATGTTGTATGGTTTTACCAATTCAAAATTTATCATTTATATCAATAACCTGCTAAGTTCATGTCTCTCTCACAAAATGTCAAAATTAAAAACATCTAACCCTAATCAACACATGGGATTTTAAGTGAGTGATTTACAAAATATTGTTCATGGAAGCAAAGCTGTGCTGATGAGAGATAAATCTCGAAACGCGTCCACAGATGGCTATCCACTCAAGGTATCGGAAAGACATGATCTTAAAAATCAATGTTATTTTTATGGTTTTTGTTGAGTGCCACGAAGGTGGACTGAAAGCTATAGAATAACTGACAAATTTCATACGAGATTTGTTTTTGGTAGTCCTAAAAAGACTCATTAGTATTATAGAGTTCCGGAAAGGTTGAGTATATTTATATATTCAAGCTTTGTTCCGTCTTTATTAAGTTTAAGGTATCTTTAGGAGGACCTAACTGTATGCAACCCATATACTTCTGGTGCCTGACAATACCACGCAAAACATTAGTGTATTTTCATTAGTTTCTAATAGTAAATTCGCATTTTTCTTGTAATTAAAATACACATTTACGGTTTTCCCTTTACTATGTGCTGTAAGACACCGCTTCTTGCCAAATTTCATGATTCTAGACCAACAGGAAGTACCCCTCGATTTGATTCCCGTGTAAAATCGCAAAATATGCGACATAAACGGTCATATCTTTTGATCGCGTTGACTTACAAGTTTGATTTTTTCACAGCTGAAGGAGACCACAGACCCGAGTATTTGATACAAATTTCAACTTCTTACCTCTACGCGTTCCTGAGAAAAATGGTCTTGACAGACAGACAGACGGACAGACGTAAAGACAGACAGACGGACAACGAAGTGATCCTATAAGGGTTCCGTTTTCGGTACGGAACCCTAAAGAGAAGTCTTTGTTTGCAGCTATTCGTTCCATTTTGTTGTAAATTAAACAATTACTCTTTATTACGGAATTAAGGCATTACAGGAAAACTGAAATTGTATTGTGCGTCTGAGTGTAAAACTCGGCTTTAAGTACGAGATGCCGGTGCCGAGTGGTCATTTCATGTACTACCTAGGCGGGAAATGCAATTTTAATATTTTTCACTAAACATCGACGTTTCTGGAAGTGCCTAGGTATTTCATGAAATGACGGATTTTGCGAAAAGACTACGACATATAAAGTTATGATGGACCTATGATAAAACTATGGATTTGGTTAGTCTAATCTGTTGCGCGTAAAAAAGTTTTTTCACAATTTTCTTTATATGTTAATTGGTAATTATAATATTTTGTTATAAACAAAGTGGATGTTTGTAATTCAGGGCGCGCGTCCGCGAGTTTCGAGATTTCCATTTATGGCGAGATTAACGAAGTGTATACGTTAGGGTTACTGGAGGAAGGAAATAATGCGCTCACAGAAATGTAAACGGGAATAGGAGAGAGAATGGAAGCGAAAGAGACAACGATTTGGTTAACAGTAGCAGAAACTGAGTCTGTTTTTTTTATCTACCATCAGTAATCATGTTGTTAGTTAGGATCCCACGCGTCCTCCTGGATATATTATACCAAAATATCAGAATCTAGAGAGTTTTTTCTTTTATGTAATGAGATGAAAAATCCATAAAAAATGAGTTAACAAGTTTAACAACAAGCAACGAAGAAAAAAATCTATACGGACTTTTATTGTTATTATTAATACTTTTTTTATACAAGTGTGCATGTTCTTTTTTCAACCGACACCTACAACTTCTTGTAATATTATTTTTTGTGTCGTTCGCGTTATTAAATTTTATTGGACGACAACGGTGGAATTATAATTTTTATTTTGACGAAATTCTTTTTGGCCACTTGGCGCGTAGGCGGAACAACCGAAAATTTCATGTAATTTGGAAACAAATATATTAAGATTATTCCAAAGAAAAACTAGGCAGACACGAGCAAATCTGATTTATCTCATGAATCTGCGTTTTCGCAATAATTACCGAATTTACATAGTGGCTCGAGTTAATAAGATTTATTTAAATCCAGTTTATAAATATTATAAATAATCAATTATCATATAAAGAAACTGGCGAATGTATATAAATTCTGGTCGAACAAGTCGCGCGGAATGAAACAAAACTATGCATTGAATCGGTTTGTTTCGGTCGATGCAAATTCGACCTGTCAATTATAAATCTGTTTCGTCCGTCTGAGACAATGTGGGCTCTGCCTCGGCCGGAAATCTTACACCATTATTTTCGCAGGACATCAATCTACCCGCCCGCGGATCACCTCGAACCTAATCAAACACAACAGATCGATTTCAAAACGGAACGGATTTTAGATTTCATTCCCAATCGTTAAATTGCAAATATTTTACATTCAAAGCAATTGCTTACTTTCGGTAAATAGACTACAGGGACACAAGACACAAAGACTAGTTTTTACAAACTCTACAAATTAGTTGAAATTTTTTAAATAAGTGAAAGGTACCACAGGTATTGATCATAGGTCCACTTAATAACTAAGGTTTTACATAACATGCTAGTAAAAATGAGTGTATCATAAAAGAGCGGACAGGAATGTATAAGAAAGAAATTTGATTAGATAGAGAAAATTATATTATTATTATATTATAAATAATATTATAAAATTAAAAAATTAAAAAAAAATCTTACCTACATATATTTATGTCTCAAATATTTACTTTTTTGGAAAATTTTTGATGACTACGTAAACGAGACCATATAACGTGAGTCCCAAAAGTCTTGGAATCCACTCTTGCCTTGAATTTGAAGAAGTAGGTTATTTCTTAATTCACACACATAAAATCAAATGTCATTTTTAAGTACCTGTCAGTGGTCTTGAGGTTATGTCGCATTGTTTTTAGTGTTTAGTTCAACAATTTCATTAGTTATAAGTAAAACGCCTTCTCATATATTTAACACTGATTTATTTTATAGTGTTGTGAATTCTAAAATTAACAAAGAAGAACAAACATTAAAACAGATGTTGAATGTGTTGTCCATTTTCACGAATACACCAATTAATTCGCCGTTTTATGTTATCGAACACATTTTGTTATACTGTGTTGTCTATCTCTTCACATTTTCTTATTACATTGTTTCGCAGATCTTCTACTGTATGCACTGGACTGCTGAATACTGAATTTTTTAAATATGGAAAAAAAAGTCCAGAGGAGTTAGATCACATGAACGTGGTGGAAATCGGTCTTTGCTTATTAGCCTGTCGTCGAAGAATTCCTTAAGATAATTTAATGTTTCACGGGCAATGTGCAGTCTAGCAGATTCTTGTTGGAAGAAGCCATGAAATTATTGGAGCCAATTTGAAGTTTATCATCATGAAGTTCGTTAATAAATTGTTGCAAAATAGTGTATCTATAAGTGGCAGCGTTTAAATTACCATTGAAAAATGTTGGACCGATAATTCTGCGTCCTGACATTGCCAACCACACAGCAGCATTGATTGGATGCAGTCGGGTCTCTCTAAAAAAATGTGGTTTGCCAACACTCCATATGCGCTTGTTTTGAGAATTAATGTATCCGTTTAGATGAAACCAGGCTTCATCAGTGAAAAAAGATAAATTTAACACTTTGTCGTTGGCCAGTAGAGTGGTAAAAGTTCTTTGTACACTTGCAACTTATATGGTTTCATGTGAAGATCTTGACAAATAATCCTGTGAGTGGTACGACTTAAATTCAACTTTTGAGCTAGTCTCCTAATTGAAGTGGTAGGTTCGTCTTGGACTGCATTTCTGATGTTGTTTATAATATTCTCATTATTAATACGAGGCCTTCCACTTCTTGATTTGTTGTTAATGTTACCAGTACTTCGAAAGCAATCAACTGATCGTAATACCTGCCTTCTAAACTGATTCCTATTAAATACAGCCATAGGAAAACGTTGCCTAAATTCTTCAATGCACGTCAATACTCCCATTTACCATTTTATTATTTTTATTTACCAGGCGATTACCATTACGAAAATTACTTTCGACAATAAAAGTTTTTTGCTCTTTTGTAAACATTTTTAAATTAAATAAATTAAGTAAGACCGGTAGAAATAACATAAAACGGCGAATTAATTTGTGTATTCGTGAGTAGCGAAAGATCCTTCGTTCTAATCCCTCCTCACCCATAAGGATTTACATGTAAACCTCCACCTTATGGGAAATTACATGTAATCCCTCCGCTTATGGGGAATTACATGTAAAATTTAGCCTACCCCTCCGTATGGGGGATCCTATAGAAAATAGTTCTGAACGTGGCCGAGCGAGTATGTGCAGATGGCGCCAGCGTTAGGGAGGGGGCCACCGGAGGGAAAACCCCAAACCCCTAGACCCCACCGCAGACCACGCCCCCAACCCACACTTTCACCCTAAAACTCCATTGATATTTAAACCTATGCTCTAAATTCATAGTCATTTCAACAATTAAAACTGTATCCCTGCGATCAATCTGTAAAGGTTTTCGCAGCAAGGATAATCTTGGAAGCCATAAGGTAGTATGTGATGACAATAAGAAAATGCACTACAAATACACCGTTTGCAATTCAACTTTCACAAGAGAAGATAGCGACATATGAGAAAACATAATAATGGTGGGAAGAAGAGGAGTCTAGATCCGGAATATTCACCCTAAACCTCCAAGAAGATAAAGTTGGAGCCGTAGAAAGTCAAATAATTTCTGTAAAATATGCAATCAACAATCCCTAACAAGGCTAAAGTTTGCAGACGATCTACGATCACAGAAACACCAGTGAAGCCGGTTCAGCAGAACATCATCCAAGCTTGTGTCAGCTATAGAATTGATGGTTCAGGGATTGATGTAGATAGCTTTATTAGTAAATTGAACAGCCGTTGTACGAGAAGCCGCATTCTATCCATACACTTTATGTCCACTTTTTCCGTCCACCGTCAACTTTTTCCGTCCACCGCCCACTTTTTCCGTCCACCGTCCACTTCTTTCGTCCACTTTTCATCCACTTTATTCAGCTTTTAAACAGCTTTTAATCAGCTTTTTAATCATATTTTAAACAGCTTTTCAATCAGCTTTTTAATCAGCTTTTGAACAGCTTTTAAACAGCTTCTAAACAGCTTTTTAATCAGCTTTTAAACAGCTTTTTAATCAGCTTTTGAACAGCTTTTAAATAATCTTTTAAACAGTTTTTTGATCAGCTTTTAAACAGCTTTTTAATCAGCTTTTGAACAGCTTTTAATCCATTTTTAAACAGCTTTTAATCAGCTTTTTAATCATATTTTAAACAGCTTTTCAATCAGCTTTTTAATCAGCTTTTGAACAGCTTTTAAACAGCTTCTAAACAGCTTTTTAATCAGCTTTTAAACAGCTTTTTAATCAGCTTTTGAACAGCTTTTAAATAATCTTTTAAACAGTTTTTTGATCAGCTTTTAAACAGCTTTTTAATCAGCTTTTGAACAGCTTTTAATCCATTTTTAAACAGCTTTTAATCAGCTTTTTAATCATATTTTAAACAGCTTTTCAATCAGATTTTTAATCAGCTTTTGAACAGCTTTTAAACAGCTTCTAAACAGCTTTTTAATCAGCTTTTAAACAGCTTTTTAATCAGATTTTGAACAGCTTTTAAATAATCTTTTAAACAGTTTTTTGATCAGCTTTTAAACAGATTTTTAATCAGCTTTTGAACAGCTTTTAATCCATTTTTAAACAGCTTTCAATCAGCTTTAAACAGCTTTAATCAGCTTCTAATCGACTTTAATTAGCTTTTAATCGGACCTTAAAAAGAATACTAACTATATAAATCCATCAGTCATGTCTCAGACCTTCACACTGTAAAAGTGATCTCTGTGAATTATTAACCACCAACAGAATTAGACCTCGACACATTATATTGCTTAGGACTTATTGGATTTCACACATACAGTACTATTCCAAATATTTAAGAAGATCGTAACAATCTGCTGGAGTACGCGGATAGGATACAAATAAAAATACCAACTGGCTCGTATGAGATAGTCGTTTAGAGCTGAAGAGTATTACGTGAGAGAGAGAGAGGGAGAGAGAGGGAGAGAGAGAGAGATGGGAATTAATTTTCACGGAAATCGTATAAGAGCGGTTGTTTCGGACAATTCTACCAATCGACATTTACATCGCAGAAAGTTACCACCTATATTAAAAAATAAACTATTATCTCCAGGATATAAGTTAAAGCGACAGTATGGATAAAATAGATATATTCTCCAAAGTTGACTATGAGGATACTATCACAAAGAGTGAATTTCACACGTATTATCCTATAGCTCAAGATTATAGAAACAATGATGAGATTCGTATTAGGATTCAACACCAGGATTTTTACACTTATCCTAGCGAAAGTTATATTTATGTAAGCGGAACCGTTAAATTTCCGAAACTCATTCCACCTAGTGGCTAGTGGTGGGGGTGATCTGGGGCGGGGTCTAGGGGTTGGGGGTTTTCCCTCCGGTGGCCCCCTCCCTAACGCTGGCGCCATCTGCACATACTCGCTCGGCCACGTTCAGAACTATTTCTATAGGATCCCCCATACGGAAGGGTGGGCTAAATTTTACATGTAATTCCCCTTAAGCGGAGGGATTACATGTAAGTTCCTATAAGGTGGAGGTTTACATGTAAATCCTTATGGGTGAGGAGGGATTAGAACGAAGGATCTTTCCCTACTTTCGTGAAAATGGACAACACATTCAACATCTGTTGTAATAATTGTTCTTCTTTGTTAATTTTATAATTCACAACACTATAAAGCAAGCATGTCATACTCATATGATACTGCGGGCCACATTTTCTATTTTGTACTAAGTTGGGGGCCGCATGTTTTTCTGTTCAAAAAATTAATTAAATACGATTGTTAGAATGATTATATTATGTATTTATTTTATTCATGTTATTTTTTACACTGCAACTATAAATATTCTATATTTAAAAAAAAACTAAAATAAAAGTTATAATAAACAAAATGAGTTTAATACTACTTCTTAGAAAATATTTGACATCGTTTGTTTAGCAAGTCATCAATATTTGGTTGAATAACTGTTGCAATTTTTAAATTTGTTGGTATATGTTGATCGGTTAATCTTCACCTTTCTGAAGTTTTGTTATTTTTCATCAACAATTTCAATATCGATAGATAGAGGTGAAGTAAAAACAAGAAATTATACTTCACAGCTTTTCAAATCAAGAAATCTTGGATCGAATTCCATTTTTGATGATTTAAATTTAGGCGATTTCAGCAATAGATATTGACAAAGGGAGATAAGTTTACTTTAGTAAACTCTAACTCTAAGTCTATTTAGCAACTTATTAAAGCGGAAAATAGCTTGAATAAATATATACATATATATATATATATATATATATATATATATATATATATATATATATATATATATATATACATATATATATATATGTATATATGTAGATATTTTTCTATTGGTACGTCCAATGTAGGTTCGTTCACATGTTCCGCAAGGTATTTCGTAAATTCCATGGGATTCTAACGGGATGGTGTCTTTAACGCTGCGTAGCATGGAGGATATTTTCTGGTTAGGTTTGAAAATGGTGTCGATGTTGTGTCTTTTAAGCATTCTGGCGATTTTGTCAGTTGATCCATGAACATATGGTAGGTATGCTGTGCTAACGGGTTTCTGGCGTTCTTCAGTTCTAGTGCTACTGTTCTTTGTACGACGGAAAGCTCTGGATATTAAGCTGATTGGATATCAATTTGAAGAAAGAGCTTCTCGTAAGTTCCTCAATTCTTTCGGCAAGTTAAGTTGATCGGCTAGTCTTTTGGATCGGCTGGTCAGAGTGTTGACTACAGATTCTAGTTGCTTGGGATGATGGTGCGAAGAAGCGTTCAGATATCTGTCTGTGTGGGTTGGTTTCCGGTACACAGTGTGACTCAAAGTGCCGTCAGGTTTCTTCTGTACCAAAACATCCAAGAAAGGAAGTCGTTGATGTTTTTCTATCTCCATTGTGAATTTAATTTGGTCGTGTTGGGAGTTAAGATGGTTAAGGAAATTGTCCAGCTCTGGTCTGCCGTGGGGCCAGATTACAAATGTGTCGTCAACATATCTTAACCAGATTGTGGGTTTCAGTGTGGCTGATGAGATTGTCTTTTCCTCAAAATCTGTAAGAAATATGTTGGCTATTACTGGGGATAGAGGTGAACCCATTGGTGCTCCTAGGACTTGTTTGTATATTTGACCATCGCACCTAAAGTATGTATTCTTTAAACAATGTTCTGCCAGATCTGATACATACTTTTCTGGTTTTAATTTTGATCTTATGATGTTTAAGGCCTCAGGGACCGGTACTTTTGTGAATAAAGATACAATGTCAAAGCTCACAAGGAGGTGGCCAGGCTGGAGTTGGTGATTTTTCAGTATGTCTATGAAGTGTTTAGCATTGCGGACATAGGAATCACAATCTTCGGCGTATGGTTGTAAACATTTTGCTAAATGTTTCGCAAGAAGTTGGACCGGTGAACCAACGGAGCTTACTATTGGTCGTAGTGGGGCTCCATCTTTGTGGATCTTTGGTAAACCATTCTTGGGACACCGTGAAGATTTATCCCTTGGTATAAGGTAATTCATTGTTTCCTTGTCAATGCTAGAGTTTAGGATCTTTTGTCTGGTAGTTTTCGCAAGATAGGTTGTAGGGTCCGTTGTACTGGGTAGATAAGCTGGATCATCTAAGATTGTGGTCATTTTTTCAGTGTGTTTTGGTACAGAAGAAACCTGACGGCACTTTGAGTCACACTGTGTACCGGAAACCAATCCACACAGACAGATATCTGCACGCTTCTTCGCACCATCATCCCAAACAACTAGCATCTGTAGTCAACACTCTGACCACCCGATCCAAAAGACTAGCCGACCAGCTGAACTTACCGAAAGAATTGAGGAACTTGCGAGAAGCTCTTTCTTCAAATGGATATCCAAACAGCTTAATATCCAGAGCTTTCCGTCGTACAGAGAACAGTAGCCCTAGAACTGAAGAACGCCAGAAACCCGTTAGCACAGCATACCTACCATATGTTCATGGATCAACTGACAAAATCGCCAGAATCCTTAAAAGACACAACATCGACACCATTTTCAAACCTAACCAGAAAATATCCTCCATGCTACGCAGCGTTAAAGACACCATCCCGTTAGAATCCCATGGAATTTACGAAATACCTTGCGGAACATGTGAACGAACCTACATTGGACGTACCAATAGAAAAATATCTGCTAGGATTCAAGAACATGTAGTTTCAGTCAGACACAGAGACAAAGTTTCATCGGCACTTGTCCAACACACAAACACCGGTCACTGGATGGACTTTAGAAATTCAAAGACTGTTGCACAGATTATCCACGAAATGTCACGAGTATACAGAGAAGCCATAGAGATAGAAAAACGAGACTACTGCATGAACACGAGAGACGATTCCTTGAGACTGCCCCCAGCATGGTGACCGATCATATCCACCCTCAAAATGCAATCCCAGACACCCCAGACTCATGTACGACCAACAAGAAAAACAAACAACCGAACCGAAGCACCGCACACAGCGCGCATGACCCGAAGCCAAACAGCTATAAGTAGTCGCATCGCACGAACGAGCTCTCAGTATGCGTCTAACGGTTGACCCGCACGGACGCATATATCTCTTGAGAATAGCGAATGTTAGTTCGCCGAAACGTGAGAATCCGGTTCATTTCAGAGCCAACCCTCAGCATCAACGCGGAATCCCCGAGAAAACAATACAACACAGGTATCTATCCGCGAAAACCTCAAATACAATATATATATATATATATATATATATATATATATATATATATATATATATGTATATATATATATATATATATATATATATATATATATTTATTCTTAAGATTCTTAAGACTTGATAATATTATAGAGCTACGGAAAGGTTCGTAGCTCTATAATATTATTAAGTCTTTTTTAAGATTACAAAACAAATCTCATGTAGAAACACAACAGATATTTTTATTCTCATTTATTAGTCCTCAGTCTACATTCGTGGCACTAAACAAGAACCAGATAAATAACATGGTTTTTAAGATCACATCTTTCTATTTAACCCAAGTGAATGGCCATCTGCAGACGCGTTTCGAATGTTATTTATGTAGTTCTTGTTTAGTGTTACGAACGTGGACTGAGGTCAAGTAAATAGCATACAAATAAATATCTGTTGTTTGTCAACATGAGATTTGTTTTTAAGTCCTAAAAAGACTTAATTATTTACACTGAATCATATTATAGAGCCACGGTAGGGTTGAATATATTTATATTTTCAAGCTATATTCCGCTTTAATAAGTTAGTATGGTTGTAACTATAATTACTTTGGTTTCACCCCAATATTCAATAACGAAGAGTTGGGCAAAAAAATAAATTGGCAAGTTTTCAATAAGTATTTCTTTATTTGAAAAAATCCTGTGTCACGGATATCGGTCACGAAGATACTAAAAAGGTCAATTTCATCAGAAAAATATATAATCTGTATAGATCTGAAAGAAATTTCAATATATCTCTTGCAGTTTTCAATTTATAGTTGTTTGAATTTATTACTTTCTGTTAAAGTCCGAGTTCGAGGGGCGGCGAGCGCCGCCAGATAAAATATTTTGCGAAACTAACTAAGTCTAAAAAAGAAACCAAAGTCATAGACTGACTAATTCTCTACAATTTTTTTTTAACAAATCCAGACATCATTCACGAATTTCAACCAAAAAGGAACACGAAAATTTCAAAATATTCAAAAATTGCGAAAAAATGTATTAACCCCTGAGGGATTTCAATGAAACTTTTACTGGATGTGGGTATCCACGAGAAGTATCAGCTGACAAAATTTGAACGCTCACACTCCAATGAGGTCGGCGTGAGGAATTATTTTGTCTTCAACGGTTTTTTGCAAATATCTCGTCAACGCCTTAAAATAGACAATTATGACCGGGATATCCGTATATAGGAGTGTCTCGGGTGTCTACAAAAAAGTATTCTTTGCAAATTTAGTAAAAACCTTCGGTTTAGTCGCAAAAGCAGAAAATATAAAAATGTACCCCATCTTTGAATTTCCTTTCTCAATTTACATGGGTTTAAATGGAGAACGCGATTGGAAGCTTTGCAAAAAAAATCTTCAGCCAAAACGGTTCGCTTTGAAAAGATGAAAATGACACCATTTTTAGATGAAAATCTGCTCTATAAAATAGTGTTAAATGCATGTTTGGTAGACTTCATCCAAATACATCATTTTCTATTATATAATATTATATATTATATAATATTATCAAATAGCGTTGTAACAACATGAAGTTTAAAATTAAGTTGATTAAGATGACTTGTAATATCAACGGGGGAAGCTAAGTCCTTTATACATTATCCACATTTTAATTCAGCACATTCATAATTTCTTTTTTTCCAAGAAAATTTTGATTTCGTCCAGCAATATAAGAATTGTTTTAAAACTTTATGACCAGAAAGCCATCGTACTTCCGTATAATATGCTACATCGGGGTATTCACATTCTAATCTTCCAAAAATAAAACAAATTGACGATGATAATGCCCACTTGCTCGAATATAATTTTGGTGACTTGCTGGTGAATAATACCATGTAAATGTTCAAAATATTATCACCACGGTGTTTACATACTTCTTTTAATCCCTCAAAAACTGTTTTAGTAATACCGGTCATGGTAGGGCACCATCAGTTGCGGGTGCACCAACTTTTACAATGGTAATTTATGCTTCTTCAAAACTTCCAGACGCGTAACACAAATATCAGCTTCAGTAGTTGTATTATGACTTCCAATGTTTGATTCATTCCAATTCATTCCAATTCCAATGATTGATTTTCTTCACTTAATTTAAAATTAACATCGCATCCGCGAATAAAAACGGCCAGCGATATTTGAGCGATACATCGAATATCTGTAGCTTCAATATCTTGCACATCATTTCACTTGCATGTGAAATTGCACTTCAATCATCAATTGCAACAGAGTAGGCTTAAAATGTTGATATTATTTGGTTATGCCGATTTCTCAAAATATCGGCTATTTCATCAACTCTGTTTGCTACAACATTTCAACTTATTTGTGCTGGACATAATACATCCGCCGTTTATCAAAAATAATTTGCAATGTCTCGGAGGGCCGCAATCTCTGTATTGTCGGGCCGCATGCGGCCCGCGGGCCGCGTGTTTGACATGCTTGCTATAAAGTAAATCAGTGTTAAATTTATGAGTAGGCGTTTTATTTAAACTAATGAAATTGTTGAACTTAAAAAACAATGCGACATAACCTCAAGACCACTGACAGCTTGTTAAAAATGACAGCTGATAATTTGTTTAATTTTATGTATGTGAATTAAGAGTGGATTCCAAGACTTTTGGGTCTCACGTTAGATACGACGACACTAGGCCGCTTGGTCGTTAAATGTATTAAATTTAATTCTTCAAGACATCATCACCAGGATGTCTTGAACAATTAAATTAGACTAGGTGGATATATTGGCTCGCAAAAGCATGCACAGTTGATTAAAAATATTATTTTTTCACGGTAGACATTTTTAACATAAGCTAAAGCTACCACAGTTATCGATCATAACTCCACTCAATACTTATTATTCCACTAAAAGACCTGGCAGGAATGTATAAGAAAGGAATTTGATTAGTTAGAGAAAACTATACCGTGAAGGAGACAAGAGTCTACGTAAGAGTATTGTAATTAACAATTTGACTTTGCTCTTGATTTGAAATCAGAGCGAAGGAAAGAAAGAGAGCTGGAAGACGAAAAGGAGATAAAACGTGAAACTTGACGAGAGAGAAACGGACGCGAGAGCACAAAACAAACCCGACATGCGATAAAAATTCTAATCCAAACGTAAAAAAGTGATAATATTAAAATATTTCATAACAGCGAGATGATTTAAACAAGTGAGATATTTAAATATTTAAAATCTAAAATAATAAAGTCATTAATATAAAAAGTTGAATAGATAAATAGTTTTTTATGTAAAATCTGTAACGTTTTTACTTCTTTCCACCTTTTTTATTGGCGATAATGGAAGCGATAAAGATCAAACTAATAAGAGAATAAAACGAAAAGAAAAGAGAAAAAAAGCCGATTATGTAGCCGACTTGACAAGTGGGATCCCGCTGTGCTACACTTGTCAGTACTACCAATGGTACTACTTGTTATACACATGTTTAGAACTTGAGAACCGTGTCGCCTTTATCCACTTCTAGCTTTCATTTACATTTTTAAACTTTATTTTATAAAACTACATAAAAAAAATACGCACACCCAAGATTTATTATTTTCTTGCAAGTCGACTAATTATGGTCTTTTTAATGTCCAGTCGCGTATAGTAATTATTTCATGTCTAGTCGCGTGTATATACTCTGTTTAAGCTTACTTGTCCTATCTACATCGGCAAATACTCCTAGGTTAGGTTAAGTAAGGTTAGGTTATGTTAGATTATGTAAGGTTTTTATCTACGACCACTATTGTAAATGCCCATTATTGTACAGTTCGTGGACTATGTAAATACATCATAACACAAACGTATGTAACAGTCCGCGATTAATGAATGAGAACATGATTGATAACACACTAGTGCGTTTGGTTTACGATTCGTTAATTGGTTGAGAGCTGCGCGTGGATACGATAGTTGATGTGATAGTTGATTTTCAAACAATCAATCATAACAATCACAAAACGTCACATCATTCGCATCGAAGCTGTCATTTATTTCGTTTTTTCACGTTTAAATCTAACGAAAACTACAAATTAGTACTAAGTAATAAGGTATGCAACCATTATGAATGTATTTCTTTCCAATTCGATAAAATTAATTTAAGTTTAGTGATAGTGATAATGAAAATGGTTTGTTTATTATAATGTCAAACATGTTTGTTTATTATAATGTACCCAACATCACACATTTGTTGGGTACACATGTACCCAATAAGAAATAAATTTGTTGTATTTACATCAAATGTATTTTTCTTATTAAACAGGAACAAATTAGTGTAGTCGTAGATAAAGTATCGTACATAACTCGAGTTGTAAGGCAATTACGAACTCGCGGAATTACGCACTTTCCATCATCGTGGAAGAAGCTGAATACTCGGAGCCCTTTTCAAAAATGGAGATAGAAAACGGAATAAAAGAAATGAAAACTGGAAAAGCGCCCTGCTACGACGGAACACACCTAGAATTCCTGGCTCAATGCGGACCCGTAAAATTTTACTCAAATATCCTCTATACTGGCTATATACCACCAAAACTCAAAAACTCAAAAAAATATCAATACTTCTCCATGGAAAAGATAAGGACAAGCCAGAGAACATCAGGCCGTTCGCTCTGCAAATCTCAAACTACTCGAAAGACTTATTTATAACCGCATAAGCGAGACTATCATGCAACACATACCGAGAGAACAAGCCAGCTTCAGAAAAAATCGAAGCTGATGCGATCAAGTTGTGAGTCTTACAACTTTCATAGAAGCAGGAAAAATCGTCGGTAGTATTCATAGACTTACCAGCAGCATATGACACGGTCTGGCGCCAGGGCTTAACGTACAAGCTACTCAAAACCAACAGATGCAAAACAATAAAAAAGCTCATTGTTTGGACCGTGTCTCACGAAAATCAAAATTTTCAATCAAAATACAGGGCTGGTCTAATCACTTACCCGTTAGGGCTGCTCGCGTCACCACCACGTGTGATCGTCCTTCGGGCGCTTTTTTTAAGGGAGGAAATGGGGATAGTAAGTGGAGGGATTCCCTTAAAATAGTTATCTTCCAGACGTTGGATGCCGCTTCAACCTTTTGGGCTCGTGATCACACCCCTGGTTAATTTGACTTGAAACTCTAAACTGAATAACGCGTGCACGTGCCGGTCGAACTTGGCTTCATGCTTTGATTTCGTTCTACACGCTTGCACACTCAAAGCGTACTACCGCAAATATATAAATTCGCGACGAAATTGATAAGTAGAATTACGCGATTTCGTCCCAGGTCGATACACCTTTCCCCTTCCGGTAATCGGTGCCGAAATCGATTCAAATGTTGAATTAAAAATACAGATTTATTAAAATTGGCGCGAAGACTCATTATGAATGACCATATGAATGACCAATCAAGCAGAAAGAGATTACTAAACAATGGTTTGCCGCAGGGGTCCGTTCTCGCTCTGCTCTTGTTCAAGCCGTACGTATCTGATCTACCTGAAACTCGATCTAAAAAATTCAACTATGCTGATGATATGGCTCTTGGTTTTGGACACAAAAACCTACAAATAGCAGATTACGTCCTGAACGAAGACCTAAAGGCCATGAACAAATTCTTCATAAAATGGAGACTAAAACCTCTTCTTCTTCTTCCTTTGTCTCTACAACCCTTTATGGGTTTTGGCCTCCTCTACTATTTTATGCCATTCTCCACGATCTTCTGCTGCTCTTTTCCAATTCCTTACTCCTAGTGCTTTTATGTCTTCTTCCACGCTTTCCTTCCATCTTTTACGTGGTCTTCCTCTTGGTCGGCTATTGGTGGGTTTCCATTCCATGATAAGCTTGGTGTTTCGATCTTTTTCCATTCTTTGCACATGGCCTATCCACCTCAGTCTCTGTGCCTTTACATGTTTTACTATCTTGTTGTTTCCAATTAGATACTCTAGTTCGTGATTCATTCTTATCCTGTATGTTCCGTCCTGTTCCCTTTTCGGACCATATACTTTTCTTAATATTTTTTTTTCAAATGTCTTTAGTTCTTCCTCACTTTTCTTAAGGAGGGTCCATGTTTCACAGCCATAAGTAACTACCGGTCGTATTAGGCACTTATATATAGTTATCTTGGATTTGTGACTTAGTAGTTTGCTGGTAAATAGTTTTCTGTTCGCATAGTAGGTTCTATTTCCTTTTAATATTCGTATCTTTATTTCTTCACTCTCGTCGTTGGTTTGATTTAGTTGAGATCCCAAATACTCAAACCTAGTGTAACTAAAACCGAAACATCATGTTTCCACTTGGCGAATACAGAACTGCATGTCGAATTTAACGGACCCGACTAAAGCACAATAAATACCCCAAGTAACTGGGTGTAACTTTAGACCGCACACAATCCTTCAAAAAACATTTAAACAATGTAGCTGCCAAATTAGGAACAATTATCTCCAAACTAAGCGACACGAGTTGAGGTGCCTCAGCTGAAACGCTCCGGTGTTCTTCTCTAGGCCTTGTGTTCTGCCGAGTACTGTGCAGCCGTCTGACTAAAGAGCCCACTTTCAAGATTGGTAGATGCCCAAATAAGCAGCACCCTACGAACAATTAGCGGCACTATAAAACCTGCACCTACATACTGGCTACCAACTCTGTGCAATATACCCCCAGCCCTCCTACTACGCTCAGACGCTCTCTGCAGAGAATATAGAAAGATCTTAAGCAACCCACAGCTTCAAATCCATGAAGATATTGACCAACTTGACCAACAAAACCTCCAATCCGAACAGCCGCAGTTCTTACCACAAGCAACTTTAAACTAGAAGAAGAGTGGGCAAAATCCTGGCAAAACAGTGTGTAACAATCTTCATATAAACGAATCGGTTCCAGGATCCTCACTTCCTAGAAAGACATGGTGATCTCTAAACCGCATCCGCACCGAATGCGACGTATGTGCAGATTCCTTATACAAATGGGGAAAAGCCCAAAGCAACACGTGGGACTGTGGCGAACAACAAACCATCCACCACATAGCCTATTGATTTGTAAACCGGCAAAGTCACTGCTCGACCAGAGTTTTCTTGGAGGCCACTCCATCGGCTGTCAAGTTGGCTGTACTGATTGATAAGAATATGGTATTTAGAGAGCACGTCATAAAAGCTGTTGGAAAAGTCTCCGCTGGAACGGCTTATGTCTAATATAGGAGGACCACGAAGCAACAAGAGAAAACTGTTATGCTCAGTGGCTGCAATGATCTATGCGTCCCTCGTATGGGCGAGGGCTATGGGCGTAGATGTAAACAAACGCAAGTTTGGAGCGATCCAAAGAATGCAACAGTGCCTATAGAACTGTCTCCAGAGAAGTGTTCCTAGTCACGGCGGCCTAGCACCAATAGAGCTGTTCGTACAGGAGAGATCAAACATATACACAGCCAAACGCATTTAAACGCAGAAAAGCAAAAGAAGAAGCAAAAAAGAAAGAGCAAAGAAAAATAAAGAAGACAACAAGGTCGGAACTATTCCGGGCGTGACAAAATTAGTGGGAAGCCTGTGAAAAGGGGCAATGGACAAAGAACGTAGAAGAATAGCCAGAATGGAACGGCAGAGGGTGCGAAGAACAACGAAGAAGAGATCAGGCTGCCACACAAAGATGAACATTGTTACGTACAACATTAGATCAATGGCGACAGAAGACAGAACTGAAGAACTGGAAGCGGAACTGAATAAAATCAAATGAGACGTGATTGGCATATGTGAGACAAGGAAAAGAGGCGAAGGCTACACCAAGCTCAAATCCGGGCATAAGCTCTACTACAAAGGACACGAAAACTCCAGGATAGGAGGCGTATCCAAACTGATACACAAGAGACTAACAGATAACGTAAAAATGCTCAAATACAAATAAATAGACTGGAAACACTCAAGATAATTCAGGCATATGCTCCCACAAGCACCGCGGAAGACGAGGACGTCAGCAAATTCTACGAGGATATCTCGGAAGGAATGCGCAGCAATAAAACATCACAAGTTTTAGTGATCGGCGACTTCAACTGCAAGATTGGAGGCAAGCAGACCCAGAGGAAAAATACGTAGGCAAACACGGGCTAGGCAAAAGAAATCCCAGAGGCTCAATGATGGCTGACTTTCTGGAAGAAGAACATCTCTACAACGCTACCACCTTTTTCAAAAAGAAAATCAACCGAAAATGAACCTGGGCAAGCCCAGACGGGAGAACTTTTAACCAAATCGACTATATTCTAACGAAGAGCATCCAAATAGTACAAAACGTCGAGGTATTGAACAGATTTAATACTGGAAGTGACCATCGTCTGGTGAGGGCAAGGATAAGCATAAACCAAAAACTAGAGCGTTGCAAAAAAAATCGCAAAGTCGATACACAAACAGATTGACAGAGAGAAACTCCAACAAGACCCAAATAAATTCCAAATATACCTGGGAAGCAGATTCAAAGAGCAGAGACTGAGTACCTATGATATAAACGAAACAAACAAAACGATCACTAGAACCCTAAACCAAGCAGCAGAAGCGTACACAGAAACAAAAACTAGAAAGCAAAATAAATTTAGCGCGCAAACACTAAACATGCTAGATAAAAGACGACAACTTATAGCAAATAACAAAAGGTCATCAGCAGAATACGCTGAAACAAACAAAATCGCCAGAAAGATGGCAAAGGAGGACACAATGTGCAAATCGCGCAGAAAGTACTGAAACAACACAAAGGGACGAAAGTGTTCAGAAGACTAGCGACAAACACAAAGAAAGAAATCGTCAGAATCAAAGACAAAACAGGACATAGAGTTGAAGGAAGACACGAAATTATAAGAACGGTACAAGAATTCTACGCAGACCTATACGAGACGAAAGTAACGAGCGACACGACCGAACAAGACCAGGAAGAGAAAGTCATGAACGTCAACTCTGAAGACATACCTGAGATTACAAAAGACGAAATCAGATCGGCATTACAACATACTAAAAATGGGAAAGCAGCGGGCGAAGACGGCATACTGACAGAGATGTTAAAACAAGGCGGAGATATACTAGAACACCAACTAGAAATATTGTACAACAAATGCCTGGAAAAGGAGGACCTACCACAGGACTGGACAAACGCCCTCGTGGTAATCATTCACAAAAAGGGAGACACCGAGAAGCTATAAAATTATAGACCGATCAGCCTGCTATCCCAAATATACAAATTATTCGCGAAAATATTAACCGACCGTCTCACACCAAAGTTAGACTATTACCAGCCAAAAGAGCAGGCTGGGTTTAGGAAGGGCTACAGTACTACAGAACACCTGCAAACGATGAGAACACTAAGCGAGAAGGCTGTGGAATACAATATACCTTTATGGCTAGCATTCATTAATTTTAGTAAGGCATTCGACACGGTGGAAATATGGGCACTACAGCAAGCCCTGCAACACGCCAGAATAGACCACAGATACGCAAACCTAATTAACAACATTTACCGAAATGCAACTCTGCAAATTCAGCTACACGAAAAATCCGACAAAGTGGCAATTAACAGAGGAGCGCCAAGGAGACCCTATGTCACCCAAGCTCTTCACACTAGTTCTGGAGGACGCACTAAAAACAATCAACCTCCAAAACAGAGGCATTAATATCAACGGGGAGAAACTCAACCACTTAATGTTTGCCGATGACATAGTAGTGATAGCCGAAAGCAGAGAAGAACTGGACACACTTATCGATGACATCTACAGGGCCACGAAGCGCATAGGCCTAGAAATCAACTTTGACAAAACAAAGAACATGACATCAAACGTAGATGACGATCGAGAAATTACCCTAGGAGACAACAGAATCGAGAAAGTAACTGCATACAAATACCTAGGACAAACACTAACTATAGGCAAGGCTAACCAAGGACTCGAAATAAATGAGAGAACACGGCAAACCTGGGCGGCATATGCCAAAATTAAAGACATCTTGAATATGGACATACCCCTAAACCTCAAAACCGAATTATACAACCAGTGTATCCTACCAGTAACTACTTACGGGTCACAAACTTGGACCTTCACGAAAGCTAAACTTGACAAACTTAAAGTAAACCAGAGAGCTATTGAGAGGAGAATACTTGGGATATCATTAAGAGATAGGAAAACAAATGAATGGATCAGGAGAAGAACAAAGGTTCATTATGTCGTGCGACGCGCCGCCGCACAAAAATGGGACTGGGCGGGACACGTAGCAAGAGACCAGGATAAGTGGAGTGGCAAACTAATTCGATGGAGAGCACGGAGCAACAAAAGGAGCATAGGAAGACCACAAATCAGATGGAGCGACGACTAGAAACGAGCGGCAGGACTGAACTGGTACCAGGAGGCACAAAATCGTGGCAACTGGCAAAATAATAGGAAGGCATACCCAAAGGGTAGAAAACAGCTGAATTAAAAAAAAAAAAAAAACTACGGCTGGAGTTTCAACACACGTATCCTTGTGGTGGCGGAAATAATAATAATGTTGTTGGTGATAGTCACCCTGACTTAAGTGTTGGAGATTTCGCATTGGGGTACATGAATAAAATCATGGAAAGGAAAGTTAGAGATAACCAACAACATGTGATTTGTATGGATGGGACGCATGGAACAAAATGTTTACAATAATTGTGCTCGTAGATAAAAGGTTATATTGGGTTATGTAAAGTTAGGTTAGCTTAGGTTGTCCTCCTCGGTAGTATAGTTGACCCGCCTGACAAGCGTGAGAGCCAGGTTCGATTCTCAGTCGGGGAGGCAACAACTAGGGCGGTGTTCACTAATTGTCCGGGCTGCCCACCCTGAATGAATGCGAAATATGCGACGAAGAAAAATAACCAGCGCTAATTAGATGAGAATTTAAACGAGATAATTGAGTTGGTAAATGGATAAGAGAAGTGCAGGGAGATTAAAATGAAATAAGTAATTGTGAGTGGGTATGTGGGTGGAGGCTAGAGAGCGCAAGTAGTGTGTGAGTGTGCATTATTCGCATTACCTTTGAGTGGTCATAAGTTGGTGGCCTTTCGACCAATTACACTGTACGCTCGGAGTCTTAGTATGCAAATTCGCCTCTCTTCCATAAATTAGCCTCATTACGTATGTATTTATTACGTCTCGACATTAAAATAGTGAGCGGCCGCTACCATAAATATTCGCGCGCGCGGTTTTTAATCAGGATTACTTCATTCGGCGCGATTCTAGAATTACCGGCGGAAAACTTGTCTATTGATATTTACGGCCGTTTATCATTCTGCAGACGACTTGTTAGTATTTGATTACGCGAACCGCACGACACCCAGCTCAACTACATCTTGACTACTATTCTACCTTTCTTCATCCAACACTAATATTGAAAAAACGGACAAAATAAGATAAGAACATGCATGATAATAAAAATCGAAATAAAATTATTATTTATTTATAGGTCAATTATATTTAGAGAGTTTACTAGCTACTAGCCGGCGAGTTTACTAGCTGCTATCCGGCGAGTTTACTAGCTACTAGCCGGCGAGTTTACTAGCTGCGAGCCGGCGAGTTTACTAGCTACTAGCCGGCGAATTTACTAGCTACTAGCCGGCAAGTTTACTGGCATTGCTAGTAAATTCAGTGTAATCTTGTTCACTAGTTAACTAGCAGATTATAAATAATCTGCCTAGAAAGTTGAAAGGATTTTTGCAGTTGAAGTTACTCACAAGATATCTATTAAACTTAGCTAATCTGAAGTAATTTTACTGATATAAACTGATTTAAAAGCAACTTACAGGTAATGTTCGCGTCAACTTTAATAAATCCATATTTTAATTCGAAATTTAAATCGATTTCGGCATCGATAAAAAGAAGGGGAAAGGTGTATTGACGTGGGCCGAAATCTCGCGATTTTATTAATTTCGCCGCGAATTTATATATTTCCGGTAGTATGCTTCAAGTGTTGAAGACACGGGTTGAAGCGCGAACCCGGGACGATCGACACGTGCACGCAGCAAAATTTAGTTTCATGTTGATAAGGGTTTGTAATTACGAGCCACAGGACTGTAGCTCTTTTGTTTTTTAAGTAGTCTTAATTAAACCTTCACTAGATTGAAGCTAAAACTTTGTAGATTCGACTACTTTTTGTTTTTTTCGTTTTCAATTTGTATTTTCCAACGTCTGGAAGACAACAATTTTAAGGGAATCCCTCCACTTATTATCCTTTTTTCCTCCCTTGAAATAGGTGTGGAAGAACGGTCTACACGGGGCGGAGACGCGAGCAACCCTAAAAGGTAAGTGATCAAACCAGCCCAGTTTAAAATTAGCAAATTTAATTTTCGTGAAATACGGTCCAAACAGGTAGACTTCCGAGAAAAGCGGTTCTGGCGTCACTAACGCAGCGTCAAAGCCGCCGCGACATAGCGATAGTAATATGTTCGATGGAAATGTATGAGGTGCCATTCGAGCGCAGCGACATTGACACGATCAGCGTTAGTGCGTCAGTGTCGCTGCGCTCGAATGGCGCTTCTTACATTTTCATAGTGCATAATACTATCGCTATGTCGCGGCTTCGGTATCGCTTCGTTAGTAACGCCAGAGCCGCTTTGCTCGGAAGTCTGCCTTTAGTCTCCAATAAATGATTGCGCTGGACGTTGAAATCATATTCGTAGATTATAATTTTTAGGAAATCGTTGTATACATATCGTCAACAAAGTTGACATAATTAGTATAACTAATGTTTTAATAAAAAAACATTTCTTAAAAACAACTACTTCACTTGCAAACACCACGACTGACATTGAATTTCATTCATGCAAAGACCCATTTCTGCTGGATGTTCATTAATTAATTGCTAATTATCTTTTGTATTTGATCAGGATATAGTTTTTTTTTAAGAAAATTACAGGGTTATATGCAACCCAAAAACTTTCTTAATGTAATTCAAGTCTGTCGTGGTGTTTGCCAGTGAAGTAGTTTTTAAGAAATGTTTTTTGATAAAAAGATTAGTTATACCAATGATGTCAACTTCTTTGACGATAGTTATGTATGCATTGTGTATTATGCATGTACATGTATTATATGTGTACGCGCCAATTTTAATAAATCTGAATTTTTGATTCAACATTTGAATCGATTTCGGCACCGATTAACAGAAGGGGAAAGGTTTATCGACCTGGGCCAAAATCGCGCGATTTACTTATCAATTTACTTCGCGAATTTATATTATTCGGGGAGTATGCTTCGTGTGTGAGAAGCGTGAAGACAAGAATCGAAGCGCGAACCAAGCTCGACCGACACGTGCACGCATTTCTAAGTTTATAGTTTCATTCAAGTTAACCAGGGGTGTAATCACGAGCCCAAATGGCTGAATCGGCATCCAGCGTCTGGAAGACAACAATTTTAAGGGTTCCCTCCATCCATTATCCTCTTTTTCTCCCTTAAAATAAGCATCGGAAGGACGATCCACACGTGGCGGTGACGCGAGCGACCCTAACAGGTAAGTGACCGTTTTAAAATTAAAATTTGATTTTCGTGAGACACGGTCCAAACAATATGTTAGCAATCATTTCCTAGAAATTATAATCTTTGCAGAAAAGATACGCATGTTTTTTTATCAAAATCTTCAAACTGAACAATATATAAATAATCATATTCGTAGAGTTTAAACAAAGAATCCAAGCGAGCAAAGCCGCGGGCTATAGGTAGTAAGAACATAACATTGAATCTTGAATTAAAATGGGAAAGGATTATCGACCTGGGCCAAAATCGCGCGATTTACTTATCAATTTACTTCGCGAATTTATATTATTCGGGGAGTATGCTTCGTGTGTGAGAAGCGTGAAGACAAGAATCGAAGCGCGAACCAAGCTCGACCGACACGTGCACGCATTTCTAAGTTTATAGTTTCATTCAAGTTAACCAGGGGTGTAATCACGAGCCCAAATGGCTGAATCGGCATCCAGCATCTGGAAGACAACAATTTTAAGGGATCCCTCCACCCATTATCCTCTTTTTCTCCCTTAAAATAAGCATCGGAAGGACGATCCACACGTGGCGGTGACGCGAGCGACCCTAACAGGTAAGTGACCGTTTTAAAATTAAAATTTGATTTTCGTGAGACACGGTCCAAACAATATGTTAGCAATCATTTCCTAGAAATTATAATCTTTGAAGAAAAGATACGCATGTTTTTTTATCAAAATCTTCAAACTGAACAATATATAAATAATCATATTCGTAGAGTTTAAACAAAGAACCCAAGCGAGCAAAGCCGCGGGCTATAGGTAGTAAGAACATAACATTGAATCTTGAATTAAAATGGGAAAGGATTATCGACCTGGGCCAAAATCGCGCGATTTACTTATCAATTTACTTCGCGAATTTATATTATTCGGAGAGTATGCTTCGAGTGTGAGAAGGGTAAAGACAAGAATCGAAGCGCGAACCAAGCTCGACCGACACGTGCACGCATTTCTAAGTTAAGAGTTTCAAATCAAGTTAACCAGGGGTGTAATCACGAGCCCAAATGGCTGAATCGGCATCCAACGTCTGGAAGACAACAATTTTAAGGGATCCTCCACCCATTATCCTCTTTTTCTCCCTTAAAATAAGCGTCGGAAGGACGATCCACACGTGGCGGTGACGCGAGCGACCCTAACAGGTAAGTGACCGTTTTAAAATTAAAATTTGATTTTCGTGAGACACGGTCCAAACAATATGTTAGCAATGATTTCCTAGAAATTATAATCTTTGAAGAAAAGATACACATGTTTTTTATGAAAATCTTCAAACTGAACAATATATAAATAATCATATTCGTAGAGTTTAAACAGCGAGCAAAGCCGCGGGCTATAGGTAGTAAGAATATAACATTGAACGTTTACATGTGAATCTCATCGAAAACGTTAATAATCGTTAACTCGCCGAATCCAAAGAGTTTATTGTGAAGTTTACGTCGTGTTATTTTCCACATAATTGCGGTATATAATATAATATGTGGGAAACTGGGGGCAGATCCTCAGAAAGCTCATTCTTCTCTGGAGAAATAACGATGTTTTTTGTTGTTGGCGAGTCGTGGAGAGATTTCTCGCACGCAACAACAGAAGAAGAGGAGGAAAAAACGACGAGTGAAATATTTAAAATGTGTATTAATTGGTACGGGTGGTTCGTGTTGTTCGTGTCGTTGAATGACGGCGTAAACTGAATTGTAGGCGGTTTGTTGTAACCCATTATATCTGCGTTGATTTATCGACGGATTGATATAAAAAAAACGTTATTTTTTTAATTTCTCTTTTTATTATCATTAATATTTTGTTGTTGTGCGTCGATGAAGCTAGTCGAACGGAACGATTCCCATGAGCGTTTTAAATAATAACTTTTTTCAGTTTCAAACGCTGCAACAACGATAATGTGAGCTTGTGCTCACCCACCTGTTCTGCACTATTTCCTTATTTGGAACGGCAAACCTTTCTAAAATTTCACTTTTTTTTTAAATCATTTCTTCTACTCGGTTTTTTCTCTTGTTTCTTTCTTAATGAGATTTGAACCAGCACGTGATTATATTACATATTGTTTTCTTTGCGTAAGAAGCAGAATATACACTGCCCAAAACTATTAGCGGGTCAATAATTTGTGCCTCCATAAAATTCAAACGGGGAATTACATGCAAATAAAATAGACCTTTTCATGGTTGAAATTTTTTTGTGCGCATGTGTCAATTTTCGCCTTGTCAAAAGTCAAAAAGTGCCCGAACTTTTTGACGTATAACCAAATAAGTGCCCGAAACTTTAATATTCCCGACTTTCAAACCCGGCTGATGCGCATGCGCTTAACTAACCGTGAAAAAGCCTATTAAGAACATCTGAAAGATGCTCTATTTAATTGTTTTGATTGACACATTTAGAAGAGTCACACGGAAAAAGTACACTCTAAAAATTACAGTTTAAATAGTAGCATCGGCCTTACAAATTTGAAACTGTAAAAACTAACTATTGCTTTTTTTTAAATTACAGTTTTCGGTATTATTAGTAAATAAGTTTTAAAAATTACAGTATGCGACTGAAATATTTACAAATTTGTATTCGTAAGGCCGCCGCTACGATTTAAACTGTAATTTTTAGAGTGTACTTTTCTCCGTGCAGCAGCACGTACTTTAAAAGTACGCGTAATAATTAACAACAACTACCAAAACCAAAGTGCAAAACGAATTTAAATTAACTGTTAATGTAAACTTTTCTACATTAAATACTAACTTAATAACAAGTATGTACTCCCATTACACTAATAACGGATTACACCGTCTTGGCATGCCTCGCAAAAGTCTTCCAAGGTCTTCTTCTAGCATTGTCATTGTCACGTCATCATTGTGCGTCTCATTCTTCAGTAAGAGCCGCCGTTAGCTGCTGGATAGTCTGGTCTAACATATCCCAAACATGCTCTATGGGATGCATGCTATATGAGACGAACGCGTCTGTCGAACATATCCCAAACATGCTCTGTGGGATTTAAATCAGGACTTTACGCATGCCACACCGTTGTTTGAATTTCCAGTTCTTGCAGGAAGTCTAAAGTGATTTGCGCAGTATGTGGTCTTGCGTTATCCTGCATTAACAAGAAATTTGAACCTATTCCATATGCCACAGGGACAACATGTTCTCCTAAAACAGGGGTGGCGAACCTTTTTATCACCGCGTGCCATTTTTCTTAAGTTTCCACATTATGAAATGCTGACGTGCCCAATAACCATATTAGCCTGAATACCGTATCGGCTTGCATACGATATTTGAAAGTATCAAATTCCATCCCGATTTACAAAAATTAAGGGTCACAGCGGGATTCCTTTAACTACAGACCAATCTGTATTCAAAGCAAATTTTCAAAAATTTTTGCATTTCTGCCTCGATTATCAAGTTTCTTGGAAAGTAATAACATGCCGGCAAGCAGTGAAAACGGCTTCTGGAAAAGCAGCTCAACTGATCTGTTAGACACTGTTAATTTTATAATTACTTCTCTAAATAGTATCAGGAGCTTCTTGCTTTATTTTACGACCTAACTAAAGCATTTGACTCTTTTGATCATAAGCTCCTTCCACAAAAAATGAAGTTATTGGAACTAGACGCGGCGCCAAGAACTGGATATAATCTTCCTTCCATCAAAGAAGACGAATAGCTATCGTAAACGGTTCAAAATCGTAAAGAAAATTAAAGAAGCCGGTGGTACCCCAAGGCTTTCTAATGGGACAAACTCTATTCTTGATATTTGTTTCCTTCCACAAAAAAATGAAGTTATTGGAGTTAGAGGCGTCGCCAAGAACTGGGTATAATCTTCCTAGCATCAAAGAGGACGAACACTGATCCTAAACGGTTCAAAATCGAAAAAAAAATTAAACAAGTGGATGGTACCCCAAGGCTCTCTAATGGGACAAACTCTATTCTTGATATTTATTATGATCACAAGCTCCTTCCACAATAAAATAAAGTTTTTGGAGTTAGAGGCTTCACCAAGAACTGGGTAAAATCTTCCTTGCATCAATGAAGACGAACAGTGATCGTAAACGGTTCAAAATCGGAAAGAAAATTAAAGAAGTGAGTGGTACCCCAAGGCTCTCTAACGGGACAAACTCTATTCTGTATATTTGTTATGATCACAACCTTCTTCCACCAAAAAATGAAATTATTGGAGCTAGAGGCGTCGCCAAGAACTGGGTAAAATCTTCCTTGCATCAAAGAGGACAAACAGTGGTCGTAAACGGTTCAAAATCGGAAAGAAAATTAATGAAGCGAGTGGTACCCCAAGGCTCTCTAATGGGACCAACTCTATTATTGATATTTGTTAATGATCTGGCCCAAACAAATAATGTTGCAATTATATTTTGTACGCTGGCTTTAGCAACATTTTAATATCTAACGCAGACAGACAAGTTTTAATTACAAGTAGCAATTACTGACTCAAACGTTAGGGGATGATGTATACATATTTAATGGACTTTAACTATACACAAAACTTACTTCATGATTATAGTTTACTTCTAAGATTTGAAAGGGGCCGAATCAATAAAATGTATAGGGGTAACACTTGATCAAAAGCTAAGGGACTATGATATTGTACTAACATGTTCGACATTAATTCCTGTGTGTTAAGAGAATGTGAAAATGATGATTCTGCAAATATTTTACGCCATCGTTCAAGCTTCTCATAACGACGGATATTTTGGGATCAGCAGCAAATATAAATGCAGTATTTAAAAAGATATTACGAGCGATGTACATCTTCTTTGTGCTTCATCAAGCACAGCATTTTAACGCTACCCTCCTTCCTCCCCCGTGCCAATAAAAATTCCCAGCGTGTCAGCTGTAGCACGCGTGCCATAGCTTCGCCACCGCTGTCCTAACACAATATCAACATAGCGATTAGCGTTAGGATTTCCTGGAATTACAACAAGGTCGGTTCTACTGTCGATACTAATCCCACTCCAAATCAGTACTGAACCACCTCCAAATCTTTCGACTTCCTGGACAGTAGCAGTTGCGTAGTGCTCATCTGGGCGTCTGTAAACAAGCACTCGGCCATCGCAACGAGTAATACGAAACCTTAGTTCATCCGTGAAGAGCACTGACTACCATTGTCGAAGTTGCCTTGCGACATGTTCACGAGCAAAATTTATCCTTGCTATTCTGTGGCGTCGTGTCAAAGAGGGTTATCAGACGGGTGGCCTTGCCCTTAAATTTGATTCCCTCAACTTATTCCTAATTGTCTGGTCTGTTGCAGTGACCCCATGCGTTGTCCTTAGGGAAATAAGAGGTCTTTTGCTGTAGAAACTGGAAGATTCGAAATCAGTAAAAATCGGTCTTGATTTTGAGTTGGTTTTCTTTTGCGACCTTGTCCACCGCGCCTGGTATATTGACCTGTATCCAGGTACCTGTTCCACCATCACTGAATAACAGACAGGCATACGTTGAAGTTTCTTGAAACTTGTCGAAGGCTTTCGCCATTTTCAATTAATGTCATAGCATTTCGTTGAGATGCCTTATTTTAACATAACTTAAGTCAAACTGTCAGTTGCAAACATTTTTATCTGTTTATTGATCTGAACAAGACCTTTCTAGCTAAATCAAATTTGGGATACATTATTTTACTTTAATTTTGGTAGTCCTTGGTAATTATTACGGTTACTCCTCTTCTGATGTTAACTGTGATGTGTATGCCTGTTTTGTGGACTCAACTGGAATAATCTGTCTAAAGGTTTCTAAGCGAGTCTTTAATGTTATTCATCTCTGACTTACAGGCACAGAAAAATATGGTCAAAATCGCATGAATTCCATGTTTTCAAAATTTTGTTACTGGCATTTGTAGTTATATTGCTCGTCAATATTTCTGTATTAATTATTTCTGTAATAATCTGTCACGTGCCATCAATTGCACGCGTGCAATGGTTCGCCATCCCTGGTCTAGAAGACCTACAAGAGACTATGATAAGAGTGATAGAGGCAAGTCAGGAGTACGGGCTCGATATAAACATAAATAAAACCAAATATATGGTGATCAGCAAAAATAACATACCACGTGTGGATCTGATAACTCCTAATAACCAACACATTAAACGAATCAATACATATACATACCTGGGAACTATACTAAACGACCAATGATATCACTCGCAGGAAATAAGATGCCGCATATAAAAGGCAAGGGCTGAATTCGTTAAAATGTCATTAATTTTTAAATGTCGTTCCTTGTCGATGACGACCAAGCTGCGACTACTCCGCTGCTATGACTTCTCCGTCTTGCTTTATGAGACAGAGTTCTGGACTCTGACTGAGGCAACGATGAAGAAACTGACAGCATTCGAAATGTGGCTGTATCGCAAAGTATTGAGGATATCTTGGATGGACCACGTAACCAACGAAGAAGTTCTTCGAAGAATGAAGAAATCCACGGAGATAATAACCACCATAAAAGCACGCAAGTTGGAGTACCTACCTGGGCCATATAATGCGTAATGGAAAGAGATATGGTTTACTACAACAAATACTGCAAGGGAAAATCCCGAGTAAAAGCGGCCCAGACCGCAGGAGGATTTCTTGGCTAAAAAAATTAGGAACATGGTTCTCTCTGAAAACCACCCAGCTTTTTAGAGCAGCCACGAATAAGGTCACGATAGCCCGAATGATCGGCAACATCCAGACCGGATAGGCACCAAAAGAAGAAGAACTCTTCTTCTTTTGGAAGAAAAGAAGAAGAACTCTCCTTCTTCTTCTTTAGGTACCTTCTCCATTACTGAAGGTTGGCAACAATCGTGGCAAATTCCACACGGTCTTGTGGCCAGTGGTAGTCCAGAGCAGTCCAGTCTCTTATGTTCTTTAACGAGGAGCACTTCCTGCGTCCTGGATCTGTGGTCCACACGAAGGAAGTGCTCCTGACCCCCCTATCTTGCCCTCCATTATTAATTTCAGGAAGCTATATTTTGTATTTCTGAGAATATGACCGAGGTGCGCTGTCTTACGTTTCTTCACTATAACCAATAGCTCTATGTCTCTGTCCATGCGTCTAAGAACCTCAATATTCGTGATATGTTCCACCCAGGATATTCTCTGCATTCTTCGAAAGATCCACATCTCAAACGCTTCTATTTTGTTCACAGTATTGATCTTCAAGGTCCAAGTCTCAACACCATACAACAATTCCGAGTGAATGTAGCATTTAACGAACTGGTATCTTAGTTTAAGGTTTAGGCTTCCCTCGCAAAATACTTTTCTCAGCTTAAAGAACCTTGTTCTGGCTATTTTGATGCGTGTTCTTACTTCTAAATCTGGATCCAGGTCTTCGGTGATCCAGTTGCCAATTATTTAAATTTAGCGACCTGCTCTGTTTGCTTATTGTATTCTTGCAACTTGGCTTGGATATCTGGTGTTCTACTGATAACCATTGTTTCAGTTTTTGGCCGTATTTACTTTTAGCCTAAGCGCATCACCTTCTGCTATTATTTGGTTCATCAAACGTTGTAGGCCAGCTGTACCTGATACCTGCGTACCTGATGTTGTACAATAGTTCACCATTGATCTTGCTTCCATCTGTAGAGTTAAGGCTTTCAGAAATATTTGTTCCTAGTAGATATTGAACAACAATGGTGAAAGTACACAGCCCTGACGTACTCCACGTTTAATAGATATATCGCTGGTCGTGTCGTCCTCGAATCGAACTGCAGCAGTCTTCTTCTTCTTGTCTCGAATAGGAATAATTTGGACCACGCTTGTAATGTTGGGCATTGATCTTTGCCCAGTATTGTCGCAGCTTCCGCCGGTGTAACTCCTTTCTCTCTTCTGTCCAGGGGGTACCTTTCCTTTCCGGGGTTTTTCCTGAAATCCACGGACTTCCTTCAGGGCGCGTCTCACAGACTGTCTGTTTTGGAGATCTGTTAATCTCAGTTCTTTAATATCCTTCTCGGTTTCTGTCAACCAAGTGGTACGAACCTTCTTGTTTTGTCAGAAGACAAACAGACGGTTGGATAGTTGGTTTGGAGGCAACCTTGCAACTTGGCCATAGAAAGCTACCCTTCTTTTCCTTGCACAGTCAGAGAGCCTCTCAATATGTTCGGTTAGTTATGTCGCCTTCTGAATTTCCCATTTTCCTTTACCGGGACTATAATCTTCCTGAGGATTCTCGTGTCTCTGACTTCCAATTTCAATACCAGACACTCTCGGTTCCTCACACCTAACACCTCTTCGGTTCAAGGAAAGACACTCCATGGCATAAAGGACTTCTGGTCGCAAAGCTGATGTAGTGCTTAAGTTTCAGGTTGCGTGACAGGCATTTCTTGTTGTAGGTGTTCTTAGTCAGTCCATAGGCTAGTTCTAACTTGTTGACTCTCTTCGCCGACTCTCTTCGACTGTCCATTCGCCGAGAACTTAAATTTTTCAGTCCTCTTGATGTTTCCCTGCTCTAGTAACATCTCTCTCTTTGCTTCTTTGATGTTGGTGAAAAATTCTGTTTTCTCTAGCGACACTGAAGGCCCACTTTGGTAGCCTGTTTTCTGAGGCAATTTTCCTGCATTGTTGCCATTTCAAGAGAATCAGCAATCAATGCCATGTCATCTGCAAGCTGCAGCAGTCTGGTGTTCGTACAAATTCTTTATGAAGGAGATATCTTTTAGGTCGAGGCCTTTGGTCATCAGAATGTTAATTAGGACGTCGTGTTTTTAACAGTCAAATGCCTTTGCATAGCCAATAAAACAGATGTAACGTCCTTTTTCTGGTCTCTACATTTTTGCATGAGAACTGACAGACCAAACAACGCTTCTCTTGTTCAAAGTCCATTTCTAAAACCAAACTGTCAAACCTTGCTTAGGTCTTCTTTGCATGTCTTACGTATTCTGTTATGTAAGATTTTAAGGAATACCGGATACTCCGGAAGTATGCAACGCTGATAATTCCCTATGTGTCAATTAAAACAATTAAATAGAGCGTCTTTCAGATGTTCTTAATTGTATTTGCATGTAATTTCCCGTTTGAATTTTATGAACGCACAAATTGGTGATCAGCTAATTGTTTTGAGCACTATATATTAATAGAATTGAAAGTAGGAGATTATCACTACGATATATTCATTTTAAACTATATATTAAGTTTAATCACAAGAAAGAGAGTAGGAAAAGATGATATGTTCTAGACCCACCACCTCCTTATGGGGATTACATGTAAATCTAGCCCCTTATGGGGGAAATTACAAAATCTAGCACGATGCCCCTTATGGAGATTTACATGTAAATCTAGCACGAAGCCCCTTATGGGGGAATCCTATACAAAATAGTTCTGAACGTGTCCGAGCGAGTATGTGAAGATTACGCTGCAAGATACGTGTACGTTGGATAGCGGGAAAATTAAAAATTTGGTGGAAATTCAAAATGAGTTGCGGGGTACCAGCGGGGAGTGGATATGTATGCATAATTGATTGCAAACATATTAAAATTTTGATTTAACGTTCGGCTTGTCGATTAGACCTGACCGAATGTCTACCGTCGATAACAACCCGCTGTTATCTTATCAGCTACATAAAAGCGGAGAAATAATAAATTATGGAACGCGATCTAATTAATTTCTTGAAATTATCCCGTGTTTATATTAATAAACATTAAGATTTTGATTTATCGGTAGTCGATTAGGCGCGACCGGACGTCTAGTGCTGATAACACCAGGCAAGAATAGAAGAACTAGACTAGACAGACTAGATTAGACAGACCAGATTAGACAGACGGGTTAGCATTAGATTAGGTTACGGGGTGTTTGGAATGAAGCGCGCTTCATTCCCAAATTCCCGTAACCTAACCTAATGCTAACCTACCCTAATGCTAACCCAACTAACCCCATGACATTAAAGCTGAAGAGAAGAAGCTGTTTAAAGCTGATTGAAGGCTGTTTAAAGCTGATTGAAAGCTGTTTAAAGCTGATTGAAAGCTGTTTAAAGCTGATTGAAAGCTGTTTAAAGCTGATTGAAAGCTGTTTAAAGTTGATTGAAAGCTGTTTAAAGCTGATTGAAAGCTGTTTAAAGCTGATTGAGGTTACATAGACCTCACACCCTGTTTAGCGTGGGGCCACATAGACCCCACACCCTGTTTAGCGTGGGGTCTCAAAGACCTAGTCTATCGACTAGTCTGTCTAGTCTAGTTCCTCTATTCTTGCCTGGTGTTATCAGCACTAGACGTCCGGTCGCGCCTAATAGACTACCGATAAATCAAAATCTTAATGTTTATTAAATTAAACACGGGATAATTTCAAGAAATTAATTAGATCGCGTTCCATAATTTATTATTTCTCCGCTTGTATGTAGCTGATAAGATAACAGCGGGTTGTTATCGACGGTAGACATTCGGTCAGGTATAATCGACAAGCCGAACAGTAAATCAAAATTTTAATATCTTCTTCTTCTTCTTATTAGCCTTCATACTTCCATTGTTGGATATAGGCCTCTTTCAATTTTTCCATGCTTCTTTGTCATTTGCTGTTCTGATACACTGTTTTCCTGCTATCGTCTTTATGTCATCTTGTTTGGGGTCTTCCCGTGCTTCTTTTTGTTTCCCGGGGCCTCCAGAAGGTAATCTTGTGGCTCCATTCTTCTGTATTCTTTCTGGTCACGTGTCCTGCCCATTGACATTTGAGACCCGCTGTTCTCTCCATGACATCTATAATTTTTGTTTTTGTCCTGATATCTGTGTTGCGCATTTTGTCTCTTAGAGTGATTCCCAGCATCGCACGTTCCATTGCTTTTTGAGTCACTCTAAGTTTTGCTGCTGATTTTTTAGTGATAGCCATCGTTTCCAGGCCATAGGTGGCAACAGGGAGGATGCAGCTGTTGTAAACCTTACGTTTTAGGTAAATTGAGACGTCTTGGTTTTTTAGTATATGGCTGAGCTTTCCAAAGGCGACCCATGTCAGTTGGATTCTGCGTTTGATTTCGGCAGTTTGATTTTCTTTGCCAATTTTAATTGTGTACCCCAGATATGTATATTGCTCTAATTTTTCTATTATGATGTTATCAATCGACATTTCCTGAGGGCTACAAGTTATAATTTTTGTTTTGTTTAGATTCATTTTTGAACCTATTTGCTTGGACAGGTTGTTTAGTTCTTCTACCATTGTTTTTAATTCTTCGATATTAGTGCTTATTAGAATTATATCGTCCGCGAATCTTAAGTGACTTAAATATGTCCCGTCGATCTTCATGCCTTTCTCGTGCCAGTTTAGTTGTTTGAAAACCTTTTCTATGGCTGCGGTGAATAATTTGGGAGAGATCGGGTCCCCCGAAAAATTTTAATATGTTTGCAATCAATTATGCATACATATCCACTCCCCGCTGGTATCCCGCAACTCATGGAATTTCCACCAAATTTTGAATTTTCCCGCTATCCAACGTACACGTATCTTGCAGCGTCATCTACACATACTCGCTCGGACACGTTCAGAACTATTTTGTATCGGATTCCCCCATAAGGGGCTTCGTGCTAGATTTACATGTAAATCTCCATAAGGGGCATCGTGCTAGATTTTGTAATTTCCCCCATAAGGGGCTAGATTTACATGTAATCCCCATAAGGAGGTGGTGGGTCTAGAACATATCATCTTTCCCTATTAAAGAGTAACGACTAAAGAGTCAAAATTAGAGTGACAAAACTAGACTCTAGTCACATGAAACTCGGTAGACTAGACAGAGATCTTGTCGAAATAATGTTAACGTTATCTCTGACAATTCATTCCTACTTATATGAAAACTAGGAAGATAAAAAAATATTGTCAATTAAAACGAATCAAAATTAAAGTGACAAAATTAGACAGACAGGATTCACAAAACTAGAGTTGCAATTAGAGTGACAAATATAGAGAATTAAAATTAGAGTAACAAAATTAGGGAGTCAAAATTAGAGTACACAGATAGGTACTTACGTACTAACGCCAGCGCAGCTACAGATTAAAAAAAATGGATGGTTAGATTAGGTTATAAGGGAGCAGATAAATCTAGACAACATATCGCGCGGTAGCGCGACCTCTCGATCCGAAATTAAAAAAAAATATTGGATGAGGGTTAGATTAGGTTATATTATAGCAGATAAATCAAGAACACCTTTCGCTGCGGTGGCGTTAATACGTAAGTATCCAAAGATAGATTGACAAAACTAGAAAATCAAGCCTAATCACATAAAGCTCGATAGACCAGCGTAGACAGAGATCTTGTCGAAATATTTTTATAATTTCATCATTGATCACTTTATCTTTGACAATTCATTGCGAATGGTATGAAAACTAGGAAGATGAAGAAATAGTCTCAATTAAACCCAGGCGAACAACAACGTTGCGATCGTATCGATCGTAGCAGAGACAACAAGTCACGTGTGCATGTTTCACTAAGTGAAACTTCTGTGGACAGTGACAGTAATCCTTAAAATAAACACGCGATTAATAAGGCTCGGATCGTGCATTATATAGCTGGCACGGATTAGCCGCGTTTCCGCATCGCCTCATTATTTACGAACTAACATCTCCCTTTCCACATACTTTATTACTCTTCCTCGCTTGACTTAAGCCCTCCGACTACCACAACGTTATACGGATTTATTGTAGTGTGTCCTTTTTTACAATGGGGTCAATACCAATGAATTATAAAATAGTAAACGTTGCGGAGGATTTCCCATAAAGTTTTTTTTCGTCTTAGGTGCTATTAGATCGTGAAGGGGAGAGGATAATGGCTGTATAATTTTAATTTTTTGTAATAAATTTCGGGTTGAATTGCCCCAATGTGTCTAAGTATTTTCGTTTTAAGTGGGGTTATTAAATATTCATATATAGTGTCTCGTGTTACTGACTCTTGATGACTAACTAGGTATTTAAGTAATAAAAAAGATATCATATATAGTTTTTGTTTTTCTACATAATATTTAAGTTTATAAATAGGTACCTGATGCTATAACGACTGAATAACTGATCTTTATAGGATAATAAGAAAATGTGAACAGTTTAACCCTCTTTCAAGCCCAAATTAAGTTTTTTCTTAAATATATTTTTATGAAAATCGAACATACCAACATATATTTAGCGTAATTTATAGATTAGTGCTAAAATATAGCACAATTTATACACTGTTGCGAATATATTCCTAAATTTAACAAATTTTCCTTAAATCTAGTTAATAAATCAACTCACCAAAGCAGAAAATTCAACAAGAATTTCAAAAACGTTCACCCGTTCTCACCTTATTTGCACTGATTACGCTGACCAACGACGAGATTTGTTCACATTTTTTTGATCTCCAAGGCCAAGCCATTTACCAAATAGAATCGCTGCTCGAATTAGTAAAAAAAAGGAGATATTCCACCCTTAAACATCTAATCTTGTCTATCCACCAAGTTTACTTTAAATTTAGTGCTTTTCAAATTTAGATATGGAATTTTCATTCATTTTCTTGATCCAAATCTGTATTATCCAGTTCTATATGGTAACGATCTAGATATTTCTTGATTGTTAATATTTATAAGTTTCGTCTTTGTAAACAAAAAATGTTCTTAATTATTTTTACAAAAATTAATAATTTGGTATATCTTCACTGCTCAAAACAATTAGCGGGTCACTAATTTAGGTCTATAAAGCTGGCACCCTCACCTCTTCAAAATTCAAATTTGATCAGACCAAAACGCTCTTTATGTGCTAATTATGCGCCGCAATCTCGATATTTGCGCTCGAAGCGTTCAATGAAAAAATCAAATTAGACTAGTGGGGGTGCTAACTTAATGTTAAGCTAACACCCACACATCTGAAAAATGGGATACCGATATCAAATAAGCGCTATAATTATGTGCTTTTCAAATACCTCCGAGCAAATTCGCTAAATCAACCCCTTGCACGAAAAACTCCTCTCGAACCGAATGAGCCACACGAGGTAAAATCTATAACGACAGAGTACAAAACTTTTACCCAGAGCGAAAACGTTGTAATAATTATGTGATCTTAAGATATTCTATTCGCGTTTTTTGTGCTAGCACCCTTATACCAAAAATTTCGCCCAGCCAAGAGTTGAATTCTATAATAATCGAACCCAAAAGTTTTAACTGACGCGATATCGTTTGCTCTCTTAACATTCCATTCGCGATTTTTGTGCTCGCCCCCTTGTACGATAAATATATCCCGAACTTTATGAGAAATAAGAGGTGAAATCTATGGTAATAGAACACAAAATTTATAAAATTTTCACCATTTTTAGAAAAATTGATGCAATAATTTATGTGCTCTCCAGATATGCTATTCAAGATTTTTGTTGAAATCCACCCCATCAACGGAGTGAGCCATAAGAGGTGAAACCTATAATAATCGAGCACACAAATTTTAACCAACACGAAATCGTTGCAATAGTTATGTACTCTGCAAATATGCTAATCCTGAATTTTGTCCTAGAAACCCTGTACAGAAAATTCACCCCAAACTGTATGAGTTATATGAAATCTATAATAATTGAACTCAGAAATTTTAACCGTCGCGATATCGTTGCAATAATTATGTGCTCTCGAGATATCCTATTCGCCATTTTTGTGCTAGCACCCTTGCACAAAAAATTCACCCCAGCCGTATAAGTCAAAAGAGATGCATTCTATAATAATCGAGAACAGAAATTTTAACCGACACGAAATTATTGCAATAATTATGTGCTCTTACGATAAGATATTCGCGATTTTGGTGCTCGCACTCTTGTACGAAAAATTCACCCCGAACTCCATGAGACATCTTCTTCTTCTTCTTTAATCCATAGCCGGCGCATGGAGAGGTGGTCGACCTCGTAGCCAGTACGCTGCTGTTGGTGCCGCTAGATTCCGTGCTCCATTCACTATACGCTTCCATGCTAATCGATCAGTTGCAACGGTTCTTGCCTCAGCTGTTGTTATTCGCTGGTTTTTTAAATCGTTCTCTACGTGTTTCAACCATGTGGTCTTCGGTGCTTGTTTTTGTGTTCTCCAATCAAGAGGTCGTTTTTTCCATAGGAGTTTGTGCGGTACTCGATTGTCGCCCATCCTACAGATGTGGCCGAACCATCGTAATCGGCGTTTTTGAATTTCCTCAACAATCGGTGTCTGTTGGTCGCACCTTTCTCCGATTGTCTCATTTCGGAGGTGGTTGAGGAGTGAGACGCAGAGAATCTGTCTCAGGCATCGCATTTGGAAGGCCTCGAGCTTGTTAAGGTCTGGTTTGAGTAATGTCCATGTTTCCGATCCATAAAGAAGAATTGGGAGGATCAGCGTCCGGTATAGGCGTATTTTGGTTTTGATGGTAATATTCGTCCGCTTCCATATGCACCACTTGAGTGAAGCAAACGTTGCTGTTGCCTGGCCTATCCGGCTGTGAACTTCGGCTGTCGAAGCTACTTTCTTCTCCACAACCAGTGATCCCAAATATTTGAACTGTGGTACCTGCTCGATTGTGGTTCCATCGAGGTAAACTCTGGCTTCAGATCCATCCGTTGTAAGCACTTTGGTCTTATCCGCATTGATTCTCAGTCCGTATGACTGGGCAATGCGGGAAATGTCATACAAGGTGTCTGTTGCTTCGGCATCTGTGTTGGCGAAAACCGCACTGTCATCGGCGAACATCAGATCGGTTAGGAAGTTTTTGTCATCATATCGAACTCCGCGTCGCCCATCAAACGCTTTTCGCATAATCGTGTCGATCACAATGTTAAAAAGGAGCGGCGAGGCCACGTCTCCTTGCCGGACTCCGGTTCGAATCGGGAATTCCTCAGACACGTCGTTTCGGATACGAACATTGCTGGTTGAGCCGTCGTACGATGCTTGAAGAAGTTGAATGATTTTCAGTGGCACGTGTTCGATCTTCAGGGCTTCCCATAAGCTTGTCCAATCGATGCAATCAAAAGCAGATTTGAAATTGATGAAGACGATGACAGTTCGTTTGCCACATCGAATTCTTTCTTCCATTAGCTGACGGAGAGCAAATATCTGATCGATGCATCCTCGATGTGGTCGAAATCCAGCTTGTTCTTCCCGGCTTGTTTGCTCTCGGTGTTTCTGTAGTCTTGATTGTAGGATTTTCATAAATACTTTGCCGACGATCGAGAGGAGGCTAATACCACGGTAATTCTTGCATTCCCGACTGTCGCCTTTCTTCAAAATAGGCACAACAATCGCTTTCTTCCACACGGATGGAACACAATCTGAATGCCATATATGCACTGTGAGAACGTGAAGTTGATGTAATAAGACGTCTCCCCCGGCTTTGATCATTTCGGCAGTTACTTGATCTCCTTCCGGCGCTTTACCATTTTTCAGGGATTTTATTGCCGTCTTCACCTCATTGATTGTTGGTTCAGTATCGGGAAACTGATTTATCGGCTGCTCAATAATCAGCAGTTCGGGTGCTGGACCTACTGGCGGATTGTGGTTGTACAGCTGATGAAAGAATTCTCTCCACGGCTGTAGACGTTCCTGAGGAGAGCTGCAAATGATAAGAGGCGTAATCCGTTGTCATTTATTTCCCCGTATCCGAATTTTCCCATCGTTTCTTCCCAACCGGTTCGATCTGCACCCGTATGTGCATTAAAGTCGCCCATAAGTACGATTAATTCGGTTTGGGGTATTGTATCCAGTGTGTGTTGGAACTGGGCATAAAATTCATCCTTGTTTGTGTCCGGGCTGGTCTCAGTTGGGGCGTAGACGGATACGATATGGGTCTTAATCGTTCCATCAATAGTGATAACCGCCAGACGCTCGGATATCGGTTGGAATGCGATAACACTGGCAGAGGCCCGTCGATCAACCATAAAGCCAACTCCCGCTTCTCGTTTGTCGCCACCAGAATAGAATAGCGTCATCGTCTCGTCGATTGATGGTGAGTCAACCTTCATTGTTCCAGATCCTGTGAGCCGCAGTTCTGATAATGCACAGATCGATATTTTGCATTTCAATAATTCCTTGGCGATAATTTCCTTTTGACCAACGTGATGTCCCGTTCGCACATTCCATGCGGCGATTCGTATTTCTGATTTCGGTGTGATTAACCTGAGTCTTTGGCCAGTAGTCCACTTCTCACCAGCATCCCTGGTTCCCAAAGCTGGCGCATCGGCTGCCCCGGATGCGGTAGCATTAATTCGTAAGTGGTTAAGTCGTGTATCCATGCGGTTTCTTGCCTAGTTTCTTCGGTTTCCCGATTCTGGTCGGCGCGGCAGGCCGACCACCCTCCTCCTTTCACACCCTGGGCTTGGGACCAGACGACGGCGGAGACGACGGTGTATTAGGTCGAAAAAGGAGGGAGAGCAAAAAATACGTTTATGTCACTTTGACATTAAACAAACAAAGTGAAATCTGTAATTATAGAACACAGAAAATCTAGCCGACGAGAAATTGTTTCCCTAATTATGTGCTCTCAAAAAATGCTAATCGTGATTCTTGTGCTTGGAACCTTGAACGAAAAACTCACCCCGAATTGTATGAGCCAGAAAGTGTGAGGTGAAATCTTTAATATTCGATCACATTTTTAACCGACACTAAATTATTGCAATTGCAATAATTGTGTGCTCTACAGATACTCCATTCGTGATTTTTGTGCTCGCACCCTTATACGAAAAATTCACCCCGAACTTCATGAGACTTAAGAAGTGAAATATATAATAATAGAACACAGGAATTGTAACTGAGAGAAATTGTTACAATAATTATGTTCTTTCGAGATATGCTATACACCATTTTTCTGCTAGTACTCTTGTCAGAGAAAATCACCCTGATAAAAGGTGAAACCTATAATTGAGCCTAAATTGCCCTAAATGATCCCTAATTGAGCATTGAAATTTTAACCGAAGAGAAATTGTTGCACCAATTATGTGCTATTCGCGATTTTTGTGCTTGCACCCTTGTACGAAACACTCACTCCGAACTGAATGAGCCATAAGAGGTGAAATATTTAATAATCGATCACAGAAATTATAACCGACGATAAATTGTTTGCAATAATTATCTGATCTCCAGAAATAATATTCACAATTTTGTGCTGGCAACGAAAAATTCCCCCTGAACGATATGAGCCATAAGCGGTGAAATCTATAATACTCGAATCATTCAGAAATTTTATCCGACGCGAAATCGTTGCAATAATTATATGTTATCCAGTTATGACAATCTCGATTTTCGTGCTCGCACTTTTATACAAATAATTCACCTCCAACGTTTTTTAAGGTTTCCTTTTTTCCGAATTGTTTATATTACTAGTCCGATGAATTCCGACGTTTATATTGTTTTGATTCATTTACATACTCATCGTGATATTCAGCACATCGTTACCAATCGATGATTTCCGATGACCACTCTCACGTATTCTTTCCGATGAGATTTTGTACACGTTTTCTCATAAGAAGAGTTCATTTTTTATGCATTTCCTGTTGTACTTTGCACAAATATAGTTTAGTAATTATGCGATATCCTCGTTTAATCGCCTAGTGATACCCAACCTTCGGTTTGTCAAAGAAATGTGTAAGGAAAGCTTATAAACAAAATACTAATTTTTCGTATAAGGGTGCGAGCATAAAAAGCGCGAATAGCATATCTTGAGAGCACATAATTGATGCAACAATTTCGCGTGGGTTGAAATTTCTGTGCTCAATTATTATAGATATCACCTCGTATGGCTCGCATAGTTCGGGGTGAATTTTTATTTACAAAAAACGCGAATAGCATTTCTGGAGAGCACATAACTATTGCTCGTTAAAATCTCTGTGATCGATTATTAAAGATTTCACCTCCTATAGCTCATACAGTTCGGGGTGCGTTTTTCGTACAAAAGTGCAAGCATAAAAAACTTGTTTAGCATTTTTGAATAGCACATAAGTAGTGCAACAGTTTCTCGTCGCCTAAACTTTCTATGCTTGTTTATTATATATTTCACCTATCATGACTCACATAGTTCGTCGTGAATTTTTCGTACAAGGCTGGGAGCATAAAAATCGCGGAAAGCATTTCTGGAGAGCACATAATTATTGCAACAATTTAGCTTCGGTTAAACTTTCTGTGCTCGTTTATTAAGGATTTCACCTCTTATGGCCTATACAGTTCGGAGTGAATTTGTCGCATCCAACAAGGATGCGAGCACAAAAATCGCGGATAGCATTTCTGGAGAGCACATAACTATTTCAACAATTTCGCGGCGGTTAAAATTTCTGTGCTTGATTATTGTAGATTTCACCCCTTTTGGATTCACCTCATAAGGTTTGGGGAAAATTTTTCGTACAAGTTTGCGAGCACCAAAATCACAAATATCATATCTGGAGAGCACATAATTATTGCAACGATTTCGTGTTTGTTAAAATAAGTGTGCTCGATTATTGTAGGTTTCACCTTTTATGGCTTATTCAATTCAGGGTGGATTACGAGCACAAAAATCACGAATGACATATTATGAGAGCACATGCTTATTGCAACGATACCAGTTAAAACTTTTGTGTTCGATTATTATAGAATTCACCTTCCATGACTTATATAGTTGGGGGTGAACTTTTCGTACAAGGGTGCTAGCACAAAAATCACGAATAGGATATCTGGAGAGCAAATAATTATTGCAACGATATCGCGTCGGTTAAAATTTCTATGTTCGATTATTATAGATTTCACCTCTTATACCTCATATTATTTGGGATACATTTTCGTGCAAGGGTGTGAGCACAAACATCGCGAATAGGATATCTTAAGAGTACATAATTATTGCAACGTATTAGCTTCGGTTAAAATTTTTATACTTTTTCGTTAAAGACTTGACCTCTTGTGGCTCATTCGGTTCGGGGTGAGTTTCTCGCACAAGGGGTAGATTTAACGAATTTGCTCCGTGGTATATACGCATATAAAGAGCACATAATTATTGTGCTTATTTGGTATCGGTATCCCATTTTTCAGATGGGTGGTTGCTAGCTTGACGTTAAGTTAGCACCCCTACTAGTCTAATCTGATTTTTCATTGAACGCTTCGATTCCAACAATCCAACGTATCCAACAAGGATGGTAGCACAAAAATCTCGAAAATAATATCTGTAGAGCACATAATTATTTCAACAATTTCGCGGCGGTTAAAATATCTGTGCTTGATTATTATAGATTTCACCTCTTATGGATCATACGGTTTGGAGTGAATTTTTTGTACAAGTTTGCGAGCACAAAAATCACAAATTTCTTACCTGGAGAGCACATAATTTTTGCAACGATTTCGTGTGTGTTAAAATAAATGTGCTCGATTATTATAGGTTTCACCTTTTATGGCTTATTCAATTCGGGGTGGATTTTTCTTACAAGCGTACCAGCACAAAAATCTGGAATGGCATATTATGAGAGCACACACTTATTGCAACTATACCACTTAAAACTTTTGTGTTCGATTATTATAGAATTCACCTTTCATGACTTATACAGTTGGGGATGAACTTTTCGTACAAGGGTGCTAGCACAAAAATCGCGAATAGGATATCTGGAGAGCAAATAATTATTGCAACGATATCGCGTCGGTTAAAATTTCTATGTTCGATTATTATAGATAACATCTCTTATGGCTCATATTATTTGGGATAAATTTTCGTGCAAGGGTGTGTGAGCACAAAAATCCCGATTAGGATATCTTAAGAGCACATAATTATTGCAACGTTTTAGCTTCGGTTAAAATTTGTATACTTTGTCGTTAAAGACTTGACCTCTTGTTGCTCATTCGGTTCGGGATGAGTTTCTCGCACAAGGGGTGGATTTAGCGAATCCGCGCCGGGGTATATACGCATATAAAGAGCACATAATTATTGTGCTTATTTGGTATCGGTATTCCATTTTTCAGATGAGTGGTTGCTAGCTTGGCGTTAAGTTAGCACCTCTACTAGTCTAATTTGATTTTTTCATTGAACGCTTCGATTCCAACAATCCAACGCATCCAACAAGGTTGGGAGCACAAAAATCTCGAAAATAATATCTGTAGAGCACATAATTATTTCAACAATTTCGCGGCGGTTAAAATTTCTGTGCTTGATTATTATAGATTTCACCTGTTATGGATCATACGGTTTGGAGTGATTTTTTTGTGCAAGTTTGCGAGCACAAAAATCACAAATATCATACCTGGAGAGCTCATAATTTTTGCAACGATTTCGTGTGTGTTAAAATAAGTGTGCGCATTATTATAGCTTTCACCTTTTACTTATTTAATTCGAGGTGGATTTTTCGAACAAGGGTACGAGCACAAAAATCACGAATGGCATATTATGAGAGCACAGACTTATTGCAACGATACCAGTTAAAACTTTTGTGTTCGATTATTATAGAAATCACCTTTCATGACTTTCATACGGTTGTAGGTGAATTTTTCGTACAAGGGTGCTAGCACAAAAATCGCAAATAGTATATCTGGAGAGCAAATAATTCTGGAGAGCAAATAATTATTGCAACGATATCGCGTTGGTTAAAATTATTATAGATTTCACCTCATGTAGCTCATATTATTTGGGATAAATTTTCGTGTGAGCACAAAAATCGCAAATAGGATATCTTAAGAGCACATAATTATTGGAACGTTTTAACTTTGGTTAAAATTTTTGTACTTTGTCGTCTCACCTGTTGTGGCTCGCACAGTTGAGTTTCTGGCACAAGGGGTAGATTTATATAAGCATATAAAGAGCACATAATTATAGTGCTTACTTGGTATCGGTATCCCGGTATCGGTATATCGGTATTTTTCAGATGGGTGGTTTTTTGCTTTACATTAAGTTGGCACCCCCACTAGTAAAATTTCATTTCATTGAACGTTTCGAGCACAAAAATCGCGATTGCGGCGCATAATTAGCACATAGGGAGCACATAATTCTGGTCTATCAAATTTGAATTTTAAAGTGGTGGTGGTGCCAGCATTATAGACCTCACTAATTTGTGCCTCCATAAAATTCAAACGAGTAATTACATGCAAATAAAATTAAGAACATCTGAAAGACGCTCTATTTAATTCTTTTAATTGGTACATAGGGAATTATCTACAATGATTACTTCCGGAGTATCCGTAATAATTAAAAAGAAATACCAAAACTAAAGTGAAATAATGTATTCCAAATTTGATTCAAAGAGTTAGGAAGGTCTTGTTCAGATCAATAAACAGACGAAAATGTTTGCAACTGACAGTTTTACTTGAAGGGAAAATGAGGCATCTCAACGAAGTGGAAGTCGCTCGTACTATAACATTAATTGTAAATTGCGAAAGTCTTGACAACTTTCAAGAAACTTCAACGTAAGTCTGTCTTTTATTCAACGATTGTGGAACAGTGACTTGTATACTGGTGCATACAGGTACTTAGATAACAGGCGCGGTGGGCAAAATCGCAAAAGAAAAACAACTGAAAATCCAAACCGATTTTTACTGATTTCAGGTTCTACGGCGAAAGACCTCTTAATTTCTCACAGGATAACGTATGGGGTCACTGTATCAGACCAGACAATTAGGAATAGGTTGAGGGAGTCAAATTTGAGGGCAAGGAGACCCGACCGAAAACCCTCTTTGGCACGACGCCACAGAATAGCAAGGATGAATTTTGCTCGTGACCTTATCGCATAGCAACTTGACAGTGGAAGTCTGTGCTGTTTACGGATGAATCAAGGTTCCGTATTACTCGCTGTTTACAGACGCCCTCGAGAACGCTATGCAGCTGATAATTTCCGGGAAGTGGAAATATTTGAAGGTGGTTCAGTTATAGTTTGGCGTGGGATAAGTATCGACAGTGGAACCGACGAGGTTACCGAGATTAAACTCCGCCCCGCCATCTGAGGGATGAATCGAGTAGTCTTTTGGACTCCCAAGCCCAGAGTCCCAAGATAAAGGAGGAGGGTTGAGCGGGGGGCTAACTACCCACCGTCGTCAAAAGAACGCAGTTCGAAAACTGCGACTTTGCCTCGGAATCGTACGGATGAAAATGGTAAACACCAATTGCAATGGAAAAGGACTCTGAATATTGGCACGTGGAACGTCCAGAGTTGATACAGACCCGGAGCCTCTACGAACACCGTGCAACAACTCCAAAACATAGGAATGGACATAACAGCTGTTCAAGAAATAAGGTGGCCCGAAAACGGAAATATAAAGATAAACAAATCTGTCATATTTTTTAGCGGTAACGAAAACGGAAAGCACAAGTTTGGATCGGGCTTTGTGATTAGAAAAGATTTGGTTCAGACTATACTGAACCTCAAACCAATAAATGAAAGAATAAACTACATCAGACTTAAAGGACAATGGTAAAACACCACGATCATTTCAGCACATGCACCAACCGAAGAGATAGATGAAGATACCAAGGATGCTTTCTACGATGCCCTGAAGAGAGCTATAGATGCAATGCCCAAACAAGACTTTGTGGAGACTTTAACGCCAAGATAGACAAAGAACCTAACCTAAGGCCAACAACACAGTCTCCATAATGGTAGTATATAATGGTAATGGTAATAGGTAAACACAACCTCCATAATGTCTCCAACGATAATGCCCAAAGACTTATAGAAACAGCGGCAGCTAATAATATGCTGATAATATCAACCATGTTCCCACACAAGGACATTTATAAAAAGACCTGGGTTTCGAATGATCTCATTACCCGAAACCAGATCGACCATATCATTATAGATGCGGATCACGCGAGCAACATTTTGGATGTGAGGAGCCTCAGAGGACTAGATGGGGACACAGACCATTACTTAGTCCGTGCAAAAATCAGAACTAGGTTATCGACAGATAAGTGCAACAAAACCAAGTGAACCTCACAATGGAACATGGACGAATGAACTGCAAAATGAGACAAGACAACAACAATATAGAGAAAAACTCAAACAAACGCCATGTTCGCGCCAATTGTAATAAATCTGTATTTTTAATTCAACATTTGAATCGATTTCGGCACCGATTAACAGAAGGGGAAAGGTGCATCGACCTGGGCCGAAATCGCGCGGTTTATTAATTGTTATGTTGCGAATTTATATCTCGAGTGAGATATAAATGAGAGTGAGAAGCGAACGGAACGGAGTCGAAGCGCGAAACCAAGTTAGACCGACACGTGCACGCAATTAAGAGCGCAAGTTAACCAGGGGTGTAATCAAGAGCCCAAAGGGCTGAAGCGGCATCCAACGTCTGGAGGACACCAATTTTAAGGGATCCCTCCACCCATTATCTCCATTTTCTCCCTTAAGAAAGGCGCCGGAAGGACGATCTATACGTGGCGGAGACGCGAGCGGCCCTAACAGGTAAGTGATTAGACCAGCCCTGTTTCAAACTGGAAAACTTGATTTTCGTGACACACAGTCCAAACACACTAAACTCTGAATCAGAAAGGAATGAAATTGAAAAGCTATGGGATGTAACTGCAGAAATTATAACAAAGACTGAGGGAAAATTTCTTTGGAGAAAGTAAAAGAAAGAGGACTAAAACATGGTTCGACGAGGAATGCCAGAAACAGCTAGGAAAAAGACAAAATGTAAGGAAGAGAATGATACAACTACAAACAAACGAAAGTAGAGAGAAATATGCAAACTGTCGGAAAGAAACAAGAAAACTATAAAGAGCAAAGAAAAGAAGATATGAACGACGGAAGTATGAAACAATGGAAAGAGATCGTCTAAAACGGGTTCTAGGGAATTCTACAGAGCAATTTCTTTAGAGAAGAGAGGATTTAAGCCCAGAACAAATTGAAAAGTGGAAAGGATATTTTAAAGGACTTTTATCCGAAAAACGGGAAGAACCACACAAAGAAAAAACATCACAGTGGACCCACCAGTCAAAGAACCCTCTTTCGAGGAAACCCAAAAGGCATTCAATAAACTGAAGAACTCTAAGACACCTGGCTCGGACGATATACAGCCAGAATTTTCAAAATATGGGGGAGAGGCATTACATTCGGCCAAATTCATCGACTAATAACTCTTATATGGGGAAAAGAAAAAATACCAAAAAGATGGAAAGAAAGCATCATAGTGCCAATCCACAAAAAGGGGACAAATCAAAATGCTCCAACTCACTGATAAACAGCGCATATAAAGTTCTCATCCAAGATCAAACATCCAACTGTATAGACTAACCCCATATGCAGAGAGCCTCCTGGGAGAATTCCAAGCCATATTTAGGAAAAACTGGTCAAGAATAGACCAACTCTTTACACTGAGACAGCTCCTGGAAAAAGGATGGGAGTATAATACAACGGTGCATAACCTCTTACGATAGGATAGAGAGAAGTCAGGTCTGGATGCGATGGAGGAACTCTCAATACCAAAAGTTCATTCAGATGACTAAGGTTTGTATGGAGGGTGGGATATCTAAAGTACGAGTAAATAACAGTCGTGGTGGGCTTAAACAAGGCGACGCCCTGTCACCGTTGCTTTTCAACCTCGTCTTAGAGAAAGCCGTGAGATCAGCGGAAGTAACAACTGAACAACTAAAGTCCCCAAACTACTATTTGCATACGCAGATTACATCGATATCATTGGAGAATCCATCATAACCGTAAAAGACATTTTCAACAAGATCGAAAAAACAACGGGTGATGTGGGACTAAAGTGATTGAAGAGAAAACCAAATACATGTGTATAAACAGAATGGGACGGAGAAATAGAATAGGGCAAAACATCACAGTTAACACTTTTAATTTCGATAGGGTATAATTATATATTAAATCCCATAGAGCAGTGTTTCCCAAAGTGTGTACGCGTACCCCAAGGGGTACGCGAATGGTTTGAAAAGGATACGAAACGATGTTCCAAAATATTCATTTTTCTGTGTGCCAAAGTGTATATAAGATGAAAATAGTATATTGTGCAACTAGGGCGGTAAGTTCTCAATTGCCCACGAGAGCAAAATTGGGCTCACGAACGAAATGAGAGCTCTCGTTTTCGCAATTTACAATACAGCACAAGTTGCTGATAATATTTTTTATTACTCATCTTACAAGATTGGGGTCCAGAGCCCATCCAAAAAAAAAAACGAAGTAAAAATGAAGAATTTGAATTTTCAATTGTCTCCGGTGATGTGAATTCGTCAAAGAACTCTCCTTAGTCTCCGGTATCAGCATAGAATTTACAATCATTTTAAAACATTTTCTTTCATTTTTATTTTGTAATGAAAAAAATGTCACTTTCACGTCACTTTTTTAATATTAATATTTTAATTGTGTTTATTTTATTTATTCAATTGTTTTTATGTAACTTCGATTTTTATTGAATATTAGCGTGCTTATTAATTTGAATTGACAAACGGCCATTTGTCGCACCCAAAAACGGTCGCCAAATTAGTACTTATCCCGCATGAGTAATATAAATAAAAAATTAAATTATATCATCAATTAAATTACATCAAAAAATAGTGCATCAAACATTACCTTTTATAAAGTGTTTAAAATCTAAAAATAATTCAGCTTCATCATCTGTGATAATTAATTAATACAAAATAATTTTATATCATAAGATAATATAAGATAATTATTATAATATAGTAAAGTATAGTATATAGTAAAATAATAAAGATATTTTATATATAAGATAAATAATTTTGCTAACTGCTCACGATAAAATGATTGCAGGTTGTTTTTACGTATATAAAGACAAGTGAAGAGACAAAGTGAACTCATAAAGAATAACATTTTGCCTAAGATTTGTAATAATTTTGATGCGATTTTACCTTAAAAAGTCACGTTTAATTTTTTGGATGCAGATCAATAAATCTGTGGTTTATTCATTAATGAAATAAAAATTTTATTTCGCTAGTGAAATAAAAGTATCCATAGCAACGCATCAAAATAATTCACTTGAGGGCTCCGTAAACAAAACCCTACATTTTAACTTCGCTGATGTTCTTTTTTGATCCCCAAACACAAACATTATTACACAATTTTTGTAGAAATGTCTTGATTTCCGCGGGAGTAATCTTTCCGCAATTGCGTCACCATTTAACAATTCTTAGGATGTATCCCTTTATGATTAATGAAACACAAATTAATTAAACACTAAACAAGATTTGGACGTACGAATCAACAATTTTATCGTTTGTAATGACAACAAAACAAAATGGAACATTTCTTTGAATTTAACTTGTTACATGAATAGCAAACATAATTAAAAGTTTGTATGCACTAGCGAATAAAATTAAGCTTTAACTCGCGAATTTAAATCTCGGTAAACCTTAATTTTATCCGCTTGTATAATAAATGACAATATTTTTAACTTTGAAACTCCAATATGGAGACTGTATATTACGTAAAAAAGACAAGTACAGTTGTTGTTTTTCATAATATATCTCAGGAATTTTCTACTGAGGGGTACGAAGTGTTAAAAAATATTTGAAAGGGGTACACCTAGATAGAAAGTTTGGGAAACACTGCCCTAGAGCATGTTTGGGATATGCTCGACAGACGTGTTCGTGGTCGCCCGCATTCTCCTCAGATCATCCAGCAGCTAACGGCGGCTCTTATTGAAGAATGGGCGCTATACCACAAGAAGACCTTCAAAGACTTTTGCAAAGCATGCCAAGACGGTATAAGGTCGTTATTTGTGCTATGGGAGCACAAACCCGTTATTAAGTTACCACTTTATGTACAAAAGTTTAGATACACAATTAATTTAAATTCGTTTTGCACTTTGGTTTTGGTAGTTTGTTAGTTAATACGGGTACATGATGCACCATATGTGTCAATTAAAACAATAAAATAGAGCGTCTTTCAGATGTTCTTAATAGACCTTTTCATAGTTTAAATTTTTGTATGCGCATGCGTCAATATCCGCCATGTTTTCGGGCACTTTTTTGACGTAAACCAGTGAAAATAACAAAATGTGCCCGAAACTTTCATTTTCTCGCCTTTGAAACAAGGTGGACGCGCATGCGCTTAACTAACCGTAAAAGGTCTATTTTATTTGCATGTAATTTCCCTTTTGAATTTTATGGAGGTACATATTAGTGACCCGCTAATTTGGCAAATTAACAGAATTTGATGAAAGATGGAACCTCATAGTTCAAGTCTAGTCTACAGGATCAGAATAATTTAATTAATAGGATAGTTGCGACTGTCACTACGTGGTAATTCATACTTACATTGTAATTCGTACTTAATTGTAATTCATACTTACAATGTATTGAAGTACCAATGTATATGAAGACCAAGTCCAGTCTATACAATCTGACTAGTTTATTAAAAATCTAGTCTGGAGGGCAGAAGGACCTTGTGGGCGATAGTCCTTTGTATACCTATGTATGTCCTTTTTATAAAATATACTGATTGGACTGTGTTTAACCCTTTCACCGCCATTCCGGGAGATGTGACCCGGGGCCCTGAATTTATACTGCCCCGTCCCGGGCGATGTGGCCCTGGTTTTTTTTTCACCAGCGCCATCTATGATGAAATGTTGAAATTATTTGGAGTTCAGGAAATTTCAAAAAAATTGTCGAAAAAGTCCCCACTTTTGATATTTTAGCGGTTTTTTGAAAAAATCGGCCTCGGAAAGGCGAAACTCGCAGACCGCATAGAAAAAAGACCCGACTACACGGTGAAGGTGTCAGTTTTCTGGATAGAACACGTCTAGGTAATTTGCGGGCGTGTTGAAAAAAAGGCGAGAAATCTCCACTTTGTACTTGTTCGTCTGTCTTTGTTCGTCTATAGCACGGCGCCACGACGCCCGGCTACACTGGCCGGTTACACTGCCGCAAAGCTAAAGGTACAATCTAAAGAATTGCGTCGAAAAATCGATAGCCTGCCGCAGCACGTGAACGCAGACGGCGGAAAACTTGAAGTTTAGCCCTATTGAAGTGCGGATCGGGTTTTTTAATTTCATCACATCCTGTGCGATGCGAACTCAAATTCTTGCCGATGACCGTCGAACTCGCAAATTGCCGCCCAAAGAGGCGGTTTCTGATTTTTTTCGGCATTTCGGACGCACCGGGAGGACTCAGCAAGTCGAGAGTGGTACCAAAATAGGCGTAGCGGCGGACGGCATCGGCAAAAGTCGGATTCGGGGGCACGGTAAGGGGGGAAATGTAAAAAAAAATCGTGCAAAAAAGAGTGAAATACAAAAGTGGCGCGGGAATCCACTCCGATCTGAACGTGCGCAATTTCGAGTCGCTGCGCAAAGAAACGCGCGAAACTACCAAAATGCGCGTCTCGGCGGGGCCCACGTGTCGCTCAACTTGGAATGTCCAAAACTCATCATGGGGTGACATCCTGGTCCCCAAATCGACATTCAAGTTTTTCTCTGTGCAGATTAACAGTTATAAGTGGGCGTCGCGACGCGATTCCGCGACGTCCAGTTATGGGTGAGAATAGCCAAAAAGACCATTCTACGACGGTTGCAAACGACGCAGCGCGATGCCGCTAGCACTAAAAGATAAAACGTTCAATTCTCTGAGGGAATCGCGCAAAACCGTTAGCGCAGAGCTTAAGTAGGTGATTCTGTACGAGTTTTCCTGGACGTCCAAAAAATCGTCGTTTTTATGGCGTCAAGACGCCATCTTCAACGGCATCGCGTAAAAATCCCCAACAAAGTAATAGGTTCTATACCCGATCGAACGGAGCCGGTCCCATTTCGATCCATCAATTGGCTCGGACGTTCTAGGTACCACCGCAAGACGCCTGTTTTTTTTTTCACTTTTTGCTCATTTTTCTCTTTAAACTGCCGCAGATATGCCGCAATAAGTCGTTGCAGTTTAAAAATTCTTGCTGGAATAGTTGCGCGCAAATATTCTGAGGAAAACGAACCCAATCGGCCACCTGGAACCCTTTGAATAGGTATCCGTGGAAGTAATTGCAAAATCTGCAAAAAAGTTGCATTTTCTCTTGCACCAGGTGAACGTGATGTCGCAGTACGGCCAGCAAAGGCTCTGAAAACGTGGCACAGCGGCAGCTAAAGCGTCCGGGAAGAATTTTTGAGATCCGACGAAAAATGCGCCTCGAAGGTAAAAAAATCGTGATTTTAGGTGTCGGTCTGGTACGTCCGAACCTGGGGGAGTTGAGTCGCGAAAATGTCGCTCAACGGGGCTCTCGATACACCATAAAAAATGTACAATACCATTTGCCCCGCTGCCGTCACATCCTCAAAAATCTAGATTTTCGGATAGGTTTTGACCCTCTGGAAAGGGCGCGGCCGGACGGAGGACGAAAGCTGGGGATGCACAACGTGCGGACGGACATTCGCAGTTAATAGCATCGAAGACGCGCGGTTAAAACATCGAAGATCTTCCGCCTCCGGCGGCTTAAAAAGCCGAATTTTACCTTTTCAAAACACCCACGTGGTGCGGTCCATTTTAAATGCAGCCCAGGTAAAATTGAGCGCCCAGAATTGAGCAAAATTTGCGATTCCGTCGTGACCAGGCGATTCAGGCCAAACGCTTCCCCACACGGACCCCAAAAGTTTGCTTTACAAATATTGCCACTTTTATGGCGGTCACTGCGAAGGATTTCAATTCTCTGAGGGAATCGCGCAAAACCGTTAGCGCAGAGCTTAAGTTGGTGATTCTGTACGAGTTTTCCTGGACGTCCAAAAAAATCGTCGTTTTTATGGCGTCGAGACGCCATCTTCAACGGTATCGCGTAAAAATCCCCAACAAAGTAATAGGTTCTATGCCCGATCGAATGGAGCCGGTCCCATTTCGATCCATCAATTGGCTCGGACGTTCTAGGTACCACCGCAAGACGCCTGTTTTTTTTTCACTTTTTGCTCATTTTCCTCTTTAAACTGCCGCAGATATGCCGCACTAAGTCGTTGCAGTTTAAAAATTCTTGCTGGAATAGTTGCGGGCAAGTATTCTGAGGAAAACGAACCCAATCGGCCACCTGGAACCCTTTGAGTAGGTATCCGTGGAAGTAATTGAAAAATCGGCAAAAAAGTTGCATTTTCTCTTGCACCAGGTGAACGGGACGTCGCAGTACGGACAGCAAAGGCTCTAAAAACGTGGCACGGCGGCAGCTAAAGCGTCCGGGAAGAATTTTTGAGATCCGACCAAAAATGCGCCTCAAAGGTAAAAAAAATCGTGAGTTTAGGTGTCGGTCTGGTACTTCCGAACCTGGGGGCGTTTAGTCGCGAAAATGTCGCTCAACGGGGCTCTCGATACACCAGAAAAAATGTACAATCCCATTTGCCCCGCTGCCGTCACATCCTCAAAAATCTCGATTTTCGGATAGGTTTTGACCCAGTTATGGGTGAGAAAAGCCAAAAGACCATTCTACGACGGTTGCAAACGACGCAGCGCGATGCCGCTAGCACTAAAAGATAAAACGTTCAATTCTCTGAGGGAATCGCGCAAAACCGTTAGCGCAGAGCTTAAGTTGGTGATTCTGTACGAGTTTTCCTAGACGTCCAAAAAATCGTCGTTTTTATGGCGTCGAGACGCCATCTTCAACGGTATCGCGTAAAAATCCCCAACAAAGTAATAGGTTCTATGCCCGATCGAACGGAGCCGGTCCCATTTCGATCCATCAATTGGCTCGGACGTTCTAGGTACCACCGCAAGACGCCTGTTTTTTTTTTCACTTTTTGCTCATTTTTCTCTTTAAACTGCCGCAGATATGCCGCAATAAGTCGTTGCAGTTTAAAAATTCTTGCTGGAATAGTTGCGGGCAAGTATTTTGAGGAAAACGAACCCAATCGGCCACCTGGAACCCTTTGAATAGGTATCCGTGGAAGTAATTGCAAATTCGGCAAAAAAGTTGCATTTTCTCTTGCACCAGGTGAACGGGACGTCGCAGTAAGGCCAGCAAAGGCTCTAAAAACGTGGCACGGCGGCAGCTAAAGCGTCCGGGAAGAATTTTTGAGATCCGACGAAAAATGCGCCTCGAAGGTAAAAAAAATCGTGATTTTAGGTGCCGGTCTGGTACGTCCGAACCTGGGGGAGTTGAGTCGCGAAAATGTCGCTCAACGGGGCTCTCGATACACCAGAAAAAATGTACAATCCCATTTGCCCCGCTGCCGTTAAATCCTCAAAAATCTCGATTTTCGGATAGGTTTTGACCCTCTGGAAGGGCACGGCTGGACGGAATACGAAAGCTGGGGATGCACAACGTGGACATTCGCAGTTAATAGCATCGAAGACGCGCGGTTAAAACATCGAAGATCTTCCGCCTCCGGCGTCATAAAAAACCGAATTTTACCTTTTCAAACCACCCACGTGGTGCTGTCCATTTTAAATGCAGCCCAGGTGAAATTGAGCGCCCAAAATTGAGCAAAATTTGCGATTCCGTCGTGACGGAATTCGTGTCTGGCGATTCGTGACTGGCGATTCAAGCCAAACACTTCCCCACACGGACCCCAAAAGTTTGCTTTACAAATATTACCACTTTTATGGAGGTCACTGCGAAGATGGCCAGGAAAAATGAAATTCACGCGAGGCTTCCAGTAGAAAATTTCGAGACGCGAATCCGGGTCCTCCGACTAAAACTACCGCCGCCTGTCGGTCTGAAAAAATGGGTGCATCAGATTCTTTCAGCCAAAGAATAGACGAACGATCCCACGTACGGCGATTTTCGATCGACGAAAACGGCGTTGAAGAAGACGTCTTGGCGAAAAAGACGTCTCCGAAAGCGCCTGGGCGAATTTTTATAGCTTTTTCACTTTTTCACCCACAACTCAGATAGTTTTCGTCGCACGGGCGTGGTTCCGGTGTAGATGTGTCCGGAACGTCGCCACACGTCCGACTCCCTCACTTTTCGATATTTTTAATTAAAATTACATACATTTTTGGTAAGTGCAAAAACTCACTTTTTCTTTCAAAAAAAATTTAGTCGCCTAAACTACGCGACGGCAGATGGGTGAAATTATTTTTAGAAAATACTTGAATCTTTTGCAAATCAGTTGTCTTAGATTTAGAATCTTTACACGTTTTATAAATATTTTAATTTTTTTTTTAGAAAAAATCATGTTTTTTGCCCCCTTATTTGTTTAGTGACCTTTGATCAAAAGGTGACTTATCTATGTGAAAAGAGTTGCATAACTACCGGCATTTTTAAATATTGGCGCTGTGTGTTATTTCCTAAAATTGACATGGCAGTGAAAGGGTTAACAACGATAAATTAAATATGGGACAATAAATCGAGGTGGTTTTGCCACGTACCTTTCTAGTCAGAAAATGTCGTGCTCTCCTGCTCTCTTGAAACGAGCCTCCTGTCGCCGACTAATTTAAAGGAGGAAATGGGAAGGAATAAAGACAAGAAGGATATTCGGCGGAGGACCCTTGTAATGCAGATCTTCTAGAATGAGCAGAATCCCCGGAAAGTTCTCTTCAACAAAATGTCGCATGCCGGCCGAGACACAACTTGCAATGACTCTTAACCGACTCGCCGGGCTAAACGTACTATTTTTTTCTGCGACTCAAATCACATTAATTCTAATCCTAATCGCTATGCCATTTTTTTAATTCGATGTGAGCGACCAACACCCGTCGGAATTAATTGATCGCGATATTGGCTGTAAAACCATTAAAAAAGGGCCCGAGAACATATACAATAAATTTATTCTCTCTCTCTGTCTCCCTCTCTCTAGTCTAGATGAAAGCTTGAAGACTACGTCTAGTTGATATAGACTAGACTAGACTAGATTATTTAAAATCTATTTTAGATGAAACTAAACTTAAAGAGCAAGATATAGTTTCAACAATGCATTCTACGTCTTAACATTTTCCGTGTAATTTCGAAAACTAATTAATTTAAATAACAAAAATTTAGTTTCCATTGAATAAAATTAGATTAAGAATGAAAAAGAAGTTTCTCTTGGTAAGTAAATATCCAAAGCAAGGAAAACTAGTCCATTTCATTCACTCTCATTTTTATTGAGTGATTTAATTAAACGATGACGGATAAGAAAAAAATAGAAGAAATTATCATTTCCCAAAGATAAGCAAATTACACGCAAGACGAAGAGCCAAGACGGAGAAACCGCGCATTTAATTACAGTTCGTGTCGACAATCAAATCGACTTTATCTTGTAGGTTTTAGCGCGTTATCTGTTAAGTTAATTTGCCGATTTGAGAGCCGCGCTGAAAATAAAATCTCTCATTATTCAACGTTAGGCACGCATCCGACCGGTCACCGAGGTATTTGCATATCGCATCAATTAGAACACCACAGATAAGAAACGGACGCCGTGGGCCGCAAACGCCAACAATTAAACAGACTGACGGACTTTTAATTACATCCATAACGGCTTCATTACTAACATCTTTAATTACTCTATTGCCTCGAATCTAAGACGACTAAGATTATAGGACGAGTTGTTGTATAGATATAAACTTTGATGAACAAAACTTAAAAGACAAGGTTGAAATAAAAGACAAAGCTGTATGGCCAAAATGCATATCTTAATAGACAAGACTAAATTAAACCGCAAACCGAAAACTAAATGAACAAAATTGAATGAATAGGATCGTTGCGACCGTTACTACGTGGTAATCTATATTTAAACTGCATTGGAACATTCACTATGTTTTAGCCATACTTAAGGCCGATTCTCATATACGCGACACTCAGCTACGCGACGTCACGCGACATCGACTGTCAAATAATGATTACATTGTTTTAAATGGGCACGTTCTCATGGTCATTTAAAAGAATGTAATCATTATTTGAAAGGCGATGTCGCACGACGTCGCGTAGCTGAGTGTCACGCATATGGGAATCGACCTTTATTATGTAGAAATATTGTATAACATATTATTCACAATTATATAAATTTGAGCACGACTCGAGTTTCGAATGGCGAAGCTCGTTTTGAAGTGCGCAAACACAAGGGGTTATTTTCAGTTTCACAAACCGTGATGGAAATAAATGGATGAAATTGCATTGCACAAATGTTGTTGGACAAGACAAAATGGACAAAATTGAGTTGCACAAATCTTGTTAGAGCAAGCTAAATGGATAAATTTAAAGACAATACAGACAAGATTAGATAAATAAATAAGGCTGAGCACACGAGACTAGTTCATAAATTTTGTTGTAAACTGTGTTTGAGGACAAGTTCAATACTTTTTTATATGAGTCAGATAATTTATTTCGTGTTTTATATAAGAAAGGAATTAAAAAAAAAACATTTGTATAACATGTATTGGAATATTCAAGCTCGTGTTTAAACCTACGATAAACTGAGAATTCGGTTTCTGATTTATTTAAAAAAAAGCGGACACGATATAGGCGGGCTGAGAAATTTCGTAGACCAAATTCGCATGAATTGATCATTTTGAATATTTTTTCAATTAAATATTTTTTCAGCAATTATACAGAAAGTATTAATTGGCTTTAAAATTGTTTAAAATATTTAAAAATCTCACAAATAAATTAATAATCATATTATTATATTTTTTTGTTATCTTCACTAAATTTTCATTGCAAATTTTGACTGAGAACGTTCACTAAATTTGCAATGCAAATTTTGACTGAGCAAACTGACAATGCAAATTTGGAATCGTATCAATTTTAACGATTTTTTCAGATTATAATGTAATTTGATCAAAAAACTATTCAAATTTGGCGCAGGTTTACAAAAAATATTCCTAGATATTAAATGATTAAACATTTTATACAGGGTGCGCCATGAGAAATGGTCGTTTTTGGGATAGGTAGTAATAAACCGGAAAAGGTCGGAGAGGAGAGCCGAGGTCGTCGAAGCCCTCCGACGACCCCCTGAAGACCTTGCAATTTATGAATGGTTATTGTTTACTTTCAATCATGCCGCTGTGAACGGTAGAGCATCGCGTTTTCTTCTTGTTTCGAATAGGCCTATTTTGGACAACGCCTTTTCAACTGTTGGGCTTTGATCTTTGCCCAGTATTGTCGCATCTTCTGCCGGTGTAACTTCTTTCTCTCTTCTGTCCAGGGGGTACCTTTCCTATGGAATTTTTCCTGAAATCCACGGACTTCCTTCAGCGTGCATTTCATAGATTGTCTGTTTTGGAAATCTGCTATTCCCAGTTCTTTAATATCCTTCTAGGTTTCTGTTAACTAAGTGGTACGAACCTCCTTGTTTTGCCAGAAGGTGAACAGATGGTTGGTTAGTCAGTTTTGATGCAATCTTGAAACGTGGCTATATATAGCTACCCTTCTTTTACTTGCAGAGTCAGAGAGCCTCTCAATATGATCGTAAAGCTCAGAGTTATGTTGCCTTCCGAATTCCCCATCTTCCTTTATCGTGCCTAGGATCTTCCTAAAGATTCTCCTGTCTCTGACTTCTAATTTCTCCACCAGACCTCTTCAGTTCAAGGAAAGACACACCATAGCATACATGGCTTCTGGTCGTAAGACTGATGTGTAGTGCTTAAGTTTCAGGTCGCATGACAGACATTTCTTGTTGTAGGTGTTCTTAGCCAGTCGATAGGCTAGATCTAACTTGTTAACTCTAATGGATAAAGATGCTCTTTCTGATAAGTTGGGTTCAATCCATTCGCCGAGATACTTAAATTTCTCAGTACTCTTGATGTTTCCCTGCTCTACGAACATGTCTTTGTTTGCTTCTTTGAAGAATTCTGTTTTCTCCGGCGACACTTGAAGTCCCACTTTGGCAGCCTGTTTTCTGAGGCAATTTACCTGCATTGTTGGGATCTCAAGAGAATCAGCAATCAGTGCCATGTCATCTGCAAAGGACAGGCAATCTACAACCAGTCCATCGTTCTTACGTCCCAGGTAAATACCACTAGCACTATGCAGTTTAATGAAAAATAAAAAAGAAACCACCTGGACCACGTCGCACAGTTCGAACTCCGGAGAACGTGCAAGGCAGGCTATGTTGCGCAGCCCTATGTTACGCAGCCCTATGTAGCTCTATGTCACGCAGGCTATGTTGCGTAGTTACGTAAGGCGTTCAGCTCGTCGGCATTCGAATATCCAACACTTCAGCAAGGCGAATTCTCCACCAAGAAATACGTTTTCACCCCTAGAAAATGCCAGTTGTGCACCAGTTGAAGGAGGCCGACTATCCACAACGTGCAGCTTTTGCTGAAGCGATGCTTCAACTTTTGGAAGTCTAATGCAATTTTGATAATGAGCGACGAGGTTCATTTTCATCTTAATGGTGTTGTGAATTGTGAGATGGGGAAGAGAACGTAAGAGGCAGTGATACAACCATGTAAGACGGATGGACGAGAACAGACTTTCGAAAAATACTCCTAGATAACAACCCGCCCTGCTCAAGACCTCCCGGGAGACCAACCACCTAAAAGATGGAGAGATAGTTGGTAATCTACCTCTTCGGATAATATGCAGAGACGGCTCCAGAATTAACAGATCGACAGAACTCCAAGAAGTAGAAGAAGAAAGTTTTGTGAATTGTCAAAACTTCTGATACAGGTCCTCCACACCACTAAACAGCCTCAAAGTTACAGTGTGATGCATCGGTAAGTTTGGTGTCATAGGGCCATACGTTTTTTTAAGAAGACGGGAACACCCTGACAACTGATCGTTACATGAATATGGTGAACAATTTCTTGAGAACCGAGCTGAGAGGACGACGAAATAATCTGCGAAATGATTGGTTCCAACAGAATGGAGCTACGGCCCATACTGCCCGAGTGTCGATGGCTGCTATTAGACAACTATTCCCTAGTAGCATTATCTCCAGATTCGGTGATTTGCTTAGATTACTAAGGGTTAGATTACTTAGAAACAATGAAACAAAATATTTAAAAATGAATGAAAATAATTAAAAAACGACGTTTTTCGACGTTCGTTGTTTGGCGATGAATTCCGCAAGAAATTGTAATAAGCCGGCAATAAAGAAATGCGCGAATTTTTATCTTGTTTCTATTCGTTTTTCAAGTAGCCGAACAACCACGGCGATAACCCCCTTCACTTTCCAGACCTTACAATGTGTTATTCATTATTGTGGGGGCACATAGGGGTGCAAGGGGTGGTGACAAAAGGCTACCCAAATGACAACCTCACCTGCTCGCGGTGCACCCTGCTAGAAAACCATAGAAAACCAACGAGGCTCTGTCGACCGAATAAGCAGATAATCTCTTGCTAGCCAACAGCTACGGGTGGAGGAGCTGGCAAGAGTAAGGGTACCCCCGTATCCTTGGGACAAGAAAAGGTTCCTAAAGGCGGATGAATCTAAACAGATCAACGGCACGAGGATATGGTAGGCAACGGAAAACCACCACATTAAAGATCCTTCGGGATATTCCTAGTAGAACCAATTACATGAATACAATAGTAACCGAAAACCGTATCGATCATGGATCTCGGTCCAAGATCCGGCAAGAGAGGAAACATCGCAAAAGAAGAAAAGTGTAAGGCCTCTCGGGTCGTCATCCGGCGAAATCCTTACATGGCAAGTGCAGTACACACTAAGCAAAAAACTCCAGAAACCAGGAAAATGTCAACAATTAAAAGTATCGGTACCTGGAATGTGCGTAGCTTGTTCGAAAGTGGAAAAACTCAAAACCTATTAAGGGAAATAGACAGACTAAAAATAGACATCCTCGGAGTAAGTGAAATGCGATGGAGAGGGTCTGGCGAATGTCAAGTCGAGGGATACACTATCTACTATTCCGGGAACGACGACTCTAAACATTGGAATGGAGTAGGCATAATCGTCAGTCAAACTTTAAATAAGGCGGTAAAGAACGTCATAAACATATCTGATCGTGTAATTATAGTGCAAATAGAAACAAGACCAATAGCGTGCAATATAATTCAAGTATATGCACCCACAGGAGATGCACCAGATGATGTTACCGAGTTGTTCTACAACTATCTAAAAAGGGCAACTGATACAGTTAAACCGAATGAAATAAACATAATTATGGGTGATTTTAATGCCAAGGTGGGAAAGGGAAGACGAGAACGTATTGTAGGCGATTACGGACTGGGAAACCCAAACGACCGTGGAAACAGACTGGTTCAATTCTGCTTGGATGAAAACTACGTCATCGCACATTTTTCAAACATCATCCAAGGCGCCTGTATACGTGGACGTCTAATGCAGACAGATGTGTAAGAAATCAAATAGATTTTATCATGATTAATAGTAGATTCAGAAATGCAATAAAAAATGCCAAAACATATCCCGGTGCCGATGTACATACAGATCATAACCTACTAACGGCATCTATAAATCTAACACTGAAAAAATGTGTTAGAACGCAAAAAGTACTCCGTATAGACACACGAAGGCTAAAAGATCAGATCATACGCTCAAAGGTTAGGAATGAAATAAACGAGAAACTAACAACATGGAGTAATACAACAGAAAATGCAGACATAGAACACACGTGGAAACAGCTGAAAACCACAGTAATAGAAGTAGGAGAAAGGTATCTAAGACCAAGCGAAAGGCCGAAAAAACAAGCATGGATAACCGAAGAGATACTATTACTAATGGATTCCAGAAGAGCATACAAAAACAAATGCGCACTAAGATATAAAGAAACCCAACGAGAAATCAGATCGAAAATAAGATCAGCAAAAGAGGTGTGGTTGTCTGCGCAATGCGCTGAAATTGAAGCTCTTGAAATAAAGCATGCCTCCTTTAACTTGCACAAAAAAGTGAAGCAGGTCGATGGTAACCACAAGCCTATAAGATCCCAAATGCTAATGGATGAGCAAAACACTATATTAACATCAACAGAGGATAAACTAAAAGAGAGGAATAGATACATAAAGACTCTTTTTAAGGACAACAGACATGAACCCTATATTATCGAACTACTCGGAAATGACGGAAGTGACATAACAAGATCAGAAGTCGAACACGTTATTGCGAGAATAAAGAATGGGAAGGCACCTGGCCCAGATGAAATACACGCAGAAATTTTTAAGATCCTTAAAGATGATAGTTCTCTCTCAATAATAGTAGACCTATTTAATAATATATATAGAACAGGTGAAATACCAAGAGATTGGTTAAAATCAACTTTCATCACCTTAGCAAAGAAATCAAATGCGAAACAATGTAAAGATTATAGGACCATCAGTCTCATGAGTCAAGTATTGAAACTATTTCTGAAGATCATCCATAATCGTATTTACCGCAAATGTGAAGAGTCGATCAGCGAGTCCCAGTTTGGCTTTCGGAATGGGTTCGGCACAAGGGAGGCACTTTTCAGTTTACAAGTTCTGGTACAACGATGCCTTGATGTTAATGTGGATGTTTTTGCCTGCTTCTTAGACTATGAAAAAGCATTTGACACCGTAAACCATAATAAAGTAGTAGATATACCTGAAGAACTAGGATTAGACGCGCAAGATATCCGCATTATAGCCAACCTGTATTGGAACCAAACAGCAGCGGTGTTAGTGAACAAAGAACTGTCAGAAGAGGTCATGATTCAAAGAGGGGTGCGACAAGGCTGTGTTCTCTCGCCATTACTTTTTAACCTTTATGCAGAAAAAATATTTCGAGAAGCATTGGGTGGCAAGAACATAGGAGTAATCGTAGGAGGCATAGTGATCAATAACCTGAGGTATGCCGACGACACCGTTCTGTTGGCTACGAACATAGAAGACCTACAAGAACTAATGACAACCGTTACAGAGCACAGCTTGTCCATGGGTCTTAAACTCAACGTTAATAAGACAAAATGGCTCGTCGTAAATAAAACCAGCGTAAATAACCAGCTGAATCTAAGAGTTGGAAATGAGGTGGTGGAACGCGTCAACTCCTATAAGTACCTTGGCTGTAACGTAAACGACAAATGGGACATGACATTGGAAATTAGAAGCCGCATCGAACAGGCAAGAGGAGCTTTTACCAAAATGAAGAAAGTGCTGAACAACAGGCACTTGGAAATCCCCCTCAGAATCAGATTGTTAAGGTGCTATGTGTTTAGTATCCTGTACTACGGCGTCGAGGCTTGGACACTTACGGAGGCTATGTGTAAGAAGGTGGAGGCTTTTGAGATGTGGACTTACCGTAGAGTGCTGAGAATTTCTTGGGTGGATCGAATTACTAACGTCGAGGTTTTGCAAAGAGTCAATCAGCAAACAGAAGTTCTCAACACAATAAAGAGAAGAAAACTGCAATACCTTGGTCATGTTATCCGAAATGATAAGTACAGGTTACAGCAGACAATAATACAGGGTAAAATACAAGGTACGCGCAGTCCAGGCCACCGCAGAACATCATGGCTCAAGAACCTTCGCCAATGGTTTGGACAAAGTACAAGATCCCTATTTCGAAAAGCTGCAGATAAAATTCAAATTATGAAATTGGTCGTCAACGCCCCTGGAGGGCATGACACATGAAGAAGAAGGGGGCATCTAAAGTTTTGTGACTATGAAACAAAACCTCATACACAGGCCGAATTGCGACAAGCGGTAGAGTAAAACTTCGCTCAGATCGATCGTCAACTATTGGAGAGGGTGCAAGATAACTTTAGAGAACGTCCCCACATTTGACACCATCTTAATGATATAAATATACAATGTGTCATAATTTTGACACATTGAAAATTGGCAAATAATGCAGCTCTGAAATCACCTTACTGCAGCCGGTCCCAAGCCCGGATAAAAGAGGAGGGTTCAGCGGAGGGTTAACTACCCACCCTCGGAAAAAATAAACTAGTTATTAAAACTGCAACTTTGCCTCGGAACCGGACAGACAAACACAAAAAAAGACAAATGCAATGTAAAAGGACCATGAATATTGGAACTTGGAATGTCCAGAGTTGGTACAGACCTGGAACTGCTATAAATGCTGTGGAACAACTGGAAAACATAGGAATGGATATAACAGCCGTCCAAGAAATAAGATGGCCAGACGATGGAAATATAAAAATAAGTAAATCCACCATCTTCCTCAGCGGTAACAAAAACGGAAGACATGAATTTGGAACGGGCTTTGTGATTAGAGACAACCTAGTACAGAATATACTAAATTTTAAACCTATAAATGAAAGGATATGCTACATACGAATGAAGGGAGAGCGATACAACATTTCGATTATCTCAGCGCATGCACCAACGGAAGAGAAGGATGAAGATATCAAGGATGACTTCTAGGATGCCCTAGAAAGAGAGATAGATACGATGCCCAAACAGGATATGCGCATACTCTGCGGGGACTTTAATGCTAAAATAGGCAAAGAGCCCAGCCTATACCCCACAATAGGTAAACACAGCCTACACAATATATCCAACGACAATGGCTTAAGACTCACAGAAACTGCAGCAGCTAATAATATGCTAATAAAGTCAACCATGTTTCCGCATAAAGACATCCATAAGCAAACCTGGGTCTCAAACGACCATATTACACGCAACCAAATTGACCACATCATTGTAGATGCCCGGCATGGCAACAATATTATAGACGTAAGAAGCCTGAGAGGAATAGACGGAGACACAGATCATTAATTAGTCAAAGCAAAAGTCAAGTCCAGAATATCTAGCCACAAATACAATAAAACAACAATAAACCCACAATGGAACATGGACGAAATACACAATGCAGAGAAACAACAAAACTATAGAGAACAACTTGAACAAACCTTGAACTCTGAAAGAGAAGACAATGATATAGAACAGCTATGGGAAGCGACTGCCGAAATAATAACCAAGACAGCTGACAAGATCTTTGGAAGGAGTAAGCAGAAGAGGGCAAAAACATGGTATGACGAGGAATGTCGGAAACAACTGGAAAAAAGACAAACAGTAAGAAAGACTTGGTTACAACTGCAAACAGACCAAAGTAAAAAGGAATATGACGACTGTCGAAAAGAAACAAGAAAAATAATACGCACAAAGAAAAGAAACTACGAACAACAAAAATATGAAACTATGGAGAGAGACCGGCCCAAACCAGGCTCCAGAGAATTCTACAAAGCAATTTCCTCTGAGAAAAGAGGGCATAGAGCCAATTCCATCCACACACTGAGAGACAACCAAGGCCGTATGATAATCGACGGTAAAGAAATAACTGAAGAATGCAAAAAGTATTTTAGAGACCTTCTAAACATCATACAGGAAGAACAGCACAAAGAAGAGATCTATATCACAGCGGACATGCCCGTCAAAAATCCTTCCTTTGAAGAAACCCAAAAGGCCTTAAATAAGCTGCAAAATCACAAAGCGCCGGGTACGGACGAGATACCAGCAAAACTTCTGAAATATGGGGGAGACGCACTACATCGCCAAATCCACCAGCTAATAACGCACATATGGTTAGAAGAAAGGATACCAACACGATAGAAGGAAAACATAATAGTGCCCATCCACAAAAAAGGGGACAAAACAAAATGCGCGAATTATAGAGGAATCTCACTCCTAAACACGGCATATAAAACCCTCTCAAACATCATTCTTAGTAGACTAATCCCTTATGCTGAAAATGTCCTAGGCGAATATCAAGCCGGGTTTACGGCAAACAGATCAACAATAGATCAACTATTCACGCTGAGACAACTTCTAGAAAAGGGATGGGAGTATAACAAACCCATACACAATCTTTTCATAGACTTTCGACAGGCATATGATAGCGTAGAAAGAAGCCAAGTATGGAATGCCATGGCGGAGTTCTCAATACCAAAGAAACTCATTCGGATGACCAAAGTCTGTATGGAGGGTGGAATATCTAAAGTACGTGTAAATAATAAACTGTCTGGCAGCTTTGAAATCAACAGTGGACTTAAACAGGGTGATGCGTTATCTCCACTACTATTCAACCTTGTATTAGATAAAGCCATGAGGTCGGCCGAAATAAAAACAGAATTGCTATCAGGTCAAGGTCCCAAAGTGTTACTCGCATATGCAGATGACATAGATCTCGTTGGAGACTCCATTCTATCCACGAAAGACATTTTCAACACGGTGGAAGGAGCAACAAGTGAAGTAGGGCTGAAGACTAATGAAGAGAAAACGAAATATATGTGTATAAATAGAACGACACGAAGAGACAGAATAGGACAAAATATGACGATCAACACCTTTAATTTCGAAAGAGTACAACGTTTTAAGTATCTGGGGGCCGTAATCACAGCGGACAACGATGTTACCGAAGAAATAAAAGACAGAATCCAATCTGCAAACCGCTGTCTATTTGCACTGAATAAGCTCATAAAATCAAAAAATCTCACAAGAAGTTCAAAGATCAAAATCTATAAATCCATCGTCAGACCTGTAATAACATACGGATGCGAAACGTGGACCATGACCAAAGCAAACGAAGAAAAGCTCAGACGCTTTGAACGAAAAATACTTAGAAAAATTTTCGGACCTCACCATGACATCACCACAGACCAGTATAAGATCAGAACCAATATCGAATTAAAAGCACTCTACAACGACACCGATATTGTCCAAGAAATTAAATCACAGCGACTAAGATGGGCAGGCCACGTGCACAGACTGCATAACGAAAGACTTGTAAAACTGGTATGGGAGGAGATTCCCACAGGCAAGAGACCGCTCGGACGTCCCAGAATGCGATGGAGAGATAACATCCAAGCAGATCTCCGGAAAATGAACATTCCATTTGACCCTAGGTTGATGGAAGACCGAACAAATTGGAAAAAAGTTGTACAGTCAGCCAAGACCCACCCAGGGTTGTAGCGCTACGTGATGATGATGATTAATGATATTATTTTTCGTACATGGGTAACTCAAACTGCATGTTCTGACCTACTTATTTCTGCCAATAAAATTGTTTTAACCCTAAAATGTTGCAGTACCGTTCATTAGATAAACGTCCGCTTTCCAAGACGCACCCTATATATTTGATGTTTTGTAATAAATAATTCCTTATCACTGCAAATGTTAATTTAGCTATAATTCCTAATTTTTGTTGTTGTCGCTAAATATGGGTAAAGCTAGAAACGTTAACTGTGTATACAAATTCTTGAAATTTCAAGCCGTATTTGGGCCGAAGCACTTAAAATAAGTTAAAATCCCGACGCAGATAATTAATTTTAACGCTTAATAAAACCAAACATTCAAACTATTTAATAAGTTTCAGCAGAAAAATTAGACATTAAAACTAGTCGCATTTCACCGTTAATTCCAATGTCTAATTACTTTACACTTTTTAACACAATTAACAAAGATAATTTGGATAGATTCTATTTCTCTAATTTTCAGACTTACTTAACCCCTTGACATACCTATAAAATGCGCGTTGAAGTATGAGACGTATCCATATACATGTGATATTATCTCATATCCATGACGTCTCAGAGACGTCATTGTATGTTAATAAGGGGTTAATGTAAGTGCAAAATATAAGAAATTAGAAAAAAAAATGATCACAATCCTCAAGTCTCAATAATAAAGTAGTCCAACACTAAACTCATCCTTTTTATATATATTGGATTAGCCTAACTGCAAGACTAACAAAAAAACTTTAATAACACAGTTTGATCTAGTAATAATTTTGTGCCTTTGGGACTTGAACGCAAATTGATGGGACGTTAAGAAGCTGCGAAATGGAAACGCGATTAATTTGCATACAATAATGGCACAACTTTCATTCCTTGTGCAAAAAAAATAATCCACCGAGTTATAGACAAAATGAACAAGAAAACAACATCATTATTATCTCATTAATCATACAATAACAACTCAAGTCCAAATAAAATATAAAAAAAATATAATAGGAATTGGCTTCTACACTTTGTCTTGTCTGTATAAACTTGGCTGCTTTGTCTTGTCTATCGAGTTTCGTCTGTTTTATCTTGTCTGTCTAGTCTAGTCTGTCCCGTCTTTTTATCTGGTCTTGTCTTTCTATTTGCTCCGAGCGCAACAGCACTAGCGACAAAGGTGACACTTTTAATAATTTCATGACCGAAATACGAAAAAATGTATTTCCTGAAAATCATTTTTTATATATAAGGGGTCGTCCATTAATCACGTGATGTTTTTTAGCAACTTTTTAAACCCCTCTCCCCACCGATGATACGTGGTGAGGTTTTAGGTTACGCCCCCTCCTCCTACCCAACATCACGTGTATTTTTTTTGATACAAAGCATCTAAGAAATTTTCAGAATATTATCTTTAACACAGGTATAGTCTTATAGAATATAAGAAAAGTTTCTCTCACCTGAACAATTTGTCGCTGGTGCACAAAGCCATGCGAACTGCTATATATAAGTTTGGATAAACAATGCAAAATAAGTTTTGCAAATTCTGTTTTCGCAGGAACGAAGGTTCAATTATCCAAAATCTGGTTTTACAAAAATTATTTCAGAAGAAAGGTGGCATTGGAAATGTATGCATTCTTGAACTAAGTCAGTCTAGAAATCATTAGGATACATTTCTTCCAAGAAAAGTACTTTTACCGTAAGGGTTGATGATGAAAATTCACCCATTTTGGTCTAAAAGACATTTCAAAAACTTCTAAAAACTTTTCGTTGAACCTGTTAGTAGGGAAAGATGATGCGTTGTAGACCCACCGCCACCACAGTCATGCGCATCCGCGATGACCTTTAACCCCTAACCTGACCTTGACCCCTAACCTTGACCTTGGAACTTCCGGTTTCGACTTCCTGTTTCCGGTTCCGACTTCCGACCGCCATTTCCGGAACTTCCAGATGCGCGGGAAAATTCAAAATATAAACGCGAGGCCGGGAAATTCAAAATTAGATCCTGTTGAGACAAATGAGGTGTGAAGTTGGTTGCATACATCAACGGGCCTAATACATGAGACTAGACAGACGGGGCTAGATACATGAGGCTAGATACACGAGGCTAGATACATGAGGCTAGATACATGAGACTAGGCAGACGGAGCTAAATACATGGGACTAGATACATGAGACTAGATAGACGGGGCTAGATACATGAGACTAGATAGACGGGACTAAATATACCGCCCGACCGCCTACGCCTCAGTTGATGACGTCATCCGCCGCGGCAGATATTGCTAAACTAATTATCTCGATGTCGATTGGCTAAATAATGAATAAATAATTACAGTTAACCTTTTCCCTCAATTTATATGTAATGGACAAGACTGGACAGACAAGACTAGACAGACAGACTAAACAGACGAGACTAGTTAGATGAAGCTAGACAGATGGGGACTAAATACATGAGATTAGACAGACCAAGCTATATGAAAATACATGAATCTAGATTAGACTGAACTAAAATATATAAGGGATTGTTTAATTTAACTAAAATATTTTTTCGATTGTTTTTCTTGTTGTTGCTCTAATTGATAATAATGTTTATCTTTTTACTTTCAATATGTTATCTACGTTTTATTTTGATTTACGGCTTGTTGATTAGACGCAACCGGGTTTGTCAGTCATAACACTAGGTAAGAATAGAGGGACTAGACTAGACAGACTAGATTAGACAGACAGACAAGCGGAGAAAATTCAAAATGAGTTGTGGGTGGATAGCGGACAATCGTGTATGCATACATAATTGATTGCAAACATATTACGGATTGATTCAAATGAGATTATTGGTATTAGGCCGGACAAGATCGGACAATACCGAACAAGGTCGAACAAGAACGGACAAGCCTATACAGACCTTATATTTATCCAAATAATTTCCTATGAGTAAACGAAATTTCTTAAACTTGTCTGTCAACCAGATCGTATTAATGTTTTTCATTTATAAAAATACCAAAGAGTTCAATTTTCTGGCATCCACTTTTCATCTAATTGCATCCACTTTTCATTTACTTGCATCCACTTTTCATCTACTTGCATCCACTTTTCATCACGCTAAACAGGGTGTGAGGTCTATGTGACCCCACGCTTAAAAGGGTGTGAGGTCTATGTGACCCCACGCTAAACAGGGTGTGAGGTCTATGTGACCCCACGCTAAACAGGGTGTGAGGTCTATGTGATCCCACGCTAAACAGGGTGTGAGCTCTATGTAACCCCACGCTAAACTCCGTCCACTTTCCGTCCACCCCGTCCACTTTTCATTCTTTCAGCTTTAATCTCATTGGGTTAGTTGGGTTAGCATTAGGTTAGGTTACGGGATGTTAGGAATGAAACGCATTTCATTCCTAACCTCCCGTAACCTAACCTAATGCTAACCCAACTAGACGGGGTGGACGGAAAGTGGACGGGGTTTAGCGTGGGGTTACATAGACCTCACACCCTGTTTAGCGTGGGGTCACATAGACCTTACACCCTGTTTAGCGTGATGAAAAGTGGATGCAAGTTGATGAAAAGTGCATGCAAGTAGATGAAAAGTGGATGCAAGTAAATGAAAAGTGGATGCAATTAGATGAAAAGTGGATGCCAGAAAATTGAACTCTTTGGTATTTATATAAATGAAAAACATTAATACGATCTAGTTGACAGACAAGTTTAAGAAATTTCGCTTACTCATAGGAAATTATTCTTGTTCGACCTTGATCGGTATTGTCCGATCTTGTCCGGCCTAATACCAATAATCTCATTTGAATCAATCCGTAATATGTTTGCAATCAATTATGTATGCATACACGATTGTCCGCTACCCACCCACAACTCATTTTGAATTTTCTCCGCTTGTCTGTCTGTCTAGTCTAGTCCCTCTATTCTTACCTGGTGTTATGACTGACAAACATCCGGTTGCCTCTAATCAACAAGCCGTAAATCAAAATAAAACGTAGATAACATATTGAAAGTAAAAATATAAACATTATTAACAATTAGAGCAACAACAAGAAAAACAATCGAAAATATATTTTAGTTAAATTAAACAATCCCTTATATATTTTAGTTCAATCTAATCTAGTTTCATGTATTTAGCTTGGTCTGTCTAATCTCATGTATTTAGTCCCCATCTGTCTAGCTTCATCTAACTAGTCTCGTCTGTCTAGTCTGTCTGTCTAGTCTTGTCTGTCCAGTCTTGTCCATTACATATAAATTGAGGGAAAAGGTTGACTGTAATTATTTATTCATTAATCAGCCAATCAGCATCGAGATAATTAGTTTACCAATATCTGCCGCGGCGGATGACGTCATCAACTGAGGGGTAGGCGGTCGGGCGGTATATTTAGTCCCGTCTATCTAGTCTCATGTATCTAGCTCCGTCTATCTAGTCTCATGTATCTAGTCCCATGTATTTAGCTCCGTCTGCCTAGTCTCATGTATCTAGCCTCATGTATCTAGCCTCGTGTATCTAGCCTCATGTATCTAGCCCCGTCTGTCTAGTCTCATGTATTAGGCCCGTTGATGTATGCAACCAACTTCACACCTCATTGGTCTCAACAAGATCTAATTTTGAATTTCCCGGCCTCGCGTCTATATTTTGAATTTTCCCGCGCATCTGGATGTTCCGGAAATGGCGGCCGGAAGTCGAAACCGGAAACCGGAAGTCGGAACCGGAAACAGGAAGTCGAAACCGGAAGTTCCAAGGTCAAGGTTAGGGGTCAAGGTCAGGTTAGGGGTTAAAGGTCATCGCGCATGCGCATGACTGTGGTGGCGGTGGGTCTAGAACGCATCATCTTTCCCTACTCCTGTTGTAGGCCTTATTTTGTTTCTCACTAATTTCTTCATCGCGTGTTTCGCCATATATTTTTTTCCTTTTCGGTTGTGTTTTTCCCATGTCTTTTGTTTGTCCACTGTTTCGACACGCTTAATTCCATCGACTTTCCTTCAAAATGCTTAATTTTCTCACATTCAGCTACGAAAAATTTGCAAAGGGATTCGTAAAGTTCGGTAACAGTGGTTACATTTACGTTAAAAGCCTGCATTGGAATATTCACTTTGTTTATTCTTTTCAGAAAAAACACACCACACAACAACCATTGCCGCCGTTGCCGGTTTTTCTAAATTCAAAAGTATTTCCGTCGTTTCGTTTCGCGTTACAGGTTTTTGGTACAATCATCTTTGATTGATTCCACAGTTTTAAGAACTTCGTGCCAAGAAACTCTCAAACTTCTAGATGCGTCCTCTCTGGCTGATCAACGTGTCAAAATTACTCTCTTTATTTACTCTCATTAACTTTTGCCAGCGTTATGTCGAATTTATAAAAATCTTAGTCTTAGATTTTGAATTGGTAAAACCATACAACATTATAGATAATCAGATAAACTTAATAAAGACGGAACAAAGCTTGAATATATAAATATACTCAACCTTTCCGGAACTCTATAATACTAATGAGTCTTTTTAGGACTACCAAAAACAAATCTCATATGAAATTTGTCAGTTATTCTATAGCTTTCAGTCCACCTTACAAAATATTGTTCATGGAAGCAAAGCTGTGCTGATGAGAGATAAATCTCGAAACGCGTCCACAGATGGCTATCCACTCAAGGTATCGGAAAGACATGATCTTAAAAATCAATGTTATTTTTATGGTTTTTGTTGAGTGCCACGAAGGTGGACTGAAACCTATAGAATAACTGACAAATTTCATATGAGATTTGTTTTTGGTAGTCCTAAAAAGACTCATTAGTATTATAGAGTTCCGGAAAGGTTGAGTATATTTATATATTCAAGCTTTGTTCCGTCTTTATTAAGTTAGTCTTAGATATTCAACATGACGAAAGTCTAAAAAAGGATCGAATCCAGCTAACAGTTTCAAAATTATACAATAATTTCCGTTATTCAAATCGCTGAACTTTTCATTTTTCCCTCTATAGCACACAACCGAAGAAAAATTTATAAATATAAGAAATTGCATGACTCAATCAACAGAGGCGGCTTTTCTTTTCGGCGGCTTTTTCGTTTGTATCGCCGCTCAATATCTGTCTCTCTCGGACTCAATGCTACTACGCGGCGTATGCACCTAACGGCTCGGCCCCGTCGATCCTGCTTCGGACCAACCACTACTACGCAAATTGTAGAAAAAAAACGGCCAAGTGCGAGTTGTGACTCGCGCACTGAGGGTTCCGTACAAACTTGTAAGTAAGGTATCTTTTTTGTGGAGGACGTAGCAAGCACATTCAGTTAACTTGACAATTGGCCCTCCTGAAATCACGACCATCTTAGTACCGCTGCAAGCATAACCTCAAGATGTCGCTGTCGTATGATGGAATTCTACCCTATATTTTATTACCATACATCCCCCATTCACTATGAGTGTTTAGGGGTTCTGGAACTTCACTATTTGTTTTTACTGCTCAATTTTGCATGTATACCTATATACTAGGGATGCATCGATACGCACTTCTGCCGATACGATACTGATACCGATATTTATAAAAAAGTATCGACGATACCGATACCGATTCGTACAGTGCAGACTTTAAAAGGTGTAAACAACTGTGGATTTAGGATAGACAATATAGGAGCAGACGACATTACTTATTTATATAATATTTACATATTTAGAATCTTAACTAACGAAATTTAGAAAATTTTAATTTTACAAAATGTCAATTATGTTTTCAAAATTGTAATTGAATAAAATATTACTTAGTTTTGAAAATTGTGATTAAACAAAATTTTAATTTAATAATAAAGTTCAGATTAGAAGCTAATAAGTCTGTTTGGACGAGACCTGCCGTGGGGAATAGCCTTTCAGATGCGACAGAACTCATTTTAAAACTGAAATATTTTTGTGCTATTTTTTCAAATTTGGATATAAAATATCACTGCGCCAGAAAAGGAGAGGATTTGCTTCTCTTGATATATTGGGGGATCTTAGATATCTCTCTAATTCCTCTTTCAGAGAATCAGTGCTCAAAAGAGAAAGAGGCTCATCTTCTTCAGCCTCTTTCATAATATTTTCACAAGTGCTCCATATCCCACATCTCGGAGATGGCTCAGAACTTGTACCTGGTTGTAGCCTTGTCGATTCTGAAATAGTTTGTGAATGCAATCCGTCTTTTTGCCGTACTAATAGTAGATTGTTTATGAAATATTCGAAGTTTATAACGCAGATTTATTACGGTAGCTAAATAATACGATTCTTCAGTTTTCAAATAATCAAATCTTTCATTAAGAGCTATTATCATATCAGGCGCCATAAGTTTCGATACATTTCCTCTTGAAAAAGCCTGACCGTCTGTGTCTTTGATGTTTTGTAGCACTCTCCGGAGACTATTACATAACAGAATAGCGTCGGATAATACAGCTGTGGCTTGGCTGTATGATTTTGTAAGCTCTTCAAAATAACGTAAAATGTTCACCATCTCATCCATCATTATCCATTCTTCCGTTGTGAGTTCTACGTTGCACTTTATACTAGGCAAAGAAGCTTGCACTGCAACTCGTTATTCCAGCAATCGTCTTAATGCTTGCAGAGTCGAATTCCAACGTCTTGTATAAGTACCTACATGATTCGGAACGTCATGAGCGTCTTGCATTTCCTTTAAAATCTTGCTGCTGCTCGTAGAAAATTGAAAATGACCGATGATAGACCGTGCTTTAGTAATCATGACATTCACCTGATCCTGTTTAAAAAGGCTAGCTTTAATTACCAATTGGAGTGAGTGAGCCAAACATTTTATGGACACTAAATTGTATATTTGTTGAATCTCTCTGACAGCGACACCTATATTTGCAGCGTTGTCGGTAACTATGGCTCGAACTCTGTCCTGTATATTCCAATACTGAAAAGCCTTCTTTAGATTACATGATTTGTTGAATCCTTAATGCTGAAGGCCCTCGAATGGAAATACTTCGAGACAATAAAGCTTGTACTCGAAGATAGCATCTATCCCATGAGCTGTTAAAATCAGCTAATAAAATCATTAGATTGCGAAGAAGAGTCACTTGTCCATATGTCCGTGATTATCAATGTGCAACAACTCTTTTAACAAATCTACTACTTTAGTTCTCACTCGATCATATATTTCTGCTATAAATTTTTCCGTAATATAGAAACGTGATACCATTTTATAACTCGGGCATAGCTTCATTAAGAACCGTTGATAGCCTACCTTGTTGAGTAAATCGAATGGCTCCATATCGACGCATATTTGCTCAGCAATGGTATGAGTTATTTCTTTTGCCCTACTATCGTCACTACTATCTCTTTAAAATGTTTTTTTATCGATCATCTCGCTTAGAGTTGCTTGTCTCTTAGATAGTGGGCCACTGTCAGCACTCCTTGTTGTCTTCGGTACTGAAACAGTGTCCAATTCACTCGGATGGTGTCTTTTCAGGTGGATCCACAAGTTCGATGTGTTATTATTTTTTCGAATTGGTACCATGGGACATTTTTTCTATACAATACATACATATTGTTTTAGAATTTTCAGATGCGGATACATCAAAATGATTCCATGTAGAACTTTTTTGTTTCGAGGTTGACATTATTATTGATAAACGTTTGTTTTATACCACGCTTAAGTTTACGTAGCTACTATATACGTATTTAGTCAAAAAAATGCCTATCAAAAGTCAGTGCCACTAGCGGGATGAAATTATAAAGCCCGTGTGGAGATAAATGGTGAAGCGTTTACATGAACGAACTGAACGTGCCAGTTACACGTTGGATGGTTATAGCGCGGAATTTATCGGTGTATCGGCAAACAAATATCGGCGATTCCGATATATCGGAAAACCAACTATATCGCCGATATATCGGTATCGATATCGGTATCGGATGCATCCCTACTATATACCCTGTATAAAGGTATACAGGTTTTTTTTTTAAATAACGCGAATATTTTTAAACTTATAAAAAGAAAACTTTATTTTAGTATTACACTTATTGACTAACTTACATTAAGATCTATTAAACTATTTCTAGATCTAAACTAATATATTAACTATTTCCAGATCTATTTCGATACTCATTAACATTCAGTTGTTCAATTGACTGCTTTTGGGCAATTGACTACCAAAAAATATAGGACGTACGTGATTTAAGTATATGTAGATTATAAACAAAAATTAGACGAAATATAATATACGCAGGATGTTACGGGACTTGAGTATGTCGCATGTCGGTTATAAACAAGCCAAATTTAGACATAATATATACCCTATATTTATTATGTATATAGAGCGTACGTGATGAAATGCATAACGAATATAAACAAAGAAAATTCAGAATAAACAGCTTGGTGCCAACACATCCTTTTTAACATTCGGACCTAACCGAGGAGGGCCTAACTGTATGCAACCTATATGCTTCTGGAGCCTGACAATACCACTACGATAACATTAGTGTATTTTCATAAGTTTCTAATAGTAAATTCGCATTTTTCTTGTAATTAAACTACATATTTACGGTTTTCAGATTTTTCCCTTTACATGTGTTGTAAGACACCTCTTCTTCTTGCAGTCCTTCTCCTACCGGAGGTTGGACACTATCATGACTATTCTTATCCTGTTCACCGCTGCTCTGAACAGTTCCGTGCTGCTACAGCTGAACCACTCGCTCAGGTTCTTCAGCCAGGATACTCTACGCCTACCAATACTCCTGGTTCCTTTAATTTTTCCCTGCATAATAAGTATTAGAAGACTATATTTGGGGCCTCTCATGACATGGCCTAGATACTCTAGTTTCCTTTTCTTAATGGTGAGCACGACTTCGCATTCCTTTTTTACCTTTTCAAGTACCTGTTTGTTGGTGACTTTATCTTTCCAGGATATTCTAAACATTCTGCGATAACACCACATCTCGAACGCTTCCAACCGTTTTGGTTGTAAGACACCGCTTCTTGCCAAATTACATGATTCTAAGTCAACGGGAATTACCCTATAGGTTTTGATTCCCTTGTGAAATCGCAAAATATGCGACATAAACGGTCATATCTTTTGATCGCGTTGACTTACAAGTTTGGTTCACAGCTGAAAGAGACTGCAGACCCGAGTATTTGATACAAATTTCAACTTGTTACCTCTACGCGTTCCTTAGAAAAATGGTTTTGACAGACAGACAGACGGACAGACAGACAGACAGACAGACAGACAGACAGACAGACGAACAACACAGTGATCCTATAAGGGTTTTCGGTACAGAACCCTAAAAATATTTTAACAATATGTGGTGAAACATATTACATGTTGAATTGTTTGTGTGGACCTAATTACATTTACATTAAGGTATATAAAAATGAATCTTTTTAATTTCTGAACGACAAAAAAAATGTTGGCCCCAAATTTGCCTGCTGCTAAATTCAGCACTATCTCCTAGTTTAGACATTGTTTTGAGACAAAACATACGCGGCAACGATATACGCATGTATTCGGCGTCAAAATCACAGACTTGTACTGGGACCGGCAGCGAGTCGCGCCCTGCTTTTGGTTTAAAAATCGCGCGTTCAACGAAGAAATAAATACACGTGATATCACTTAACAACCCCCACCCTCCCCCTCATGACGTTTCGTGATTTTTCACAAAACCGGCTAACCCCCCCCCCCACCCCCATTTCGAGCCTCCCGTGATTAATGGGCGATCCCTAAAGGAATGGAAAATTTCAAAGTATGTCTAAAAGTATTTCCCTGCTTGTTGTAAATATACAAATAGCATCTTGCATGCGCTTTTGGATTCCGAATAAGCGGATTAGAATTTGTGGTTTTCATTTTGCTGACAATAAAAAGTCCGAAAATCCAGAAAGCCCAAGTTATAATCCGACTTTATTTTACAATTGCGAAGAAACCGGTAAACCGGTGGTAAACCGGTTCAGTTAACCGGTAAAAAAATTATTATATTACAAGACGAATTTGTCTTTTTGGCCACGGGTGGTTATGCGCGGTTATGCACGGAGCGAACACTTGCATTATACTTGTATGTCTAGTCTTGCTTGTCTGTTCTAATCGTGTCTCTCTAGTCTTGTCTGTCTAGGCATGTCAATCTAATCTTCTCTATCAAATTACGTCCTTCTAATCTTGTTCAAATAATCCTGTCCCTCTAATAATCTTTGTGTAATATTTTAGTGATGATTTCTGTTCTGTTTCTGTTTAATAACAAGTTATTATTTATGTGCCTGCGAACGACTATGATTATTATTAAAGTTTTCAAGTTGCAATAAAATTTGCAAGTTTATGTTATTGCGGTTATCGCCGCGGTTGTTCGGCTACTTGAAAAACGAGTAAAAATAATATAAAAATCCGCGCAAAATAAACGACGTTTAATTTCTTTATTGCCGGCTTATTACAATTTCTTGCGGAATTTATCGCCAAACAACGTCGTTTTTTTAAATATTTTGTTTCATCCATTTTTAAACAAATTGTTTAATTTAATCTAAGTAAGCCAACCCTTAACTAACACATTTTTGTTTCATTCATTTTTAAATATTTTGTTTCATTGAATCTCAGCAATCCAACCCTTAGAGCTGACGCCCGAAAAACGTTCGACTCCTCCATCACCTATTTTATTACGTAACATATTACATTACCACAATCCTTTAATACCCTTGTAATCCCGTCGCATTAACAGCCCAATAACAAGTCGCAACACCCTGCGCCCTTTGACTCTTAATTGTTATTTACACCCCTTTGGTTCGCCTTTTCTCACCGTTTCAAAGGAAATCTTTTCGTGAATACCATCCAATAAATAACGCGCACCGAACGAAAGTTTAATCTCTCAATATCATCTTACCGTTATGCGGATTTAAAAGGGCCCCATCGCCACGGGATGCCGCCCTAATCTCAATCATAAATAAAGGTACTAAAATGGTCAAGATTTAAATTACACCTGAAGAGAGTTTTAGTCTAATAGGAACAAGAATTTAACACAAAACTGTAGGAGTATTAATTTTAAATTGATTTAATGGAATAGTAATAGGGATATAAACTCTATTTTCCTCACTGTGCGACTATTCGAAGGAATTTTGGAAATCTAAAAACCACAAATTTCTCCAAAAAATTCAAATTTTGAAAAACCAACTAACTTTTTATAACCAACTTATTAATATTTTGAAAAATAAGGCATCAACATATCAATGAAGATGAGGTTGAAATTTTTCAAAATTAACATTTGTAGACTCACACTATTTTCCTGACTATGCAACTATTTGAAGGAATTTTGGGAATCTAAGAAATACAAATAACTAACAAAAAATTCGTAATAATAACGTAAAACCGTTTTGTTAATATTTAAAAAAATAAGACAGCCACAGAACAATGAAGATGAGGTTGAGATTTTAACAAATTAACATTTGTAGACTCTCACTAGTTTCTTTATTGTGTGAGTATTTGGACGAATTTTGGAAATCTAAAAACCACAAATTTCTCCAAAAAGTCAAAATTTTTAAAATCTTAAACCGTTTTGTTAATATTTTAAAGAATAAGGTAGCACCATATCAATGAAGATGAGGTTGTGATTTTACAAAATTAACATTTATACTATATACTCTCACTATTTTTCTCATTGCGCGACTATTTGCAAGAATTTTGGAAATCTAAAAACCACAAGTTTCTCCAAAAAGTCCAAATTTTGAAAATCTAAAACCAAATTGTTGATATTTTAAATAATAAGGCAGCGACATATCAATGAAGATGAGGTTGAAATATTACCAAATTAACATTTGTAGACTCTCACAAGTTTGTTTACTTTGTGACTATTTGGAGCAACATTGGAAATCTAAAAACCACAAGTTTCTCCAAAAAGGCCAAATTTTGAAAATCTGAAACCGTCTTGCTAATATTTTGAAAAATAAGGCAGCGCCATATCAATTAAGATGAGTTTGAGCGAACTCAAAAAATGGTGGTTTCGAGAAAAACGCATTTGAATTTTTTTTAATCCAAAGGGCGAACTCAGCAAAGACTGATGTAGATATTGATGAACTTGTGACGAACTCAACATCATACCTATGAATACATCATACCTATCATCCTATCATACCTATGAATACATCATTCACAAGTATATGAATACATCATACCTATGAATACATCATACCTATGAATTTTTTTTTTATCCAAAGGGCGAACTCAGCAAAGACTGATGTAGATATTGATGAACTTATGACGAGCTCAACATCATACCTATACCCGCGTATTCTCGAGAGGGTTCTGATCCCATCAGTGAAAAAAAGACCCAATGTTGAGTTTGCCCTTCATATTCGCAACGCCTCAATTGTAAGCTCTATTTTCCTCACTGCGCGACTATTTGGAAGAACTTTAGAAATCCGAAAACCACAAATTTCTCCAGAAAGTCCAACTTTTGAAAATCTAAAACCAATTTGTTCATATTTTGAAAAGTAAGGCAACGACATATCAATGAAAATGATGTTGAAATTTTAGAAAATTAACATTTGTAGACTCCCACTATTTTTCTGAGTGTGCAACCACTTGAAAAAATTTTGGAAATCGAAGAACCACAAATTACTCCAAAAAGTTCAAAATTTAACAGCCTAGAACCGTTTTGTTAATATTTTGAAAAATAAGGCAGCCACAGATCAATGAAGATGAGGTTGAGATTTTACCAAATTAACATTTGTATACTCTCACAAGTTTGTTTGCTGTGTGACTATTTGGAAGAATTTTGGAAATCTAAAAACCACAAGTTTCTTCAAAAAGTCCAAATTTTGAAAATCTAAAAAAAAAATTGTTCATATTTTGAAAAATAAGGCAACGACATATTAATGAAGATAAGGTTGAAATTTTACAAAATTAACATTTCTAGACTCCCATTTTTTTCCTAGCTGTGCAACTCTTTGATGAAATTTTGGAAATCTAAGAACCACAAATTACTCCAAAAAGGCCAAATTATGATAACCAAAAACCGTTTTGTTAATATTTTAAAAAAATAAGACAGCCACAGATCAATGCAACAATGAAACCCGAAAACCTGGCTGTGCAGAGCCCGTTTCCACCAGCCTGTGGAGCGCCAATGCCGTTTTTTGGAGCTTTTCCACCTTGTTGCTTCAGCCCTTGTGGACCTCCTATCACCTGGACCTCAAACAATTACACCTAGTCCACAGGGATGTTGCGGCACCGAGAAGTGCAATCCTTGCTGTATTCCATGCACCTTTAGAGATTGATTCGTCATTAATACCAGCACCGCGACAATGTGGACCGTGCATTTTTCTAAACACACCACTTTGTTGCGAACCACCACCTCCCCCAGGGTGTTGTCCTCCTGCATGTTGTTCCCCGCTTACGGCATGTTTCCCCCTCCACGTTGTCCCCCTCCATGTTGTCTTCCTCAATGTCCCACTCCATGTTCACAATGTTGCTCCCCTCCGTGTTGTCCTCCTCAGTGCTGTTATCCATGTTGCCCTCCTCCGTGCGAGTCGTTTTGTGATGATGGACTTTAATCCAAGTCCAAACGGAGGCAAAAGATTATACAACGTGCCAATTCAAGGGAATTACGTGCTGGGATCTTATATTACGGATGTGATTGCGACAAGAGGAATAGACGACTGCAGAAAAACTGGCTGCCATGGATCGCCGGAATGTCTAACTATATCGCCCACATGTGGACCGAGCGAATTTAGCAATGGAAAACACTTTAAAATAATGGAAGCACAACAACTCCCAAGATTGAAGAAATGTTAATTTTATGAATGTTTTGTGTGTCTAAGAGAAGGTTAAGTATATTCTAATCCGATCATTCAAGGTGGAGGATTATGAAAAAGATATTCAAAATCGGTTGAACGTCTTACGAGTTATTAGAAAAAATAGCCAGTTCGTTGATAAAACTACGATTTAATAATATGAGGAAGTAAAGAAATTTAAAGAAAATACCTTTAGGTGGTATGACGATTTCTGAAATCTGAATTTGATGATATAGTCAAGGAAACATATTTCTAGCTGATGTAATTATGAAGCTGTGTTTGTAAGCCATGTAACAGATTTTACTAATTGTCTGTGAATTCTTGATTTAGTTAAGGTCATTTATTGAATTCGATTAAACGAGGTTGAGATTTTACCAAATTAACATTTGTAGTTTCTTTACTGTGTGACAATTTATAGGCATTTTTGAAATCTAAAAACAACAAATTTCTCCAAAAAGTCCAAATTTTTAAAATCTGAAACCGTTTTGTTAATATTTTGAAAAATCAGGCAGCGCCATAACAATGAAGATGAGGTTGAAATTTTACAAAATTAACATTTGTAGACTCCTACTATTTTCCTGATTGTGCAACTATTTGCAAGAATTTTGGAAATCTAAAAACCACAAGTTTCTCCAGAAAGTCCAAATTTTAAAAATCTAAAACCAATTTGTTAAGGTTTTGAAAAGTAAGGACGACATATCATTGAAGATGAGGTTAAGATTTTACAAAATTAACATTTGTAGACTCGCACTATTTTCCTGACTGTGCAACTATTTGAAGGAATGTTGGAAATTTAAGAATCAGGAATTACTCCAACAAGTTCAAACTTTGATCATCTAAAACCGTTTTGTTAATATTTTGCGAAATAAGACAGCCACAGATTAATGAAGATGAGGTTCAAATTTTTACAAATTAACATTTGTAGACTCTCACTGGTTTCTATACTGTGTGAACATTTCGAAAAATTTTGGAAGTCTAAAAACCTTAAATTTCTCCAGAAAGTCAAAATTTTGAAAATCTAAAACCAATTTGTTAATATTTTGAAAAATAAGACAGCCACAGATCAATGAAGATTAGGTCGAGATTTTGCCAAATTTACATTTGTAGACTCTCACTAGTTTCTTAACTGTGTGACTAATTGGAGGAATTTTGGAAATCTAAAAACCACAAATTTCTTCAAAAAGTCCAGATTTTGAAAATCTGAAACCGTTTTGTTAATATTTTGTAAAATAAGGCAGCGCCATATCAATGAAGATGATGTTGAGATTTTACAAAATTAACGATTGTAGACTCTCACTATTTTCCTGATTGCGCGACTATTTGGAAGAATTTTGGAAATCTAAAAACCACAAATTTCTCCAGAAGGTCCAAATTTTGAAAATCTAAAATTAATTTGTTAATATTTTAAAATACAAGGCAACGACATATTAATGAAGTTTAGGTTGAAATTTTACAAAATTAAAATTTGTAGACTCCCACTATTTTCCTGACTGAGCAATTATTTGAAAGAATTTTGGAATTCTAAGAACCACGAATTATTAAAAAAGTCCAAGTTTTGATAACTTAAAACCGTTTTGTTAATATTTTGAAAAATGAAGCAGCGCCTTATCAATGAAGATGAGGTTGAGATTTTACAAGATGAACATGTGTAGACTCTTACTATTTTCCTCATTGCGCGACTATTTGGAAAAATTGTGGAAATCGAACCACCACAAATTTCTCCAGAAAGTCCACATTTTAAAAATCTAAAACCATTTTGTTAATATTTTGAAAAATAAGGTGACGACATATCAATGAAGATGAGGTTGAAATTTTACAAAATTAACATTTGTAAACTCCCAGTATTTTCCTGGCTGTGCAACTATTTAAAGGAATTTTGGAAATCTAAGAACCACGAATTACTCCAAAAAATCCAAATTTTGATAAACTTAAACCGTTTTGTTAATATTTTGAGAAATAAGACAGCCACAAATCAATGAAGATGAAGTTTTCTCATTTTCAGGTTAAACATTTAGGTTTTCTCAGATTCAGATTTTCCCAAATTAACATTTGTAGACTCTCACTAGTTTCTTTAGAGTGTGCCTATTTGCAGGAATTTTGGAAATCTAAAAACCACAAATTTCTCCAAAAAGTACAAATTTTGAAAATCTGAAACCGTTTTATTAATATTTTGAACAATAAAGCAGCGCCAAATTAATGAAGATGAGGTTGAGATTTTACAAAATTAACATATCTCACTATTTTCCTCAATGCTCAACCATTTGGAAGAATTTTGGAAATCTAAAAACCACAAATTTCTCCAGAAAGTCCAAATTTAAAAAATATAAAATCAATTTCTTTATATTTTTAAAAACAAGGCAACGATATATCAATGAAAATGAAGATGAAGTTGAAGATGAAGATGAAGATGAAGATGAAGATGAAGATGCAGATGAAGATGAAGATGAAGATGAAGATGAAGACGAAGACGAAGACGAAGACGAAGATGAAGATGAAGATGAAGATGAAGATGAAGATGAAGATGAAGATGAAGATGAAGATGAAGATGAAGATGAAGATGAAGATGAAGATGAAGATGAAGATGAAGATGAAGATGAAGATGAAGATGAAGATGAAGATGAAGATGAAGATGAAGATGAAGATGAAGATGAAGATGAAGATGAAGATGAAGATGAAGATGAAGATGAAGATGAAGATGAAAATGAAGATGATAAATAAAGATGAGGTTGAAATTTTACAAAATTAACATTTGTTGACTCCCACTATTTTCCTGACTGTGCAACTATTTGAAGGAATTTTGAAAATGTGAGAACTACAAATTACTCCAAAATATCTAAATTTTGATAACCTAAAACTGTTTTGTTAATATTTTGAAAAATAACACAGCCACAGATCAATGAAGATGAGGTTGGGATTTTATCAAATTAACATTTGTAGACTCTCACTAGTTTCTGTATTATATGAACATTTGGAAGAATTTTGGAAATCTAAAATCCACATATTTCTCCAAAAAGTCCAAATTTTGAAAATTTGAAACAGTTTTGCTAATATTTTGAAAAATAAGGAAGCGCTATATCAATGAAGATTGAGGTTGAAAGGTTGAGATTTTACAAAATCAACATATCTCACTATTTTCCTCACTGCGCAACTATTTGGAAGAATTTTGAATATCAAAAAAGTGCAGAATCTCCAGAAAGTGCAAATTTACAAAATATAAAATTAATTTCTTAATATTTTGAAAAACAAGGCAACGACATATCAATTAGAATGAAAATGAAAATGAAGATGAAGAAAAGACGAAGGTGAAGATGAACGATAAAGATGAGGTTGAAATTTTACAAACGTAACATTTGTAGACTCCCACTATTTTCCTGACTATGCAACTATTTGAAGGAGTTTTGGAAATCTAAGAACTACGAATTATTCCAAAAGTCCAAATTTCGATCGCCTAAAACCGTTTTGTTAATATTTTGGAAAATAAGACAGCGACAAATCAATGAAGATGAGGTTGAGATTTTACCAAATTAATATTTGCAGACTCTAACAAGTTTCTTTACTGTGTGATTATTTGGAGGAATCTTGGAAATCTCAAAACCACAAGTTTCTCCAAAAAGTCAGAATTTTTAAAATCTGAAACCGTTTTGTTAATATTTTGAAAAATAAGGCAGCGCCATATCAATGAAGATGACGCTGAGATTTTACAAAATTAACATTTGTAGACTCTCACTATTTTCCTCACTGCGCGACTATTTGGAAGAATTTTGGAAATCTAAAAACCAAAAATTTCTCCAGAAAGTCCAACTTATGAAAATCTAAAACCAATTTGTTAATATTTTGAAAAATAAGGCGACGACATATCAATGAAGATGAGGTTGATATTTTACAAAATTAACATTTGTAGACTCGCACTATTTTCCTGACTGTGCAACTATTTGAAGGAATATTGGAAATCTAAGAAGCACGATTTACTCCAACAAGTCCAAATTTTGATAACCTAAAACCGCTTTGTTAATATTTTGGGAAATAAGACAGCCACAGATCAATGAAGATGACGTAAAAATTTCTTTGCTCTGTGACTATTTGGAGAAATTTTGGAAATCTAAAAACGACAAATTTCTCCACATTGTCCAAATTAAAAAAAAATGTGAAACCGTTTTGTAAATATTTTGAAAAATAAGGCAGCGCCAAATCAATGAAGATGAGGTTGAAATTTTACAAAATTAACATTTGTTAATGTTTTTGTTAATTTCTTCATTTGGTAATTACTCTTGCTATTTTCGCATCTGTGAGACTATTTGGAGGAATTTTGAAAATCTAATAACCTCGAATTTCTCAAAAAAGACCTCTGAAACCAATATGAAAAATAAGACAGAGGCCGATCAACGATGATGAGGTTGATCGATAAGAACCTAAATAAAAACCTAAATAGTAAACACAAATTTAATGTTTGAAACAAAACACTGCCGTGGACGGAAATCGACGAAGGAGCCTCCAAATATAGCTTCATTCTTAAACACGCACGCTAACGGCCCGCTGCAGTTACCAACCGGTGAGCGGATGATAGTCCAGTCGGTCGGGAAAGAATTAGACTTCCTAGTTTACACTATCGGCGGAAATGGAAAACTTTATTTTTTTTCATATTTATGTTTAAAGGAATAAACAAAAAATAAGATGTTAATTAAAATATCTCGATAAGTATTGAGAAGTTATTAAGACAAATTACTTTGTATGCGTAGGGAAAACATTGTATTTGATTGTATTGCCGTTGTTGAATGTTTGAATTTGCCGCCCTCTGAATTTGTCGCCAGGGGCATGGGCCTCGCGTACTAAATACTATAAGGTCCGCGCTATAGGCGCACGAAAAGTAGGTGGCATTTTAGGGTGCGCCGTATGCACCGGCAAATACGGTATGGTATTTATAGTAAGTTGATTAAACTAAAGAAACATTTAAATATATATATATATATATATATATATATATATATATATATATATACATATATATATATATTATATTTCATTATAATCAGATTAATCATGATGTCTGTCATAAATATAAGAATAAGACTTGTTAGCATGTTTAAATACCTAATAGTTGTGATCTAAGTAGATTAAGTAAAGTTTATTATGTAAGATTTAATTCCATCGATCCGGCCGGATCCGTGCGGATCCGGCCGGATCGGTGAAAATTCGGCCGGACCCGTCCGGCTTGAAAATGACACAGGATTGCAATTCCTAAATAGTAGTGACTGAACAAGACTATATGTCTAGTCTTAGATAGAGACTAATAATTAATTATTGACTTACCGACGATAACTACGTGTCCGAACGAGGAGGGGTTGCTGATGGCGGTGCAGTTCCACCGGTGATGCCTGAATTGGTGCCGGCATTCCGTGGTGGCAAGGCGGACGCCGTCGCCGACGGCGACCATCGCGTCCGGCGACGCCCTGCACATCTCACGCTGTTTCGCCGTCAGGCCAGGCACTCTTCCACAGATCACTTCTGCACCAAGAGTCAACCCACACACAAAACTAGAACAATTACAAAAATTAACTTTAATATGTCTAGTTCGTCTCCGGAATATTGTCTGTCTAGTCTGTCTATACTTGTCTGTCTAGTCTATCTAGACTTGCCTGTCTAGTCTTGTCTGTCTAGTCTTGCCGGTATAACCTCGATTATCTAGCCTTGTTTATCTAGTCTGACAATTCAGTTTGTCTAGTCTTGACGATAGTGAAGCCCGAAGTATGTAAGAGATGTAAATAATACTGTACACGGAAAAAGCTACACTTTAACACAGTTTAAATAGTAGCAGCGGCCTTACGAATACAGATTTGTAAAGATTGCAGTCGCACACTGTAATTTTTAAAACTTATTTACTTATAATATTGGAAACTGTAATTTTAATAAAAGCAATGTGTAGCTTTTACAGTTTCAAATTCATAAGGCCGCTGCTACTATTTGAAACTGTAATTTTTAAAGTGTACCTTTTTCCGTGTACTGTATTACTTACATCTCTTTCATACTTCGGGCTTCACTATAGTCAAGACTAGACAAACAGAATTATCAGACTAGATAAACAAGACTAGTCAGACAAGGCTAGATAATCGAGTATATATATTTTACCTAAATGAGTTTAGGAATGAGGCATGAGGATGAGTTTATGAGAAGTTTAGAGTTTTGCTTTAGTAATAAATACAAATAAAAATTAGTTTACGGCCTAAGTTTGTTCGGGCGACGACGGGCGAACTCGAACGATTGAATCAAACACTTGTAAAAGAAAGAGTATAAGTTACTCTCTAAAATGTAAACTCTACTTAAACTCTAAATGTAAGAGACAACAAATTTAACTGTTTTATTGCCTCTGCCTAAAAGGTTTATTGCGCAGGCGCTACTTTAATTTCTGAAGCTGTCAATTAACAATTACCAATTTTTATTCTGCCAATTTGGTAATAATCAGCCTTCAACAAAGTTAATACCTTGTTTTTGTTTAATATCTTTCTTGACTCAAAAAAATGAAAATCATTCGGAACCTAACCTAGATTTTAAAAAAGAAAATTAAACTTTCTATAAGAAACCTTGTAATTTAGTAATTTTTTGTTTGTCAAGTTGGTGAGAATCATCTTTGGATCAAACTCAAATTTTATTTTTGTTTCAAATTTTGCTTATCACAATGATTACAATATAACTCGAAAACTATACGGAATTTTGAAAATTGTTTCAAATAAAACTGAGTCTGTTAACTTGGTAATACGTAACGAGTTTACGTAAGTGAACAGATTGTTTATTATATAATGGTTTTTGTGAGGAGGAATGCATATAAAAACCGATAATATTTTATGCACGGTTGAACTAGAAAGTTATTTCGTATACAATCTTATCTATGTAATCTTGCCTGTCTAGTTTCCTACATCAAGTCTGGTCTTGTGTATAGTCTGTCGCGTCTCGTCTAATTCTGACTGGTTAATATTTTCCTTCGAGTTGAAGTTCCTATCGTACGTTTAGTCTTTTATTGGAGATAAATAAATCGATAAACATAAATAAATCCGGAGAGAATAAATGGATGAAAAAGAAATACAGGTTATTACATTTATTGCATCGGCTAAGTACGTATATACAACATATTTAGTTTGAGTTTTATTCATGTTTATTGCCTTTATTAACTCACGATCTACGAAGGCATAAAATAATATTGATGCCGTAATAAAAACAAACGAAACAAAGAAAAACAACGACGAGAAACCAATGTTTAAAATGGCATATCATTTTTATAAACACCGAAGAGAAAACACAATTTTCAATGCAATAATTCCAATTGGTAGTTTCAATCGATATAGTTTTGATTGAAATTGATTCTGATTTTCATGTAATATTTGTAATTTTTCATGTAATATTTTCATAAAAATATTTGTAAATTTATTTTTATTAAACTTCGTCGTCGAAGTCTAAATCAGGCTAATTTAGACTTGGACGAGCAAGTTTAATAAGTCGATATGGTTTTGTGTTTAACGTGGGAGATTTAGGTAAATTTAAACGCGAAACGTACATAAGATAATCATTGAGGGCTCTATAAGAAGTCAGTCTTATTAGTTTAAAGGTATCTCATGTCAATTAATGCATACTTGCCTACCTAACCGACGACGTTTCTGCGCTGAATAAAATCGTAACTTTCGTTTAAAGCGAACGCGATCGCATTATTTGCTCTCCTTCTCTCTGCAATTTATTTATTTCATCTCAACTTCACATAAATATATCCCCTATCGTTCTACATTGTCCTCCGTGTAATTTACTAACTATATGGTGTATTCCACATAAACTACAACGTAAACTAGGAAATACACATTCAAGTTTTTAATATTGCTTACATACCTTATACTTCAATATAAATATATAAACTCAAATAAATAAATTAGGGAAGATAGATAAGAGTAGACAGACAAGATTAGTCTTATCATTTTATTTCAGAGAATAGTTATAATAATCTTGAGCAAAAAGTTTGGAAAATTAACTATAAAATGTCCTAGGGCGCACCTAGGTCCTAGTCCTAGGCCGCACTACACGGAAAAAAGTACACTTAAAAAATTACAGTTTGCAATAGTAGCAGCGGACTTGCGAATTTGAAACTGTAAAAACTACAAATAGCCTTAGTTAAAATTACAGTTTCCGGTATTATTAGTAAATAAGTTTTAAAAAATACAGTGTGTGACTGCAATCTTTACCAATTTGCATTCGTAAGGCCGCTGCCACTATTTGAACTGTAATTTTTAAAGTGTACTTTTTTCCGTGTACGGCTAAACCGCCGCGGTTTTTAATCGCGTGATTTTGTGACCCAAATAAGCTAATACAAACCAGCCGCCAACCTCACTTGCGATTTTTTACCGCGACTGATTTTTCCCATAGCGTACTATGTGTTCCTCGACCGGTTTCGCGGTTATAGCAGTTAGCACTCGCGGGAAAAAACCATAGTGCGGCCTAATCCTTAGCAGGTTTTAATATTTTTATAAACTTAAATATACGAAAAAGATTTTTAGCATTTTCAGAAAATCTAGCCTAGGGGGGCTGCAAATGCGGGATACTTATATCTCAAAAAAAAAACTAGAGATATTAGAGATGCGAAAATTGGTATTTGTAATCTAGATTAGGCAGTACAAGAACCAATAGTTAATTATCAATAAATAATATCAATAAAATAAATAACTATCAATAGATAAAGTGGAAAACAGTTATGAATGTCCCATGATTGTGATGTTAACAGTAAGTGAGTATCGTTGCATCATCAAAGCTCAAACCGTTTGAACTACGAGACATTCAAGACGAAGAATACACACTCGACCAGGTTTAATAAGAGTTGAAAATTGTTACGAAGGCAGGAAAATTGAGCCGCGGGCTCAAGAAAATCGAGATCAAAATTTCGAGTCTCTCAAAAATTGATCGAATCGTTTTATATCAAATTTTACTGGTTTATTCTCCTTGCAAGTCTCATAACTACATAATTGTAGCAAATGAATTTACTTGCTATGTGAAAAACTTCCTACCACATTCCGAATTCCGATGTAGAAAATACAAAGAGCCCATGGGCCTGATGCAACCACGGAGACCAAGTCGGGCTGACTGGAGGACGGCCGCGTCCATCTGTACGGAAAACCGAATCAGATGGACTATCGGCACTTTCCAGCCATTTAAGGGCCCAAGTGTGGACGGACTTATTCCCGTCTTCCTACAAAAAAGAGGGAAAGAAATAATGCCGTACCTTCTAAAATTCTTTACAAGTAGTTTAGAGCTCGGATACATACCGGAGCTATGGAGAAGGGCTAAGGTGGTATTCATACCGAAGGTGAGGAACAAAGAAAAGTCATTTAGACCCATTACTCTAACATCTTTTATGTTAAAGACAATGGAGAAGGTGATTGACATTACCTTAGAACAATAGTGCTGGTAGGTGCACCACTACACAACTGTTAGCATGCATACAGAGCAGGGAAATCCACAGAAACCGCCCTGTACCAGCTGACAAACGAAATAGAAGCAGCAGTAGAAACAAAGGAAGTAGCGACATGTGCCTACATGAATATAGAAGGATCCTTTGACAACACCTCGCACGAGGCTGTCAAAGCGGCTCTCGAAAAAAAGGAATATCGACAGCACTATCTCAAAGTGGATGGGAGAAATGCTGAGAACCAGAACAATCAGAAGAAACACCATCAAGATATCCACAACTCGAGGGTGCCCACAGGTAAGTGTGCTATCACCACTGATATGGAGCCTGGTAGTTGATAAATTACTGGCTAGGCTGAACGACCTAAACACAAATGTCAAGGTTACGCCGATGACATAGTCATCATAACCAGAGGGAAGTTTGAGGAAACGCTCTGTGAAATCATACAGAGAGGCCTTAAAGTAACTAGTAGATGGTGTCAAACAGTGGGACTGAGACTCAACCCGAGCAAAACCACGGTGATACCATTTAGTGGAAAGAGAAAACTAAACTGCCAACAGCTCATACTGTTAGATGGGAGGGCAGTAGAATACAAACAGTAGATGAGGTATCTGGGTATAATACTAGATAGCAAACTCCTATGGAATAGGACTTTGCGGAAGCAGTGGTAAAAAAGCCAAACGCGCTCTAATGGTGTGCAGAAATCTAGCGCGGAAAACGTGGGGTTATAACCCCTCAATCCTGCGATGGTTGTACACTATGATAGTGAGACCTGCGATCACTTATGGGGCAGTTGCGCGGGGAAGTAGAAGCAAGCTGACATCTATGGGGAATCAGCTTGAAAAGATTCAAAGACTGGCGTGTGTCTGCATAACGGGCGATGGGGTCGTGCCTGACAGCAGCAATGGAACTGCTGCTGGATCTGACTCTGTTTCACCTTGTCGTGGAAAGGGCCGCCAGATCGGCGATTGTAAGGTTCAGCAAGGAAATAAAATAATTGGGAGCAGAGACCGGAACATCCTCGCTGCCAAAATCCTCTGGCTGGAAGTACCAAAAAATATAACATTTCAGCAATGTGTAGTAGTAAAGCCGATTGGAGCGAGGAATCCTCAGCATACCAGATAGAGCAAAATGCTATCATGTGGAATACATATGGTTCGAAGACGAAGGAAGGTACTGATGCAGGAGTGTTTGGACCTAGTACCAAATATTTCGAATCCATGGGAACATTCCCAAGTATCTTCCAAGCAGACGTACACGCAATCGAAAGATGTGCACAATTCAACCTCAACAGGAATTTTCGCAAAAAAAACGAATTGCTATCCGCAAGCAGCCATCAAGGCCTTAGCTCTTACACCATCAGATCCAAACTGGTATGGAACTGTGTGGGAAAGCTAAACAAGCTTGGCAGAGAAAATAAAGTAACGCTATACTGGATAGAAGGACACACTGGTATAGACGGAAATGAAGAAGTCGATTACCTAGCAAACAAGGAATCCAGTAAAAGAAACCTTTTGCGGTATGAGTTTGATTACCATCCACAAAAGTTTAGATGGAGAAATAAGAGAAAAATGGATGAAAACCTGTAAAAAACTACCAGGGTTGAGACAATCCAAAGTAATCCGGAGATCTGTTAACCAGAAAAGAACAAAATCTTGCCTAATCTGAGACTAATCAGGAACAAGCTTAGAATTCTGGCAGGAGTACTGACGGGACTCTGCAGACTCGGAAAAGACCTTAGGCCAAGAGGAAGATGACAGATGCAGATTCTGTGGTTCGGCAGAGGAAACCCCAATACATCTGATCAAAGACTACGGAGCACTGCTCCGCAAGAGTCAGATGTATCTTGGGGCCCACTGCTTGAACGCACAGGGGTTGCAGTACTTGAATCTCACCCAGATCCTGAAATTCTTGAAGGAATCAGGACTAGAGGAGGCGCTCTAAAGGGGTAAGTATACCAGCGTTTAGAGGAATAGAGTGGGGTACAATAGATATACGAAGGTCGCCATACAAGTCGTCACCACCAATACTACAATCTACCACATTTCGAAAGCGCCATGATGCTACAGATTAGAGCAAACGCCGTAAACATAAACATCATACAAGTATATGCGCCTACATCAGATGAAGCCGTTGCGATAATTGAAGAATTCTACGAGCAACTTAAAACTGTCATTAACTACACAAGGACCAAATAAACATAGTGATGGGTGCTTTTTATGCTAAGGCTGGGGTAGATAAAAAAGGCTATATCGTTCGTAGTTTTGGCCTCGGCAAACATAATGAGAGAGGAAATCGCCTCGTTCAATGTTGTGAAGAAGAAGATTTTGACACCTTCTTCGAGTTGCCGGCAAGAAGATTATACACATGGACTACCTGACTATACACCACAAAGGTCATACGCAACCAAATAGATTACATAGCATTGGTGAAAGATTCCGTAACTCAGTCAAAGCTGTAAAAACGTACCCTGAAGTGGTCAAAAAAGGTACCCTGAAGCAGACAAACGCAACTCCGATCACAATTCAGTAATTGGTAAGCTACAAGTTAGGCTAAAGAAAATAGCACGAAAAAACCGCGCTGCAATACATAATGATGGGTGATTTTAATGCTAAGGCTGGGGTAGGTAAGTAAGGTTACATAGTTGGTATTAGTTCGTAGGCCTCGGCAAACGTAATCAGAGAGGAGATCGCCTTGTTCAATTTTGTGAAGAAGAAGACCTGATTTTGACGAACACCTTCTTCAAGTTGCCAGCAAGAAGGCTACACACATGGACGTTACCTGCACATAAAACGTTACCACAAAAGATTATACGAAACCAAATAGATTACAAAGCCATTGGTGAAAGATTCAGAAACTCAGTCAAAGCTGTAAAAACGTACCCTGAAGTTGTAAAAACGTACCCTGAAGCAGACAAACGCAACTCCGATCATAATTCAGTAATTAGTAAGCTACAAGTTAGGCTAAAGAAAGCAGCATGAAAAACCTGCGCTCCGATACTAGACATGAGAAGGTTGAAGGACACGAGAGATGAAGAACACGAAGGTTGCAGGACAAGACAATAACACATCAGTAACACAGAAGAAAAGTGGAACATCTTCAAACGCCTTATCCAAAATACGAGCCAAAATTACTTGAACAAGAAAGAAAGAGTGGATGACGAATGAAATTCTTCAGCTAATGGAACTCAGAAGACACGCTAAACAGCTAAATACCACCAGATATACAAAGATCCACAATATGATAAGACTGCAAATAAGACTGGCTAAGGTAAGATGGCTAACAGCTAAATGTGATAAAATTAAAATTAAATGATAACTTTATTATGCACCGCAAAGTAAAGGCGAGAAATGATGAGAACCAACAGGAAAAAACGCCATCAAGTTTAACTAATGATAATGGTAGATCTGTAATCGAAGTCACAAAAAGTATGTACCAGAACTTTTCAATGACAGCAGATCAGACCACCATAATATTACCGCTACTAGTAACGACGGACCGACCATTACAAAAGACGAAGTTCAAAAAGCCATAACATCAATGAAGAGTCAGCCGGTCCAGATAACATCCACTCTGAAATGATTCACTTATGTTGCAACTCGCACCCATAATGCCTGACTATCATCACTGACTTACTTAATCAAAGTATTGTAGCTTTGATTAAGTAAGTCGGTGATGATGGTCAGGAATTGCCAGTACCTAACCAGTAACCTTGCAACCTTGACCAGTAACCTTGGCCAGTAACCTTGCCAGTAGACTGGATTACCTCTATGTTTGTTACAATTCTCAAGAAGCCATCTTCGAAAAGATGCGACGAATATAGACTGAGCAGACTAATTAACCACATTGTCAAGATATTTTTCATACATGCCCGGATCTATCGTTGGTGTGTGGAACATGTGGAAGAGATGCAATTTGGCTTTCGGAATGCGCTCAGAACGAGAGACATTTTCACAGTCCAAGTCATGATAAAGGAGATGTACGGACATGGAACGAGATGTACACGTTTATTTCATTGACTTCGCCAAAGCGTTTGACACCATACAACATGATACATTGAGCCAGGTGTTACAGAAAACCGGCATCGATAAGAAAGACTTACAATAATTATCGCAAACTTGAATTGTGGATAAAAGTGGACAACATCAACTAACAAGAAGTATGCGTCCGGAGAAGCGTGAGGCAAGGTTGTGTACTATCTCCAATCTTGTTCAACAAAATTTTACAAGAAGCATTAAACGCAAACAAAGGTATTAAGATGAATGGCGAAAACCTGATACGCTGATGATACCATCATAGCAGCAAACACCTTGGAGAATCTACAGAAAATAATAAACAAGGTCAAAACCACAAGCGAAAGGTATGGACTCAGATTAAACACCTCAGAGACAAAATACATGGTGATATCTAAAAACGAGGGACAACACCAAGATGCACTAATACTTGGCAATGAACGCGTTGAGAGAGTAGAGAAACATGTCTATATGGGTACCCTCATAAATGGTGACTGGGAGCACTTCAAAGAAACTCGTGCAAGAATAGAACGGGGCAGATCTGCGATTTGTCTTTTTATCTTGAAATCCGAATGGTAAATAGCACCTTACCACTCGGATTTCAAGATGAAGAGACAAATCGGAAGAATATGCATGTTCTTCTACAAGGCGTAGAGACCTGGACATTGACAGAGGCGACGCAAAATAGGCTAGAGGCTTTCGAGTTTTGGATATATAGACGCATCTTGCACATATCATGGATTCATCATATCACAAATGAAGAAGTACTCCAACAAATTGGTAAAAATAAAAAACTGCTCAACATCGTCATAGAAGCTGCAAGGAAGCTGCAATATTTAGGGCATATAATGCGAAATAACAAATATCGCATAATACAATTAGTCATGGAAGAAAGAGTAGATTGCAGAAGAGGACCAGGCAGACCACGAGATCGTGCGCAGGCAACTAGCCACTTGCTGGCGGTGTTGTTGCGGTCGTCGCCGTTGATCGAATTGTGTGTGTGTGCTTGCTTTTCGGCAAAATACAAGTGAGCGAATTTAAGCGAGCGCTTGAGCCGTGACGACGGCGCGCAGGGGCGATAGCCCCTAGCGCGCGCGTTCTCCCAGTTCCCGTTTCTTCCTTCCTCACCAAGTACATGCACACTTCGTGCAAAGCACACAACCTTGATTACCCTGAAAGGTGGACCACTTGGCTCGTGGGTCGATGAAAAACGCAGCTAATTGCGCGTCATATTGTGAACTACAGCAGGGCACATGAGCATCGACATTTTGAACACACATTGCGGCTCGCGGATACTGTTCCTGGGCCACTCCTGTCTGGGGATCGTTTTCGTTCTAAGACTGTCCGGTCTTTCCGAAAAGTCGCTCCTCGGAGCGTCCGATCGGATCGACGTCGGGGCTTAAGCTGGGGGTTCGCGGGCGTCTGAAGTCCGCGTCTCCTTAAGTCACGGATTTTTCGTTGACTTCGTCATCGACCGACGTTCTCTAACGTTCGTTAGTGTCGTCGTCGTCGCCTATTGGGGATCCGGCAGGAACACACATGCGAGGGTAGAGAATCTGGCCTCTGCGGGGACCGTTTCCGTGCGTCTCGTCGTCCCGATCACGATGTTGTCGTGTCCTAGTGTGAACTAGCGACGTCGACGGCGGCAACGATCCGGAAACTTCGGGCTCGTTCCACTCGGCTCTGTACTAAAGCGGAAACGTTAAACGCGTGCCTCCCGTGCGTCGAGAGCTAACCGATGCTGGCGGTATTGTTGTTGCGGTCGTCGCCGTTGATCGAATTGTGTGTGTGTGTGCTTGTTTTTCTGCAAAACACAAGTGAGCGAATTTAAGCGAGCGCTTGAGCAGTGACGACGGCGCGCAGGGACGATAGCCCCTAGCGCGCGCGTTCTCCCAGTTCCCGTTTCTTTCTTCCTCAACAAGTACATGCACATTTCGTGCAAAGCACACAACCTTGATTACCCTGAAAGGTGGATTACTTGGCTCGTGGGTCGATGAAAAACGCAGCTAATTGCGCGTCATATTGTGAACTGCAGCAGGACACATGAGCATCGACATTTTGAACGCACATTGCGGCTCGCGGATACTGTTCCTGGGCCACTCCTGTCTGAGGATCGTTTTCGTTCTAAGACTGTCCGGTCTTTCCGAAAAGTCGCTCCTCGGAGCGTCCGATCGGATCGACGTCGGGGCTTAAGCTGGGGGTTCGCGGGCGTCTGAAGTCCGCGTCTCCTTAAGTCACGGATTTTTCGTTGACTTCGTCATCGGCCGACGTTCTCTAACGTTCGTCAGTGTCGTCGTCGTCGCCTATTGGGGATCCGGCAGGAACACACATGCGAGGGTAGAGAATCTGGCGTCTGCGGGGACCGTTTCCGTGCGTCTCGTCGTCCCGATCACGATGTTGTCGTGTCCTAGTGTGAACTAGCGACGTCGACAGCGGCAACGATCCGGAAACTTCGGGCTCGTTCCACACGGCTCTGTACTAGAGCGGAAACGTTAAACGCGTGCCTCCCGTGCGTCAAGAGCTAACCGATGCCTTCTGCTTCACGGCAGCGAGCGGTAGTGTGTTTTTGTTGCTGCAATTTAATTCACACATACCCGTGTGTTGGGGCGTGCGAGCGCCACTTCGTGTAGGATCTCTGTCGAACTCCTGGATTGAGAACTTACGCCAGTAGTTTGGCCTTACATCAATTCAATTGTTTCGTCAACCAGTTGATAAAGCTAAGATTGCCATGTTAATCGCCAGCATACGCAGCGGATAGGTCACTCTAAGAAAAAGTATCATACACAGTTTTAATATGCATTTAATTTAGATTCATTTAGAAAAAGATTCAATCAATTCAGATTACCTTGGCGAAAGTTTCGGGCAAAAATTCTAAGGTTCTTTTTTATATCCGCTAATTTCAGGTTTACGTTTCATCAAAACAGAAAAAGATTATTATTTGTTTGTTCTATAAAAGATTTCGCGTCTTTTGATGTATTATATGCAAATATCCATGACATGTCAAAATTCGCGAAATCGAAGAAAGAGCCTTAAAAAATCGCGATTTTCGACACCTCTCCGATTTTTACATATTGTACATCAAAACACGCAGAATTTGACACAGATTACGCTAATATAAATCATTATGCAATTTAGTTTACAATAAGTTAAGAAAACTTAAAAAACTAAACAATTTTTAACCATGTGAAAACACTTTGTTATATTTACAGCGATATCTTTAAAAGGGACAAAAGTGGTAGGATTAGTTTAACATTTTCTGGAAGCTTAAAACGCTTTAAATTTGTATAATTTATTAATATTGCTTCATACAATAAGTCTATGGTCCATTTTTTAAGAATGCAGTAACTGGAAACCTGATTTACACTATGACAAATGTTCAATCTAGTTACAAAACTTGGCGCTAAATTCAAATATAGTTACTTGAATATAAAATTGGTAATTTATCATGTGATGGGTTGCTCAATTAGTCAAGCACTTGGCTCTCGAGTCAGATAGCGTGGGTTCGAATCCCACGCAGAACTAGAGCAGTTTAATTAAAAACTAATGGCTGCAACCCATCACTCAATTCCACAACCCGTACTTACGTAGTAAGTCTCCACAAAATCTCCATAAAATTTGAAATAAATCCCCAAATTAGTTTTTAAGAAAATTAAGTTTGAAAATTTCAATGTTTAGAAATTTGATTTTCAAGGTAGAATTTACAAAAAAAAACCGGCCAAGTGCGAGTTGTGACTCGCGCACAGATGGTTCCGTACAAACTTGTAAGTAAGGTATCATTGAATTCTGTAAAACCAGTTTTCTTATTTTAAAAACCGGTTTTCGAATGTGTCAAATTTATTTGAACAACCGGTTTTTTAAAACCGGGTTTGAAAAACCGTCAAACTCTAATCATAATCGTCTTGTTCGCTTTCTTTTTATAACTTTCAAAATTATCACGTAATTCAGACGTATCACACAAAACAATGGAAAACGTTGTCTATAATTGTGATAGTTCTAGCAGTGTTTGTGCTTATTATTAAGGGTACATGCCTTTCGAGGAGAAATATTATGAAGTTGCAGTATGGGGATTAGTTTGTCTAACCACAGTAACTTTTTTTATTGTGGTTTGGTGGAAACTCTCACTAAACCCCCTTTTCTACATGGCTTTTCAGTATGCGGCACCCCGGTTACGGGTATTTTGCATTCCTTCAGGATGGGCTGTCCGGACGGTTAGTGCCTCCCTGGTTGAAAATGCCTCCTCGTCGGGACCTAACCGAGCAGGACATAACCGAGGAGGATCTAACTGTATACAACCCATATGCTTCTGGTGCCTGACAATACCACGCAACACATCAGTGTATTTTCATAAGTTTCTAATAGTAAATTCGCATTTTTCTTGTAATGAAACTACATATTTACGGTATTATTTTTCCCTTTACATGTGCTGTAAGACACACCTTCTTGCTAAATTTCATGATTCTAGGTCAACGGGAAGTACCCTATAGGTTTTGATTCCCTTGTGAAATGGCAAAATATGCGACATAAATGGTCATATCTTTTAATCGCGATGACATAAGTTTGATTTCACAGCTGAAAGAGACCGCAGACCCGAGTATTTGATACAAATTTCAACTTGTTACCTCTACGCGTTCCTGAGAAAAATGACAGACAGACGAACGGACGGACAGACAGACAGACGGACGGACGGACAGACAGACAGACAGACGGACAGACAGACAGACAGACGGACAACAAAGTGATCCTATAAGGGTTCCGTTTTCGGTACGGAACCCTAAAAAGGAAAGGGGCCTAAAAATAAACCAGGAAAAACGAAGTTCATGGAAGTAAGCAGTTCACAACTAACAAATTAGTACACATAGCAAACTCCGAGTTCCAAATAGTAAATGCTTCACATACGTGGTCTGTTAGAAAAGTATCCGATCTTTAGCCGGTAAAAAACTGTCATACCTGGAGCGTTGGAAACCTAATCACCCACAAAAGAAGTCTCCTTGGGACTCCACACAGTTCTCCCAGCGGTGCCGCCATTTAGCTCGGCTGTCGTTGTAGTCATAATGTCCTCTCTTGTCTGAAATTGCGTCCTTTCTAAAAATAAGGTCCTATCAATGGCCTCTTGACTTTGGGGAACAGCCAGAAGTCGCAGGGGGGCCATATCAGGAGAGTAAGGAGGCTGTCGAACCAGAGGAGTCTGGTTTTTCGCCAAAACATTGTGAACCAAGTGCGAAGAATGTGCTGGAGCATTGTTGTGATAGAGTCGCCAATTTCCTGATGACCACAACCAGTCGCTTGCGCCGCACAGCATCACGTAGGCGACATAGGACATCCCTATAGTACTCCCTATAGTCGTTCTATATATATATATATAGTCGTCATTTTACTTGCATTGAAAAACCGACGAGAGCACTACACACTACGTACGGTAGTACTCTTAGGCAACCGTGGGGTTTAAACTGCCTAAACCCTTCTCTGGTAAAAATGTTATCGTTCGGATTCGACGTTAAACCGCTAGGTTCCTCATATTCAATCCTTAGTGCTGAGGTTGGATATGTGGCAGAGAAGAGGCCGGTGCCCCAGCAGTGGGGACATAAAAGGCTGATGACGTAAAGTGAATTTATTATTGATTTCATTGAATATCTTATTATTATTGATTAACCCTTTGCACTCCAAACGATTTTTAATATGACCTATCAATCTACCTTGCATTGTCGCCAAAGCGGCGACAACGGAGAGTAAAGGGTTAAATACTCCAAATGGCAACATTAGCAATAAAATACAAAGAAATAAATGGAGGAAATCGCAAAAAATCTAAATGATACAAACAGATCAGATGATAATTGGGAATTGACACGGCAGCTATTGACAACAAACAGCTGCAAATGTATGTGAAAAGAAAGAAAGAAAAGAGGTTGAGATGGAGAAGTAAATATCGTCGGTGTGAACTTCTCCTCGATTTAAGCCAATCAGAGAACAAGGTCAAATAAGCCCTATCTTCCCTGTACTGCATTCTTAAAAAAAATGGACTATAGATACACTGTTTAAAAACAACGTCGAAATTTAGAAATTTTGTCTGCAACAAGCAATAACTTTGAAACCAAACACTCAATTGCATTCACACTTACTAATATTTTTAACTTGATTCCAAGTAATAATTTTGCAACGCGAAAATCCACGCGAAGGAAGCCGCGGGCTATAATACCTAGTCTCAATATAAGAAGAAGTAGACTGAATATATTAATTGTTTTTAATTGCAGTGTTTGAGTTGGTACAGTGAAATCTATTTAGTTTATAGATGTAAGAGAAGGAAAAAATCGATGGTAAATAAAAGAGGATGTAATCAATTCGTGTAGCGAGTTAATGTTTAATTTAATTTAATTGTCTGTTTTACAAATTGGAAATGTGAGTTTTATAAAGTTTTATATGCGCGAAGGCAACGGAAAAGATAGAAAGCTTGTTAAAAGCTAGTAAAAACAGATAAGGAGGCAATTTGGCCGTTTGTGCTCAGGGAATGTAAATTGCACGGCCGCAAACGTTAGAATCTTAAAGCTGTTTTAATTAGTTTTTCAGGCAAACCGATAAGGTGGCAATTTCGTCTTTATTTGTAAAATGGCTCGAGCTGGCATTTAAATTACCGTTTTCACCTTTGATTTCATATCATTTACACAAACGCACATCAAACTCCCTATATACACCACATACTCAATATTCAAATTTCACAACATTTACTTTAACGACAAACCTATTCTATCAATTATTCACACAAACGCAGTCTTACGCACATACGCACTTTGTTATCATCTTTCATTTTAATTATTTCTTATCATCTATCATTTTAATTCAATAATAACCGAGGTTTTTGCACAATACTTTGACTTAATTTGACTTTACTATAATCTTCTACAATGAACTTTCGAATGTTTAATTTCCACTAGATTAACCACTACGTTAATGATATATTTTATTGTTAATCTCGCGATTACGTAAAACAATAAGAGTAATAATCCGTTTGGTAGCCGCGGGTTAGAATTCCTGCGCGGAATGTAGCAAGTCCGCGATGTATTTTTTGCACAAAAGGTTGGCATATGTGGACAGCCCGGAGCCAACAAACGTTTTCGTTCTACAGTTACCCGGAAAATTGTTCGCCAACAAAAACCAAGATAACGATCTACGAAAACGATAATAAACAATGCGAACGGGAGCGAGGGAGAGAGAGAGATTAGAAACCAGCGCGCTTGATTGTGGAGTGTGGCTGACTGACACTTCTATTATATGTTATTATCGGCTGGTTCTGCTCCTTTAACGTTTAGTTTGAAAGTAATTATTGGGTTGCGCGGCTCGCTAGATGGCTAGTTTTCTACCATTAACATACATACTTAATCCATTTGAATAACAACCGATCGTTCACTACTCGACAGCAAAAACCCAATGATTCTAATTAGACTGCAAGACTAACTTCTAACGCTATCATCATCTCCGACCTTTCAAACAACTTATCTCATTAGCCTCAACCAACAGATTACCATTCCGCTCGAGTAAATCTTATCTACAAAATACAATTTTCCCTACTCTCTGCTTTCTATCTATCTATATAATATACATAATATATAACCTATGTATATATAAAATAAATAATAATATATGGTATACATAATATATCTAAATAATATCCTTAATACATACTTATCTAACGTGAGTCCCTAAAGTCTTGGAATCCACTTTTGTCATAAATTTGAAGAAGTAGGTCATTTCTTAATTCCATACATAAAATTAAACAAATTATCAAATGTCATTTTTAAGTAGCTGTCAGTGGTCTTGAGGTTATGTCGCATTGTTTTTAGTGTTAAATTCAACACTTATTTATATTATAGTGTTGTGAATTATAACATTAACAAAGAAGAACAAACATTACAACAGATGTTGAATGTGTTGTCCATTTTCACGAATACACAAATTAATTCGCCGTTTTATTTAACACATTTTGTAATACTGTGTTGTCTATCTCTTCGCATTTTCTTATTACATTGTTTCGCAGATCTTCTACTGTATGCACTGGACTGCTGAATACTGAATTTTTTAAATATGGAAAAAGAAAAAAGTCCAGAGGAGTTAGATCATAAGAACGTGCTGGAAATCGGTCTTTGCTTATTGACCTGTCGTCGAAGAATTCCTTAAGATAATTTAATGTTTCACAGGCACTGTGCGGTCTAGCAGAATCTTGTTGGAAGAAGCCATTTTGGAGTTTATCATCATGAAGTTCGTTAATAAATTGTTGCAAAATAATGGCTCTATAAGTGGCAGCGTTTAAATTACCATCGAAAAATATTGGGCTGATAATTCTGCGTATTGACATTGCTAACCACACACCAACTTTAGCTGCGTGAAGATGGCCCCCGAAATTGAAAAAATAAAAAACTTAAAATGCGATCCGTTTGACCAAGATTTGACCATGATTGACCACCAAATAAATTTGTTTGTCCACATTCCGTTCAAAAGATATTATAAAAAAATGATCGGGGATGACCCCAAAATGCATTTTTTCTGTATTTGAGAATGGTATCTTAAAAAACATCGTTTGACAGGTCTATAAAGCTGACACCCCCACCTCTTCAAAATTAAAATTTGATAACACCAGTATTATGTGTTCTTTATATGCTAATTATGTGCCGCAATAGCGATTTTTGTGCTCGAAGCCTTCAATGAAAAAATCATTCTTTACTAATGGGGGTGCTAGCTTACGAGTCAAGCTAGCACCCACCCATCCAAAAAATTGCGATACCGATACCAAATAAGTACTAGAATTATGTGCTATTTATGTGCTTTTCAAATACCTTGGAGCGAATTCCCTAACTCAACCCCTTGTGCGAGAAACTCACCCCGAACGGAATGAGCCATGAGAGGCGAAATCTATAATAATCGAGCAAACAAGTTTTAACCAACGCGATATTGTTGCAATAATTATGTGTTCTCCAGATATTATATTCCCGATTTTTGTGCTCCCACCCTTGTACGAAAAATTCACCTCGAACTCTATTAGCCTTAAGAGGTAAAATCTTTAATAATTGAGAACAGAAATTTTAAATAACGCAAAATTATTTCAATAATTATGTGCTCTTCCGATATGTTATTTACGATTTTTGTGCTCAAATCCTTGTGCGAAAACTCACCCCGAACGGAATGAGCCATACGAAGTGATATCTATAATAATCGAGCACACAAGTTTTAACCAACGCGGTATTGTTGCAATGATTATGTGTTCTCCAGATATGATATTCGCGATTTTTGTGCTCGCACCCTTGTACGAAAAATTCACCCCGAACTGTATGAGTGTAGGAGATGAAATCTTTAATAATCGAGAACAGAAATTTTAACCGGTGCGACATAGTTGCAATAATTATGTGCTCTCTAGATATGCTATTCGTGATTTTTGTGCTCGCATCCTTGTACGAAAAATTCACCCCGAACTCTATTAACCTTAAGAGGTAAAATCTTTAATAATCGAGAACAGAGATTTTAAATAACGCAAAATTATTTCAATAATTATTTGCTCTCCAGATATGCTATTCACGATTTTTGTCTTCGCACCCTTGTACGAAAAACTCACACTGAACTGTATTAGCCTTAAGATGTAAAATCTTTAATAATCCAGAACATACATTTTAAATGACTCAAAATTGTTTCAATAAATATGTGCTCTCCAGATATCTTATTTACGATTCTTGTTCTCAAACCCTTGTACGAAAAATTCACCCCGAACTGCATGAGCCCTAAGAGGTGAAATCTATAATAATGGCGCACATAAATTTTAATCAACGCGATATTGTGTCAATAATTATGTGTTTTAGAGATATATAATTCGCGATTTTTTTGCTCGCACCCTTGTACGAGAAATTCACCCCGAAATATATGAGCCATAAGAGGTGAAACTTTTAATAAACGAGAACGTAAATTTTAAATGACGCAAAATTGTTTCAATATAGATGTGCTCTCCAGATATGCTTTTTACGATCTTTGTTCTCAAACCCTTGTACGAAAAATTCACCCCGAACTGCATGAGCCCTAAGAAGTGAAATCTATAACAATCGAGCACACAAATTTTAACCAACGCGACATTGTTGCAATAATTATGTTGAAATATATGAGCCATCGTCATGATAAATTTTCTGCAACTACCAATCAAAATTCGAATTTCTGGTGAAGGGACAGGTCATTACAGCACTCCGGAGAAACAAATCGTGGGTCGAGTGTGACGATTTGCAAGAAGGAGGGAAACGAAGAAACTTAGACTTCAAGGTGACACCACATCTCATTGTGTACACCATTTATATATATATATATATATATATATATATATATATATATATATATATATATATATATAATATATATATATATATATATATATATATATATATATATATATATAAAGAGTAAATTTTATAAAAATTACTACGCAAACGGTAGAATTCGGGTAATACGATTAACAGAAAAAACTCAAATTCTTCTTAAGTCGAAGTTTCGATTTATTGATTAAATTTTTTCAAGACCTACAAAATTATTACAGAAAATTACAAAAAACAAGTGAAAGATGTTATTGATTACTTACAAAGAAGGTAATGAACAATTAATTAAGACGTGTAACATCATATAACTTGACCAACAGTGTGGGTTACATAATCGTTGCTGTAAAACGAGCCATGGTGAAGTTTAATTTCGGTGTTTGAAATTTAATATTTAGTTTACAAAATGTCGGACACCAACCCGATCGGCACAGCACAAGGAAACCAACAAAACCTTTTCGTTCTATTAAAATAAATTAAAGTTGAAAAAAACATTTTTTTTTCTTTTTCTCAATTGAGCTGCGAAGGTGCGCATTGGGAAAGATCGTGACATTAGAAGGACACAGGAGTCACAAGCACACAGGAAAAAGAATATTTAACTAATGTTTGAAGACATACAGTTCGAAAAATTTTTTTTGTTTGAAACCGCCACTACGTCGCAGTTTCCCAGAAACCCAGGCAATCTGGACGATCCCTAGATCTTCTTAGAAAAACAGGAGCTCAACGACCCCCATTTAAGGAAATTGTATAACAGTAGAACCACTAGAGACCACGAAACCGCAGCACAAATAGAGAATAAATAGCAAAACAGAAACCACCCATCAAGTTAACTGTGTCTAGACTTCGCCCAAGTCATGAGCCAAACATACATATTGCTCAACCCGTCCATGTCCTTCCTTGAGTTCATGGCTGCACCGGCGTTATGAATGAAACACATTTCCAAGAAAAGTCTCTTAGATAAGCTTGGCTCCCTTGCAAGAACTTTCAGGTCATCGTAATTGACCCTATGGTCCTTGTCATTGCAATGTGTTGCTAAGGCGCAAGAGTGGGGTTTTAGTCTGCAATCACTTCTGTGATTGGCCAGTCTGGATGACAATCTTTGGCCGGTCTGACCAACGTACACAAGCTCACACTCGGCACACGGAATGCGATAGATTACATTTGATTGCATTAACGTGGGGGTTGAATCTTTAAGGCGACTGAAAGATCTGCTGATGGTGTTATAACATTTATCCGCTATAATGGCTGGGCTCTTGTTCTTAAAAATTGATTTTATTCTGGGGGACAGTGATTCTACAAAGTGTAAGCTCTTGAATATTTTCGTGTCGTCCTCTGCGACCACCTCAGCGACAGGTTGTCTTGTAGGATTGGAGAACAACAACTTCCTAAGTACTGTTGTGGGATAGTTGTTCTTCTTTAGGATATTAAACAATCTCTCTAAACTATCATTACGAAGATCTGGATGTACAATCTTGAATATCCTCGTCTTAATACCCAAAACTACATTCAGCTTGTGCTGAAAAGGAGCGCAGGAAAAGTAATTCAGGTATCTGCCCGAACTGGTAGGTTTCTGGTACCAATCTAAATTAATGCGGTTGTCATTTGTCCTGATAATCAGGGTGTCTAAAAAGGGTAGAGTATTATTATTTTCAGATTCAATTGTGAAGGTAAGACGTTCGTTATATGAGTTGAAGGCTCTTAGGACCTCAGTTTTGGACCCTTGCGGGATGGCACAGACAATATCATCCACATATTGCCACAAAAATGGGATTTCGAAATTAAGTTTGTCCAAAGAAAGCTTAATTAAAGTGTTCATAACAATCTCCGCTGCCACCGGAGATAAGCGCGATCCCATGGGGGTTCCGAAAATCTGAAGGAAAAACTTATTTTCAAACGAAAAATACGTCGTATCAAAAATGAATTCAATAAGTTCCAAAAAAACCTTGCGGGGTATTTTGCAAGATGGGCGAATCAACTCCCAATTTGATTTGATAATATCCAAAAATAACTTTGACGGTATATTAGTGAACAGCGATGACACGTCCAGAGACACCAATTCATGACCATCGGGTACTTGGTAATTATTTAAGGCAGTGGCGAATTCAAAAAGAGTCTTTAATTCTGAACACGTTGTAGTCAGCGAAGGACGTGTAAAGAATATTCGAAATGAACCTAGCCAACTTTTCGGAGTGAGATTGAACTGAAGAAACAATGGGAGTTAATGGAAAATTTTCTTTATGGATCTTAGGTAAGCCGTAGATTTTAGGGGGCATAGCATTGTGTACAATTAAGGTTTTGTACGTAGTTTGGTCTATGTAACCTTTGTTTTTAAGTTTCTTAACCAATTCATTGTTTCTTCGTTCAAACCCACAGGTGGGGTCTCTATCTAAGGGAGCATAAGTGGCTGCATCTGACAGAAGGTCGACAATCCTGGATCGGTAATCCTCTTTTTTCAAAATGACCGTTGCATTGCCTTTATCGGCTTTGAGAACCAGTAGTTCTGGATGTGTTTTGAGGAACCGGTCACATGACCGTCGAGGGTCTGGCAGTGCCGCCCTAAAGTTCTCCAGTTTATTAATATGATTCGAAACCACATAAGTAGCTTCAGCTCTACACAGATCTTTTTTGGAAGTGCGTACCTCTTCAAGCAAGTTTTCAATGTCAGCCAAGATGTCGTATAAGGGGAAATTTTTAGGGTTATATGGGAAATTGAACTTAGGGCCTAGCGCCAGAAAATTTTTGACTTCTTTGGGGATCGTGACATCGGAAAGGTTTTTTATCCACTTCTCTGGAGGGTCGTTTTTACCAATTAGAGATATATGTATATATATATATATATATATATATATATATATATATATATATATATATATATATATATATCAACACAATTAGCATAATTGGCATTATTTAAGAAATAATATGTTTTTCATGACTATAAGTGGACTTACGCCACTTTCAAAATCAATGAAATAACATTTTCAAATCTTTAGAAGCCGCAAGTCCATAGGTATAGTAAATTTGCCTTGAAACAATAATAAATGTATACAATTTATGTTACAAAATAAAAATACAAATCAACTTTTATTCTTTGTTAACTAATTTTTACATTTCAATTTATATTGTTTTATACTTTAAAATAACTATGGTGGTAAAAATAGTACTTACTTAAGTACTTATATTTTTGGTTTGTAAGTGGTTTCGTTCTTTATATAGTGGTGCTAACTTATTGTTATTGTAGTTATTTCTAAAGTTTTTCGGTCTTCCCCATTGCTGAGATAAATCCAATGTTTAGAATGGAGCATCCTCGTTGTAGTTTTGTAAAATAACTTATATGGATCGCCTAGATTAGATTCCTAAAATCTTATCCAACATATTTTAGACCAATTTACTCTTTCACCATCAGTTTTTTCCAGCCTTTTAAAAATCGCGTTCGCCATAGTTCAAATGCACTCACATTTTACTACAGTTACAATGAACTTATTCTTCGGATTTTTTTTATGACTTTTTATGGCTAACAATAAGAGTGTGAACCTGTGTAAGTTCTGTGAACCTCTGGATATGATGGTTTCATCCCAGACATACATGTGAACAGTTCGGAGTGAATTTTTCGTAAAGAGGTGCGAGTACAAAAATCGCGAATATCATATCTGAAGGGCACGTAATTATTGCAATAATTTAGCGTCATTTAAAATTTCTGTTCTCAATTATTACAGATTTCACTTATTAAGGCTAATACAGTTCGGGGTGCAATTTTCGTACAAACGTGCGAGCACAAAAAATACGAATAGCATATCTCGAGAGGACATTATTATAGCAACAATTGTGATTCGGTTAAAATTTATTTGCTCTATTATTATAGATTTCACCTCTTATGGCTTATACTGTTCGGGGTGAATTTTTCGTACAAGGGTAGCACAAAAATCGCCAGTTAAAATTTATATTCTCGATTATTAAAGATTTCACTTCTTAAGGCTAATAGAATTGGGGTGAATTTCCCGTATAATAGTACGAACACAAAACTCTTAAATTGCATATCTGGAAAGCACATAAATATTGAAATAATTTTGCGTTATTTAAAATTTCGGATCTCGATTATTAAAGATTGTACCTCTTAAGGCTAATATAGTTCAGGGTGAATTTTTCGTACACGGGTTTGAGAACAAAATCGTAAATAACATATCTGGAGAGCACATAATTATTGATACAATTTTGCGTCATTTAAAATATATGTTCTAGATTATTAAAGATTTTGCCTCTTAATACAGTTCAGGGTGAGTTTTTCGTACAAGGATGCGGAGACAAAAATTGCAAATATCATACCTGGAGAGCATATAATAGTTGCAACAATATCTTGTCGGTTTAAATTTCTTTGCTCGAGTATAAAAGATTTCACCTCACCGTTCGGGGTGAATTTTTCGTACAAGGGCGCGAGCACAAAAATAGCATATCTAGAAAGCACATAATTATTGCAACTATTTCTCACCGGTTAAAATTTATATTCTCCATTATTAAAGATTTCACCTCTTATGGCTCATTCTGTTCGGGGTGAGTTTTTCAGGCAAGGGTTTGAGCACAAAAATCGTAAATAGCATATCTGTAGAGCACATAATTATTGAAACAATTTTGCGTTATTTAAAATTTGCGTTCTGGTTTATTAAAAATTTCACCTCTTCTGGCTCAGACGTTTCTGGGTGAATATCTCATACAAGGGTGAGAGCACAAAAATCGCGAATTATATATCTGGAGAACACATAATTATTGCAACAATATCGCATTGATTAAAACTTTTGTGCGCCATTATTATAGATTTCGCCTCTTAGGGCTCTTGCAGTTCGGGGTGAATTTTTGTACAAAGGTTTGAGAACAAAAATTGTAAATAACATATCTGGAGAGCACATAATTATTGAAACAATTTTGCGTAATCTAAAATGTATGTCGTTGATTATTAAAGATTTTACCTTGTAAGGCTAATACGCTTCAGGATAAGTTTTTCGTACAAGGGTGCGAATACAAAAATAGCGAATATCATATTTGGAGAGCATATAATAGTTGCAACAATATCGTGTCGGTTTAAATTTCTGTGCTCGAGTATAAAAGATTTCACCTCTTATGGCTCTCACCGTTCGGGGTGAATTTTTCGTTCAAGGCTGAGAGCACAAAAATCGCGAATATCATATCTGGAAAATACATAATCATTGTTACAATATCGCGTTGGTTAAAACTTGTGTGCTCGATTATTATAGATTTCGCCTCTTATGGTTCATTCCGTTCGGGGTGAGTTTTTCGCACAAGGGGTTGAGTAAGCGAATTCGCTCCAGAGTATAAAAGATTTCACCTCTTATGTGAGGCCCATAAGAGGTGAAATCTTTTATACTCTGGAGCGAATTCGCTTACTCAACCCCTTGTGCGAAAAACTCACCCCGAACGGAATGAACCATTTCGGGATGAATTTTTCGTACAAGGGCGCGAGCACAAAAATAGCATATCTAGAGAGCACATAATTATTGCAACTATTTCTCACCGGTTAAAATTTATATTCTCCATTATTAAAGATTTCACCTCTTATGGCTCAATCCGTTCAGGGTGATTTTTTCGCAGAAGGCTTTGAGCACAAAAATCGTAAATAGCATATCTGGAGAGCACATAATTATTGAAATAATTTTGCGATATTTAAAATTTCTGTTCTCGATTATTAAAGATTTTACCTCTTAAGGCTTATAGAGTTCGGGGTGAATTTTTCGTACAAGGGTGCGAGCACAAAAATCGGGAATATCATATCTGGAGAACACATAATTATTGCAACAATATCGCGTTGGTTAAAACTTGTTTGCTCGATTATTATAGATTTCGCCTCTTATGGTTCATTCCGTTCGGGGTGAGTTTCTCGCACAAGGGGTTGAGTTAGCGAATTCGCTCCAGGGTATTTGAAAAGCACATAAATAGCACATAATTGTAGTGCTTATGTGGTATCGGTATCCAAATTTTTCGGATGGGTGGGTGCTAGCTTGACTGTTAAGCTAGCACCCCCACTATTCAAGTTTGATTATTTCATTAAAGCCTTCGAGCACAAAAATTGCGATTGCGGCACACAATTAGCACATAAATAGCACATAATTTTAGTGCTATCAAATTTGAATTTTGAAGAGGTGGGGGTGCCAGCTTTATAGACCTTCGTTTGACCATGTTTGCCCACCATTTTTTTTCGATAAAATTTTTTTTGGGAACCTCAAAATCGATTTTTTAATATTAATTTTTTTTTTTTTTTTAGTGTTGAAGAACTTCGTTTGACCATGTTTGCCCATTTGAATACGGGGTGAAAAATTGAAACATACAGGTGGAGAATTTTAAGGAAAATGGGTTAACCTCAAATGATATTTCACGAATACTAAGAGTTACGTATACACCCTTGAAATATTTTTTTGCCTGCATAAGGGATGAAAAGTTGAAAGATGTTCAGATGTTCTTGGGTTATGTTATATTTGGGTATTTATATTTTGTTTATTATGGTTTTAAATTTTATGGTATTCAATTCTGGTATTTTGAGAAAACTCCGCTAAGAAGCCATAAATCACGACCTTGCCATAATAAAAGGTTATGACGTTATAACTTCCTTGTACCACATGAAGTATGAAGATGAATTTGGTGGATGTATAAAAGAAATGGAACTCGACGAGTTTTACTGCATATACGCTTCACCTTTACAAATTGCTCTCTACAAAAACAAAATTAAGACTGTGAAACAAATTCCAATTGATGGAACTGGTGGCGTCATCAAATCCATTAGAAAACCTAAGTGAACGAAATGTTCTTTCTTGTATCAAATGTTTACGGGAGGTGATGAAGAAATCAACCCAATTTTTCAAATGATTTCAGCCAAGCATGACACAATCACGATCGAATATTGGTTGAAAACATTTTTGAAATTAGCAGATCACGGACAAACGAAGTTTCATGTGACTTTTCGCTGGCCTTACTCAACGCCATCACATTGAGTTTCAACAAATGTCGTTTGGACGTGTATATATCAGCATGTTTCGAGTGGTTGCATAATGAGAACCTCCAACATCGGCTTCAATATTTCGTTCGACTGGATATCGCCCACCTCATCAAGATGATCTGCCGGAAGATAGTTTTTAATGGAACATCCGGAAAATTGAAAGACTTTTACGTCACATGCATTGGAGTCATGACAATTTGTGAAACATTGCAAGAATTCGAAAACGTTCTACTCGCTGTTCTTGTAGATGCTCTAAGCGAATGCGATGGTCAGGATGAAATGGGAGTTGGGAGACATTGTCAGTCAACAAAGGGATTTTAAAGACAACATTTCTTTTCGGCAGGATTAAAACGTTCACCTGCAAGGAACAAGACTCATCCATAGAAGATGGAGAGCAGTGTATCGACGAAGATCCTGAAGTTGAGAGGGATGTACGTCGTTTCGTAAAAAGCATTCTGATTTGTGCTGAAAAAGAGGCGAAACAATGTTCCAATTTTGATCGACCAAACGCTTATTATTTCCGGAAATTATTGAACCTCTATTCAAGTTGGCCCGATTCTTTCCCTCTGGGCGAATGTAATGAAAATGAAATTCGGGTCAAAATACGATGTAGGGAGTTTAGCAAATGTTACAGCTTACTTCAAGAATTTGAAAAACATTGACATGGGCGACGTTGCCGGTCCAATTCGCGCGGATATATTTATCGTCAAACATATACGTTCTATAGAAGCGACAAGTAAATTGTAGCGAACTGTTGATAAAAGCTGATAAAAAGCTGATTAAAAAGATGTTTAAAATCTGATTAAAATCTGATTCTTTTAAACTCTTCAATCTCTGATTGAAGAGTTTAAAAGCTGATTAAATTGGACGGAAAGTGGACGGTGGACGGAAAAAGTGGACGGTGGACGGAAAAAAGTGGACGGTGAACGGAAAGTGGATGGAAAGTGGACGGAAAGTGGATGGATAGAATGGGGCTTCTCGTACAACGGCTGTTCAATTTACTAATAAAGCTATCTACATCAATCCTTGAACCATCAATTCTATAGCTGACACAAGCTTGGATGATGTTCTGCTGGACCAGCTTCAATGTGGCTTTGTTGTGTTTGTTTCTGTAATCGAAGGATCTCCCGCATACTTTAATTACCTTGTTGGGTATTGTTGACTGTCTACAGCTCCAACTTTATCTTCTTGGAGGTTTAGGGTGAATATTCAGTATGTAGACTCAATAAGTCAATCAAAATGCGCCGGATGTATCAGGTGTTCAATGACTCGTCCAGACAGGTTGAAACAGGAAAATGCTGACTCGGTGGTTTTCAACAACGGTTTTCACCTTCCCACGATTCTATGCATGTATGACTCATCCAAATTTCTCAGAATACATCGAATAAGTTCAAACTAGCATCCAGATAAAATGAAACATGAAACTGATAGCGTTTCCTATCTTACGATTTAAATATGTCATACTTGCATGCATTTACAAGATCAAATACTAAATTAATTAGACCGCGTTTCTTATTGCGGTAGTTTTTAAATGCAGCGGTTGTAATTTTTAAACTGGACACGATTGTTTATATATTTCAAAGCGCCCGGTCCTAAGCGTGCGGTTACATAAACATTCACTGTCGTAGCTGTTAAAATAATGTTATTTTTTTGATACACATTTAAAATTTTCACGTTCAAATACTAAACTGATTACGTAAACTTAAAAGAAGGAATATCATTTCTCACTCCAAATTTAACCCTAACAGAAATACTTTTTTATTTATATTAAAATTTAAAATAATGCGAATGAGGTCACAGATGCATTTAAAATAACTTAAAAATTTCTCAGAACCACCCAGACAAGTTGAAACAGGAAAATGCTGACTCTGGCGGTTTTAACTTTCCTACGATGCTTTGTATGGATCAAAAACTATGTTAAACTCTTAATAGGATAAACACAATAATTCTATGAAACTGACAGTGCTTATTTCTACGGTCACGTTTCTAGAATAAACATAGAACAATTACAAGAAACTGATAGTCACGTTTACAGATAAGTTGAAACAGGCAAATGCTGACTCTACGGTTTTAACTTTACGATTCCTTGATCTATGATTCTTTGCATGGGTTCAATGACCAAAAACTAGGTCAAACTCTAAGATAAACACACAGATTAATGCCAAGAAGATGACAGTGTTTCTACACTCGCCACCCCGCAATCCATTTTGAATTTTCCCGCTTAGTCTATTCGTGTTCGGTATTGTCCGCTCTTGTCCGGTCTAAATCCCTTCTTTCCCTCCGGTACCCCCTCGCCCAAGCGCTGGCGCCATCTACAGATACACGCTCGGCTACGTTCAGAACTATTTTGTATAGGATTCCCCATACGTGTATAGGATTCCCCATACGTGTATAGGATTCCCCATAGGGGTAGGCTAAATTTTACATGTAATTCCCATAAGGCGGAGGGATTACATGTAATTTCCCATAAGGTGGAGTGATTTAGAACGCACCATCTTTCCCTACTATCGATTCAACAAAGTTCTTTGCAATCAACAAATCAAGATCCCAAAAACCCGTTGGTCTCACCAGAAGATATTGTCTTGTGTGTATATTTGTCTTCTATGGATTTTACACAGACAACACCAAAAATCAATACCATTCCACAAATCGGAAGAACACGAAGAAAAAATCAAGAGGAAAATTTTTGACACCGTGTCCAGAAATACGACTCATTCATGATCGACCAATGAAGAGGGACAGGGACAGTTGATTTTAAGTAATAGCGGAATTGTGGGACCAGTTTGGATTGGACAAAGATTGATACAATTGAAAAGCACTTGCCCATTTGATGGCATTGTTGAAGTTGCAAAGACAGCTTACAAAGATAATAAGTTGTTTCAAGAATATTTGCAAAATTTGGAGGAAAATTGTCTAACTATATCTTTCATAAAAACATACTCATCGGATGGACCAACTTCCAGACTTTACAACGCAAGAGCAGTAATTCTTGCAAGTATATTCAAGGAGTACAATGGCGTCCTTGATAGCCAAGCAAACATCAGCAATCTTATCGGAAAACTATTTCTTCGAAATGCAACTGCAGAACAAATGGCATATACGAGCAAAACCCCATAAGCAAATTACAATCAAAGTCGCTAAAACTATCATCCAATTCGGATTCAAAAACGGCATTAAAAAATTCGTCGATGATTTAAAAAAATTTAAAAAAAAAAAACACGGACCTGCATCAACTGTTGCAATTCATCCGTCGCGGAAATGAATGCAGGTAAAAATATCATTCTAGACGTTGAATGGGCATTTACCATAACGAGCAGTTACCATAAAAATATAAGCAATGCTGCACCGGACAAAATTTTCCTCGTTGATATTCCCGAAAAAATTACAATCATGGGGAAACTTATATTCTGAACGGGCCAATAGAATATGTGAAACCACCTGGGAGACAAATGAAAGGAACGAGAGATAACGGGCATTACGTGGCATATCGTCGAAGAATTAAAAATCGCTGGGAAGTTCGCAACGACCTATGCAAGGAAAAACAAATTTTAAATTATTCACAGAAGTTTAAAATAAAAGTTTCCATCATTTTTTACACAGAAATTCACGAAAAAATAAGGAAATTTGGAAAATCAAAAATGTAAAATTGATTTTATATATAAGAAGATAACAACTTGTAACTAAACAGATGGCATTTAAAATAAATTTAAAAAAAAAACAGCCAAGTGCGAGTTGTGACTCGCGCACCGAGGGTTCCGCACAAACTTGTAAGTAAGGTATCTTTTTTTGTGGAGGACGTAGCAAGCACATTCAGTTGACTTGACAAGTGGCCCTCCTGGAATCACGACCATCTTAATACCGCTGCAAGCATAACCTCAAGATTTCGCTGTCGTACGATGGAATTCTACCCTATATTTTATTACCATACATCTATACCCCATTCACTATGAGTGTTTAGGGGTTCTGGAACTTCACTATTTGTTTTTACTGCTCAATTTTGCCTGTATACCTATATACCCTGTATAAAGGTATACAGGGTCTTTTTTTTTAAATAACGCGAATATTTTTAAACTCATAAAAAGAAAATTTTATTGTAGTATTACACTTATTTACGAACTTATATTAAGATCTAACTATTTCTAGATCTAATATAAACTAATATATTAACTATTTCTAGATCCATTTCGATACTCTTAACATTCAGTTGTTCAATTGACTGCTTTTGGGCAATTGACTACCAAAAAATATAGGGCGTACGTGATTTAAGTATAATATACTTAAAGCATATTATCTACAACATATTATGTAGATTATGTAAATTATAGTATAGTATTATTATCTAGATTATGAACATATTATGTAGATTAGGAAGAAAAATTAGACGAAATATAATATATACAGGATGTTACGGGACTTAAGTATGTCGCATGTCGGTTATAAACAAGCAAAATTTAGAGATTGAATATATACCCTGTATATATTATGTATTTAGAGCGTACGTGATGAAATGCATAACGAATATAAACAAAGAAAATTCAGAATAAACAGCTTGGTACCAACGCATACTTTTTAACCTTCGGACCTAACCGAAGAGGAACTAACTGTATGCAACCCATATGCTTCTGGAGCCTGACAATACCACTACGACAACATTAGTGTATTTTCATAAGTTTCTAATTGTAAATTCGCATTTTTCTTGTGATTAAACTACATATTTACGGTTTTCAGATTTTTCCCATTACATGTGCTGTAAGACACCGCTTCTTGCCAAATTTCATAATTCTAGGTCAACGGGAAGTACCCTATAGGTTTTGTTTACCCCTAGTACCCCTAGGTTTTGATTACCTTGTGAAATCGCAAAATATGCGACATAAGCGGTCATATCTTTTGATCCCGTTGACTTAGAAGTTTGATTTTTTCACAGCCGAAAGAGACCGCAGACCCGAGTATTTGATACAAATTTCAACTTGTTACCTCTACGCGTTCCTGAGAAAAATGGTCTTGACAGACAGACAGACGGACAGACAGACAGACAGAGAGACAGACAGACAGACGGACAACAAAGTGATCCTATAAGGGTTCTGTTTTCGGTACGGAACCCTAAAAATAAAAGAAACTCTTTTTCTAGTATTGACTTTGTTATACTTACTTATATATTTATAATGTGCTTTTAGTACGGAAAATACAAGTACATATTAAAATGTATGTATTGCACAATTTTTCACCTCTTATGCATTATAAAGTAGCAGGCGTGGGCAAACGTAAAAACTATTTTGGCATACGTGTAATATGTTTTCATTAAATTTCAGTTTTTTCATGAATTTTATTTGAGGTTTGCCCATTTTTTAGTTCCTTATCCCCTTATGTAAACAAAACAACTTTTTTTAAGTAAAACACTATAAAAAACGAGTTTGGGGTTCTTAAAAATATTTTAAATTGAAAAAAAAAATGATGGTCAAACATGGTCAAACGAAGTTCTTCAACACCAAACGAAAAAAAAAAATAATGAAAAATATTATATTAAAAAAAAACGATTCTGGGGTTCAAAAAAAAAATTAAAAGAAATAGTGGGCAAACGAAGTTTTTTAAGAAGGCATTATCAAATATAGAAAAAAAGCATTTTGGGGTGCTAGGCCCCCAATCATGTTTTTTATAAAATCTTTTGAACGGAATGTGAGCAAATAAAACTATTTGGTGGTCAATCATAGTAAAATCATGGTCAAACGTATCCCATATTATTTTTTTTATTTTTTCTATTTTACTAAATATCCAGAATCTTTGTGGGTTATCTTCATGCAGCTACCAACAGTGATTGGGTGCAGTGGGGTTAATGTAAAAAAATGTGGGTTGTCAACACTCTACATGCGCATATTTTGGGAATTAATGTATCCGTTTAGATGAAACCAGGCTTCATCAGTGAAAAATGTTAAATTTAACACTTCGTCGTTTATATTTGCATTGAACCACCGACAGTAGGCCGTAGTTTTATTATAATCGAGTGGTAAAAGTTCTTGGTACATTTGCAACTTATATGGTTTCATGTGAAGATCTTGACGTATAATTCTGTAAGTGGCAGTACGACTTAAATTCAACTGTTGAGCTAGTCTCCTAATTGAAGTGGTAGGTTCGTCTTGGACTGCATTTCTAATGTTGTTTATAATATTCTCATTATTAATACGAGACCATACACTTCTTGATTTGTTGTTAATGTTACCAGTACTTCGAAAGCAAACAACTGATCGTAATACCTGCCTTCTAAACTGATTTCTATTAAATACAGCCATAGAAAAACGTTGCTTAAATTCTTCAATGCACAGGTCGATACTGTATTCTTAGTCGCCATTTTCCAGGCGTCTACCATTACGAAAATAACTTACGACAATAAAAGTTTTCTGCTCTTCTGTAAACATTTTTAAATGAGATAAATTAAGTAAGACCGGTAGAAATAATATAAAACGCCGAATTAATTGGTGTATTCGTGAAAATGGACAACACATTCAACATCTGTTGTAATATTTGTTCATCTTTGTTTGAATTTTATAACTCACAACACTATAAAATAAATCTGTTTTAAATTTATGAGAAGTCGTTTTATTTATAACTAATGAAATTGTTGAACTTAACACTAAAAACAATGCGACATAACCTCAAGACCACTGACAGCTACTTAAACATGACATTTGAAAATTTGTTTAATTTTATGTGTCTGAATCAAGCAATGACCTACTTCTTCAAATTCATGGCAAGAGTGGATTCCAAGACTTTTGGGACTCACGTTATATAGTATAAATAATGCATTCTTATTTCTAGTCTGAATCTAGTTATTTTATTGTAGCTTGTTTTTTCCTTATTATTGAAATGTTTAGTTATCTATATAGTATGCAAGCTATAGCCCGCGGCTTCGCTCGCGTAGATTCTTACATCAGACAAAGTGATTCCGGTCAGCTACGTTTATGAAATATTGATAATCTTGTGAATAATATGAAGACTAATATTAAGATAGCCTTTCTTCCACTTAGACTAAGATAGACTTTAAATAGAATTCTTTTCTACCTCTATTATCTGGATTTTTAGAAAATGGTAATACATCCATTTTTATATACGAATTAAAACCACCCAGCACATCTGTCAAAACCACACTCGCAATCATATTTAAATGTTTACTAAACAACTCAATAATAAATGGATAACTGTAGGCAAATAAAATGCATATCTCACAAACTGAAGATGTTAGAGATGTGAACTCTAACATCTTCAGTTTGTGAGATATGCATTTTATTTGTCTACAGTTATCCATTTATTATTGAGTTGTTTAGTGAACATTTAAATATGATTGCGAGTGTGGTTTTGACAGATGTGCTGGGTGGTCCTATCAGTAGTTTCAGCGCCGGAGGACCCCCGAGCCCCGGCGGGCGCTCCCCCCCGAGCATGTAATTATTAGCGAGTGAATAAATCAGAGAGTGGACGCGGTAATTGAGCTGTCAGTGAGATTCAGGTATAAACTACATCATCCATCGAGAGTCGCTCGATGTTCGGCCACGGCCGCTTACACACAACTCGAGAGACTTTGCCAAATGCATACAATATCTTCATCGATACGATCTATATAGACTCGGTTTCTTCATTATTTGTTTATTAATCTACGTGATTTGCATTTTATTTACGTCTCGATTATTCATTTGGAGCTATATTAAGGATTTATATCATATCTAAATCATACACCATATTATCGACAGTGTTATAAAGACTAACCAAAACAATAAACTAACCAGACAAGATTCATAGACAAGTCGATAATTGGACAAGCAAAACTAAACAAACTAATCTAGATAGGCTAGTCTACACAGACAAGTCTATACAGATAAATTTATAGACAAGTTATTCTTATATAGGTCTAGACAGACTAGAGACTAGTCTGTCTAGTTAGACTTATATTATATTGTCTACCAAAATTTATCTTTATAGACTAGTCACTAGTCTGAAAAGACAAATGAGACTATAAAGACAAATTTTAGTAGACAAATAATACTTCAAGCTTCATACGAGGTCTGTTAGAAAAGTATCCGACCTTATTTTTTATTTTGAAAACCTAATGGATTTGAATCTAGCGCGCTTGCATGAGCCGTCCTTGAACCTTAGTGCGCATGCGTGAATTTTTTTCCCGCCTGTAGATAGCGTCAGTTTCTTTCGAGCAGTGTTCGAGTGACGTAGTGTGTAGTGCTCTCGTCGGTTTTTCAATGCAAGTAAAATGACGGAGCGACTGGAGCAGCGCTACTGCATCAAATTTTGCCAGAAACAGGGCGACAACCAGGTGGAAACCATTCGGAAGATTCAGACGGCTTTCGGTAACGATGAGCCGGCACTGGTGATGCCCATAGCCATCACCAGTGCCGGCACGTGCGCCTGATCGGACAGGCGATCGCCTTAGGGCGCCATATTTTTAGGGCGGCAAATTATAAGCCCAAATATGATTTTATCAGAATCTGTTAAAAAATTAATTAGCATATATTTGTTTCTGATGGAATTTCTTAAAAATAGTTAGGAGCAAGTGATTTGTAAAGCTAAAGAAATCGCAATAAATGCAGATTTTGAAGTCTTTCAATTAGAATTAGACGTAAAAACTTTTATTTTATTTACGAAGGAACAGACAAAACAATAGAAAATCTGTCTAAAAAATTTGAAGTTGAAATTTTTAATTATCTCATTTTTCTGAAAATTTTCATAATTTTATTGTGTTGCGAACTGGTAATTTGGTATGGTGCTGCTCCAGGATCAGGACAATGGATGAATTAATTACACGCAAATATGTCCTTTATATGTAATTCAATACTACTTATCTACTAATATCATACAATATGTACAACTAATCGCTAACTTATTACAATAATTACTAACTAACAACAATACACTTAATTCTACAATACTTGTGGTCGAAACCCGGAATTTACTTCGACGAAAATACTTCGTTTTCAAAACTCAAATTACTCTCTTGCTAGCTCAATTCTGACTGCCCCTTTTTAACTTCCCCTCTACCTCATCACCTCGGTCTTGGTGTGAGTCCTCCCCTAATCTTTATGGAAAATTTCCAGAACTCATAAAACAAAATCCTCTCGGCGTCTCGTCACGATCCCTAAGTTCGAGCGTCTGTCCGCATGATTTAGATAAACCAGACTAATGGTCCTAAATAAACAAAAACTAAACGGGTGTCCACTTAGTTTTCTTTGCCGACTCGTGAGAAACTCAAATTTTTGAAACCAAAATCGCGAGATCACAACAATTGTTTGCTTAAGAATATTACTCACTTTACTTATTTCCGTTGCCAGTGGAGAACGTTCGTTCTCTAAATTAAAAATTATTTGCGATCTTCTATAGACCAACAAAGATGAATAAATTTATCGATATTAGCCACAGAACATTAGATAAAAGAGAAAATAAACTACGACGACATTATTAATAATTTTGTAAATAAGAAATCCAGAAGAGTAAATTTTTATTTTTTTTGTTTTATTTATAGAATTATATTTGTTTTAAGTTATTGTGTTTGTATAAGTTATATATTCTGTCACCAAAACGCTGAAGGACCCATGAAAGGAGAGGAAAATGAACTCACAATAACCCCAACTCTCCAAGAAGTAAAAACAGCAATTAAAGAACTGAAAAATAACAAAACTCCCGGAATCGACGGTATCAACTCAGAACTGCTAAAACAAGGGCAGGGGGGGGGGGTAAGCTGGGCACCTACATACATGTACTAATAGCGAAAGTATGGGACGAAGAAACAATGCCGAACAATGGGCACAAAGCAGCATTTGCCCAATCTACAAAAAAGGGGACACACTATTCTGTGCGAACTACAGGAGTATCTCGCTGCTAAGCAGCCCATACAAAATCTTGACCGCCATCATAAACAACAGAATGGAACCGCTGTGCAAACAACTGATTGGGGAATATCAAGCTGGGTTCAGACCACGCAAAAAAACCGGCATCGGCAGAAACAACTTACTCACTAACAAAACTGTTCAGCTAGCGGCATATGCCGACGACATCAACATCATGAGCCGAACCAAAGCCGTAGCAGAAGAAGCGTACACCCTCCTGAAGGAAGCAGCCAGGGACATGAAAATTAACGTAACAAAGACTAAAGTGCTAACGCAGGCAAGAACATCGGCAATGGCGATAACAACACAAGACAACTTAGTCCAAGTCAGCAGCTTCCGCTATCTAGGGGTGACCCTAGAAAACAACGGAAGCGAAGAAGCAGAGATAAGAGCCAGAACCACAGCGGCAAATGGAGATACTTAGCTCTCTACTTCGCTCTTGACACACACCAGTGGCAACAAAATAGATATCTTTGAGAGAAAAGTATTGCGTAGAACACTTGGTCCAATCTAAAACGAAAATGGGTACAGAATACGATACAATAATGAGCTGTATGTGTATGAGCCTTGCAGGGCCCGCCAGTATCCGCATATGCAAAGATACAGAGGTTACGGTGGACAGGCCATTTCACAAAAATGGATGAGGAAGGACTGCCAAAACGGGCCCTCCAAGGCGAAATGGCAGGGAAGAGACGGAGGGGCAGACCACGGAAACTATGGGAGAACGCGGTAGAATAAGATTCCAGAGGGTTGCTAAAGATTAGAGGCTGAAAGACGGTAGCAATGGACAGAAGCCCCTGGAGGAATAAATTGAGGGAGGCCAAGGCCCAACCTTGGTCTGTAGAGCCATAGGAGAGAGAGATATATTCTGTCAATGTGTAATAGTGTAATATACCTATATTATTTCTTGTAAATATTGGTATTAGAATTACATTTGTTCTTTATTTGTTAAGTAAATAAAATATATCATCGGTTTATTGTTTTTTTTTTAATAAGTGGTTTGGGGGGGGGGGGGGGGTGGTCAGGGGTTGTGGGCGTAAGTTGTATTCGCCTTAGGCGGCATATTTTGACGCTCCCGCCCTGGACATCACACAGATTAAGGAGTGGTACAACCGGTTTAAAGACGGTTGCACATCGGTGGAAAGCGAGTCACGCTCTGGTCGGCCATCAACATGCCGAAATTACCATATCAAGTGAACGCTGTGGTGATGCGGGGCCGTCGTGTGACTATCCGAGAAATTGTGAAAGAGGTGGGCTTCGTCACTTTTTCGGCGCATTACGTTTTGACCAAAGATTTGGCCATGAAGAGAGTGGCGGCGAAATTCGTGCCGAAGCTGCTGACGGCGGAGCAAAAGCAAGTTCGTGTTGAAGTCTCACAGGACATGCTGGACTCCATAAACAGTGAGCCCGACTTAATGAACACCATAATCACTTAGGCACTGCGAGTCCTGGGTGTACGGGTTCGACCCGGAAACCAAATCCCAGTCGTCACAGTGGAAGCATTCCACGTCACCAAGACCAAAGAAGGCCCGCCAAGTGCGCAGCAACGTCAAAGTGACGCTGACTGTTCTCCTTGACTCCCGCGGAATTTTACACCACGAGTACACACCACAGGGTCAAACAATCACCAGTACCAGTAGAGTACTATAGGGATGTCCTACGTCGCCTACGTGATGCTGTGCGGCGCAAGAGTTGTGGTCATCAGGAAATTGGCGACTCCATCACGACAATGCTCCAGCACTTGGTTCACAATTTTTTGTCGAAAAACCAGACTCCTCTGGTTTAACAGGCTCCTTACTCTCTTGATATGGCCCCCTGTGAATCCTTGCTATTCCCCAAAGTCAAGAGGCAATTGGAAGTAACGCGATTTCAGGCAAAAGAGGACATTCAGGCTGCAACGACAGCCGAGCTAAAGTCGATTCCGAAAGAGGCTTTTTCGGAATGCTTCCAACAATGGCAGCACTGCTGGGAGAAGTGTGTGGAGTCCCCGGGAGACTACTTTGAGGGTGATTAGGTTTCCAACGCTCCAGGTATGCCAGTTTTTTTTTACCGACTGTTTGTGTCCGTGTCTCACGAAAATCACATTTTTCCGTTTGAAACAGGACTGGTCTAATCATTTACCTGTTAGGGTCACTCGCGTCTCCGCTACGTGTGGATCGTCCTTCCGACGACTATTTTAATGGAGGAAATGAGGATAATGGGTGGAGGGATCCCTTCAAATTGTTGTCTTCCAGACGTTGAATGCCGCTGCAGCCCTTTGGGCTCGTGATTACACCCCTCGTTAACTTGGCTTGATACGCTAAACTTAAAAATTAAACCACCAAGACGTGGTCTATCCAGAAGACACCTTCACCGTGTAGACTGACCTTTTTTCTATCCGGACTAATAGTTTCGCCGTTCCCGGCCCATAGTCTGCGCGGGGAGATTCTTTTCCAAAAAAACCTCTTAAAAATCAAAAATCGGGACTTTTTCCGGGAAATTTTTCCATTTTTTTTTTTAATTTCTTAAACTCAATTAACAATAATTTCATCATTTCACTAGATGGCGCTGGTAAAAAGAAACCCCGGGCTACATCGCCCGGGGCGGCGCTGTATACATTCAGGGCCCCGGATCACATCTCCCGGAATGGCAGTGAAAGGGTTAATATTATATATGTAATACTTTGTGAATAATATATCTTTTTTAAACCCGATGATTATTTGGGGGGGGGGGGTTGTCAGGGGTTGTGGGCGTAAGTTGTATTCGCCTTAGGCGGCATATTTTGACGCTCCGGCCCTGGGCATCACACAGATTAAGGAGTGGTACAACCGGTTTAAAGACGGTTGCACATCGGTGGAAAGCGAGTCACGCTCTGGTCGGCCATCAACATGCCGAAATTACCATATCAAGTGAACGCTGTGGTGATGCGGAGCCGTCGTGTGACTATCCGAGAAATTGTGAAAGAGGTGGGCATCGTCACTTTTTCGGCGCATTCCATTTTGACCAAAGATTTGGCCATGAAGAGAGTGGCGGCGAAATTCGTGCCGAAGCTGCTGACGGCGGAGCAAAAGCAAGTTCGTGTTGAAGTCTCACAGGACATGCTGGACTCCATAAACAGTGAGCCCGACTTCATGAACACCATAATCACTTAGGCACTACGAGTCCTGGCTGTACGGGTTCGACCCGGAAACCAAATCCCAGTCGTCGCAGTGGAAGCATTCCACGTCACCAAGGCCAAAGAAGGCCCGCCAAGTGCGCAGCAACGTCAAAGTGACGCTGACTAGGTTTCCAACGCTCCAGGTATGCCAGATTTTTTTTTACCGACTGTTTGGACCGTGTCTCACGAAAATCAAATTTTCCCGTTTGAAACAGGGCTGGTCTAATCACTTACCTGTTTGGGTCACTCGCGTCTCCGCTACGTGTGGATCGTCCTTCCGACGCCTATTTTAATGGAGGAAATGAGGATAATGGGTGGAGGGATCCTTTAAAATTGTTGTCTTCCAGACGTTGAATGCCGGGTTTTGAAAAAGATATAATATTAACCCTTTCACCGCCAAATATAATTTTAACCCTTTCACCGCCATTCCGGGAGATCTGATCCGGGGCTTTGAATTTGCAGCCTGGGGTTTGCAGGCAAAACTTTGGGGTCTGCGCAGCAACAAAGAAGTGCGCAGCAACGTCAAAGTGACGCTGACTGTTCTCTTTGACTCCCGCGGAATTTTACACCACGAGTACACACCACAGGGTCAAACAATCACCAGTACCAGTAGTGTATTATAGGGATGCCCTACGTCGCCTACGTGATGCTGTGCGGCGCAAGAGTTGTGGTCATCAGGAAATTGGCGACTCCATCACGACAATGCTCCAGCACTTGGTTCACAATTTTTTGTCGAAAAACCAGACTCCTCTGGTTTAACAGGCTCCTTACTCTCTTGATATGGCCCCCTGTGAATCCTTGCTATTCCCCAAAGTCAAGAGGCAATTGGAAGTAACGCGATTTCAGGCAAAAGAGGACATTAAGGCTGCAACGACAGCCGAGCTAAAGTCGATTCCGAAAGAGGCTTTTTCGGAATGCTTCCAACAATGGCAGCACTGCTGGGAGAAGTGTGTGGAGTCCCCGGGAGACTACTTTGAGGGTGATTAGGTTTCCAACGCTCCAGGTATGCCAGTTTTTTTTTTACCGACTGTTTGTGTCCGTGTCTCACGAAAATCAAATTTTCCCGTTTGAAACAGGACTGGTCTAATCATTTACCTGTTAGGGTCACTCGCGTCTCCGCTACGTGTGGATCGTTTTTCCGACGCCAATTTTAAAGGAGGAAATGGGGATAATGGGTGGAGGGATCCCTTCAAATTGTTGTCTTCCAGACGTTGAATGCCGCTGCAGCCCTTTGGGCTCGTGATTACACCCCTCGTTAACTTGGCTTGAAACGCTAAGCTTAAAAATTAAACCACCAAGACGTGGTCTATCCAGAAGACACCTTCACCGTGTAGCCTGACCTTTTTTCTATCCGGACTAATAGTTTCGCGGTTCCCGGCCCATAGTCTGCGCGGGGAGATTTTTTTCAAAAAAAAACCTCTTAAAAATCAAAAGTCGGGACTTTTTCCGGGAAATTTTTCGATTTTTTTTTTAATTTCTTAAACTCAATTAACAATAATTTCATCATTTCATCACTAGATGGCGCTGGTAAAAAAGAAGCCCCGGGCTACATCGCCCGGGGCGGCGCTGTATACATTCAGGGCCCCGGATCACATCTCCCGGAATGGCAGTGAAAGGGTTAATATTATATATGTAAAACTTTGTGAATAATATATCTTTTTTAAACCTGATGATTATTTGGTAGACACTCTGTATAGTCCGGTCATTTTAGACAATTGAAATAAAGAAAATTCCGACAGAGCCAAATCTTCGTAGAGACCTTAGGTTTACCACAAGGAATAAAGTGTCAAAAGTCCCCATCAGTCCCATGTGAGCTTAGGGACTTATTCGGGGCCCAAGGTCAAAATTTTAGGTTTTTCGGATTTTTCTCGAAAACGGTAAGTTTTATCGAAACATGATTCTTACAAGCGCAATATCTGGGAAATAGTGGGTCTTAGAGAAAAAATCATAGGGAACATTTTTATAGAGAATTTTAAGATCTACAACTTTGCTCTGAGGTACTTTTTCGATAAAACTTGGACTGATGGGGACTTTTGACACTTTATTCCTTGTGGTAAACCTAAGGTCTCTACGAAGATTTGGCTCTGTCGGAATTTTTTTTATTTGATCACTATTTTTATGTCTAAAATGACCGGACTAGTAGTTTCAGTGGAACAATAAGGATGGTTTTTCTCCGAGAAAAACCATCCGTCTCGGAGAAAGACGAATTTTTTGAAAATGCAATTGTTATTATATATGTGAATTCGCCAGTGTGAAGAAAATTTTGGCAACCTCTGATCGGTTCTAGTATCATTGTAGATAACAATTTGGAAAACGTATTAAATATAAATGTAGTGTTTAGACGTGATAAAATCAAGCTCAATAAATCTCAAATATCGAGTTAATAACTAAATAAATTCAATTTTAATTAACGTTAATCGTTTTATCACGCGCGTATCAATTAAACTGCTTCTAACTAATAATTAACACTGCATAGATTACAATATCGAAGTTAATAATAATTTATATAAATATTTTTGCAATAAATCGAAGCAGTGGCGTTGAATGGCCATTCAACACACGTTCGTTGGATTGAGCTTTGGTTGGAAATGGCAAAACTAATTGCAGACATATCTAGACAATTCAGACTGAATAGACAGATAGAAACACTCTCCTTTTGTTTATTAATACTAGTATGTTGAACAGATGTTTCAATTAAAAGAGCATTAATCAATCAATAACTCGTTTTACAACGTGGATTTTTTGCCTGCATGGAATATTCCAAACAGATCCTCTTGATTATCAATCGTTTTTCAAACGCGTTCCATCGGATCCAACGATGCATAAACAGACTGACGAGAGTTCAAAGCCGACATAAATTAGTTTTTGTTCCACGGACATTAATCAATCGCATTGTTTTAGTACGCTAATTATTAGCAAATTGAGTTCGCGGAAAGCATTTGTAATTAAAGATCATAAATCAATAACTTGATTGAGTGTTTTCAATATAAAGTTTGAAACTATTTTTTACATTTAGTTTTACATTACATTTATCTAACTATATAGTAGGTATACTTAAATAGCATATTGTACAAACTTGGCACAGATTGTAAGACAATTGTAGAGAGGAGTTAGCTTGGTCTGAATCGTCAATCAAGTTTTCAGAGTTAAAAGCAGGGTTTGTTGGCCAGAACCTTTTCCAAGAACACTGGATGGTGTTGTTTTTGACTTCTATTTGTTTCCTCTATTTGACGTTTGACTAACGTCTCCATTCTTGCAGAATTAAACATAAAAGAACGTCTATCAACTGTCGTCAGACGAAGAATTCTGAAATACTTCGGACAAATAACGCGAAGAAGAGACGATAACCTGGAAAAACTTCTAATTCAAGGAAAAGTAGAGGGAACCCGACCCAGAGAACGCTCTCCGAAACGGTGGGTGGACCAGGTCAAAGAAATAACAGGAATTCCCTTTCAAACAAATATAAGGACAGCAACAGAGAGGGATAACTGGAGAGACATCGCTAATTCAGCGACATGACAGGACAACATGAGATCACAACATTTCATTTATGAAATAAACGACTGGAGAGAGACGTTTGACTTCTATTTGACTTCTCGTTGTTATTGACTTCTTCTGTGCGCGGGGTTTATATCCGGCGCGCACAGCATAAATAAAAAACACGTGTTTCGCTCCGGATTACTGAACGTTACGAATTAACTAACCGCCGGATTATCAAGCTTATACTGTACTTAAATAGTATGGATATTTTGTCTAGACAAGATTTTAAAGTGTATTTTAAAATATTGTGATATATATTGAGATTTCTGTGTGAATATCTGTTTAGAATGTATATTTTTGTAAACAATTATCGTGAATGGGCTAGATGCCGTATGAAGTGGATTACTCAATCGGCAGTCGATAAAAAGTGTCAACACAAACTGCAACAAAGAAACAAAACGGGAGAGCGAAAAGAAAAACGAGCAAACATATTTGCATATCCAATTAATTTCCTATTAAGCTCGGCGAGTGTAGTAACGTTGCCCGGTGATTTATGTTTGCTATCTGTTTAGAAAACACTAACACGAAAAAGAATAAATAAGTGAACTGGGCATTGTTAGTTGTCAAAACTTTCGATTTATGTCCTGTGCGGTTTCGAAATTTTACTCACTCGCCGTGCTAATTCCAGTAATTAATACGCTCTTAAAACAAATTCACGTTCATTTATCACCACTCTATGACAACAATTAGTCCACTTTTACTTCCTCAAAAATCTCACACTATGTAATAGGTTACCAAAACTGTGTCAATGTTAAATTTCAAATATTTTCAATTGTTATTTACTGTCTTATTTTCTCAATCAAATCTTATCTAACTTTTATAAGCATAAAGATCGACAGTTTTTTTTAACGACTAAAGGTCGGATACTTTTCTAACAGACCTCGTATATAATTCAAAGCAATACTTCAATATAATTCAAGCTGCACAAAGTAGTCTAGACACAGTAATCTATACAGTCAAATTTATGTTGAGACGAATTAAGGCCGATTCTCATATGCGCGACATTCAGCTACGCGACGTCGTTTGACAACGCCTATCAAATAATGATTACATTGTTTTAAATGGCCACGTCGCGTAGCTGTCGCGAGCCATAGCGAGAACGTGTCCATTTAAAACAATGTAATCATTATTTGACAGGCGATGTCGCACGACGTCGCGTAGCTGAGTGTCGCGTATATAAGAATCGGCCTAAATTCGTCTCAACATAAATTTGACTGTATAGATTACTCTGCCTAGACTACTTTGTGCAGCTTGAATTATATTGAAGTATTGCTTTGAATTATATACGAGGTCTGTTAGAAAACTATCCGACCTTTAGTCGGTAAAAAAAACTGTCGACCTTTATGCTGATATGAGACAGATAAGATTTGATTGAGAAAACAAGACAGTAAATATCAATTGAAAATATTTGAAATTTAGTCGGTGTTCGCGCCAATTTTAATAAATTTGTTTTTATTTTTAATTCAACATTTGAATCGATTTCGGCACCGATTAACAAAAGGGGAAAGGTGTATCGACCTGGGCCGAAATCGCGCGATTTACTTATCAATTTACTTCGCGAATTTATATTATTCGGAGAGTATGCTTCGAGTGCTAGAAGCGAAAAGACAAGAATCGAAGCGCGAACGAAGCTCGACCGACACGTGCACGCATCTTTAAGTTTATCGTTTTAAGTCAAGTTAACCAGAGGTGTAATCACGAGCCCAAAGGGCTGAAGCGGCATCCAACGTCTGGAAGACAACAATTTTAAGGGAATCCCTCCACTTATTATCCCCATTTCCTCTTAAAAAAGGCGCCGGAAGGAGGATCACACGTAGCGGAGACGCGAGCAGCCCTAACAGGTAAGTGATTAGACCAGCCCTGTTTTAACACTGGAAAATTTGATTTTCGTGAGACACGGTCCAAACAATCGGTAATCCAAAAAGAGACGATATAACCGAAGAAAGAAAAATAATTCCCCAGAGGAGGGACCAGTATACCTGGATGAAATATAAATACTTCGGGACCCCCGAATAAACGCAAGAGAAGGTACGAAGACAGCCCGAGTATGAACGCCTCCGAAACACCAGTTCCACCCAAGTGAATAGTTCCAGTTTGTTCCAGTTATATCCAAGTTCTTCGAATACGTACAGCTCCGCCATTTTCTTAATACAGCGTTTGTATCTTTTGTATATTTGTGTATTATATGATTGTACATAAATTCTTCTGCAAACCGTGAGTGATATCTTTATTCTACCGCGTATCACCTACAGCAATATATAGACGCAAGATCAAACACACACACAGTATATAGATACAGTATGTAGACACAGTACATAGACACTATATTTAAACACAGTACAAACATAGTGTATAGGCACAGTATATAGACACATCAGCTACATCATCAACATCTACATCGATGTCGCGATTGATGCCTAACATCGCTAGTGGCCCCAATGAGATTAAACGGAGGCTCATTAACAGCGCAGCGCCGTACATTCAAAATTACTGTATGGTGCGGATATATGGGCTGATGCTATGGTTGCGAACTGGTAATTTGGTATGGTACTGCTCCAGGATCAGGAGAATGCATGAATTAATTACACGCAAATATGTCCTTTATATGTAATTAAATACTACTTATATAATAATACCTTACAATATGTACAACTAATCGCTAACTTATTACAATAATTACTAACTAACAACAATAAACTTAATTCTACGAAACTTGTGGTCGAAACCCGGAATTTACTTCGACGAAAATACGGAGGTTCGATTTCAAAACTCAAATTATTCTCTTGCTAGCTCAATAATTACTAGTTCTGACTGCCCCTTTTTAACTTCCCCTCTACCTCATTCATCACCTCGGTCTTGGTGTGAGTCCTCCCCTAATCTTTATGGAAAATTTCCAGAACTCATAAAACAAAATCCTCTCGGCGCCTCGGCACGATCCCTAAGTTCGAGCGTCTGCCCGCAAGATTTAGATAAACCAGACTAATGGTCCTAAATAAACAAAAACTAATCGGGTGTCCACTTAGGGTTCTTTGCCGACTCGTGAGAAACTCAAATTCTTTGAAACCAAAATCGCGAGATCACAACACTATGGAGTGCAAGTCGATGAAAAATAAATTGATGGCAGTTCAAAGGATTTGTGTGAAACGCGTCCTCAGCACATATAGAACGATTTCTGTTGTAGCTGTCTTGGTGTTAGCTAGCATTCCGCCGATTGACTTATTGGTCCGGGAGAGAAAAGAAATATGCAGGGAGTGTTGACTGGATGAAAGCAAAACAAGAAAGCTGATAGCAAAAACTGCGGCACGGGAAAAACTAATGGAGAGATGGCAGGCAATATGGGAATCGGATATAGTCGGGCGTTGGATACATAGATTGATACCGAACGTGAGAGAGTGGTGTGAAAGAGCTCATGGTCAAATGTGCTATGACCTAATACAAGCCTTTTCCGGACACGGCGGTTTCATGGCATACCTTGAGAGGTTCAACAAAAAGGAGAAAGCGAATTGCATGCTGTGTGGTCACAGGATGGACGACGTGTGGACGACGCATATCATACGATTTTCGAATGCACAAGGGCCTGTATGAGAAACATTAAACGTTAGGTTTGTTTAGGTTAGGTTTGTTTAGGTTAGTGCCCATTTAAAACAATGTAATAATTTTTTGACAGGCGATGTCGCGTGACGTCGTTTAGCTGAGTGTCGCGTATATGAGAATGGGCCTTAAGAGTCACATCCTTTAATTGATCGTTAATTAGTCACAAGGACTTGTATGAGAAACATTAAACGTTAGGTTTGTTTAGGTTAGGTCCCTTTAGGTTAGGTTTGTCTAGGTTAGTGCCCATTTAAGACAATGTAATAATTTTTTGACAGGCGATGTCGCGTGAGGTCGTATAGCTGAGTGTCTCGTATATGAGAATGGGCCTTAAGAGTCACATCCTTTAATTGCTGGTTTAATTAGTCACAAGGACCTGTATGAGAAACATTAAACGTTAGGTTAGGTTAGGTTTGTTTGGGTTAGGTTTGTTTAGGTTAGTGCCCATTTAAGCCAATGTAATAATTTTTTAACAGGCGATGTCGCGTGACGTCGTTTAGCTGAGTGTCGCGTATATGAGAATCGGCCTTAAGTCACATTCTCTAATTGCCTATTTAATTTGTCACAAGGGCCTGCATGAGAAACATTAAACGTTAGGTTTGTTTAGGTTAGTGCCCATTTAAGACAATGTAATAATTTTTTGACAGGCGATGTCGCGTGAGGTCGTTTAGCTGAGTGTCGCGTATATGAGAATCGGCCTTAAGTCACATTCTCTAATTGCTTATTTAATTTGTCACAAGGGCCTGTATGAGAAACCTTAAACGTTAGGTTTGTTTAGGTTAGTGCCCATTTAAGACAATGTAATAATTTTTTGACAGGCGATGTCGCGTGACGTCGTTTAGCTGAGTGTCGCGTATATGAGAATCAGCCTTACTAATGAAGAGATGGCAGGCAATATGGGAATCGGATATGGTCGGGCGTTGGATACATAGATTGATACCGAACGTGAGAGTGGTGTGAAAGAGCTCATGGTCAAATGTGCTATGACCTAATACAAGCCTTTTCCGGACACGGCGGTCTCATCCCATACCTGGAGAGGTTCAAGAAAAAGGAGAAAGCGAAGTGCATGCTGTGTGGTCACAGGATTGACGACGTGTGGACGACGCATATTATACGATTTTCGAATGCACAAGGGCCTGTATGAGAAACATTAAACGTTAGGTTTGTTTAGGTTAGTGCCCATTTAAGACAATGTAATAATTTTTTGACAGGCGATGTCGCGTGACGTAGTTTAGCTGAGTGTCGCGTATATGAGAAGCGGCCTTCTCATTCAGAATTCCAGAGTCACATTCTCTAATTGCTTGTTTAATCAGTCACAAGGACCTGTATGAGAAACATTAAACGTTAGGTTTGTTTAGGTTAGGTTTGTTTAGGTTTTGGCGGTCAAAGATAAAATTAGGGACACACATAACAAAATGATAAAGCTAAGCGAATTACGAACTAACGCAAATCATACCCAAGCTGTTACTCTAGGGTAAGCAAGGAGGAGGCGGACAAGTTAATGGAAGAGCCACACCTAAAGGTAGGACTAGTGCGGTGCTCTCTAGAGAGAAGAATTAAAATTTATCGCTGCCACAAATGCTGGTCCTACGAACACCTGGCCAAGAACTGTGACGGACCCGACAGGTCGAAGCTGTGTTTTGCGTACGGAAAGGAAGGGCACACAGCTAAAGACTGCCGCAACGAAAAATCCTGTCCAATCTGCAACAAAGAAGGTCACAGCGCCAACAGTGGCAAATGTGAATTTTTCCGCCACAGTTTGTCCAAGGCGAGGAAACTAACTAAATCGAAACGGCGAGACAGTCCTGCAGGCGGCGCTCACAAGCCATCGTCCTCGGCCTCACCAAATAGGGAGGAAAAGAGTCCACAAAGACACGAAAGCGAAGGTGGGGGTAAATGACAAAGAGTGACCCCACAAAACACAGATGTAAGACAAACAGAGGCACACACCACAAAATGATTAAAATACTCCAAATAAATGCGATGCGATGCCGAGCGGCACACGACCTCCTAGACGCAACAGTAGCGGAAATGGGAATCGACATAACAATTGTAAGCGAACCAAAGAAAAACAACAGTGATCAGGATAAATAATGCGCACATAATAATAACGGGTAGTGGAAGTGCGACAGGTTTTGCCTGGGTGGAAACAAGCAACCTGGTGGTGTACAGTTGCTATTTCTCCCCAAATCAGAAACTAAAAGAACTGGAGAAATCCCTCGACGAAATCGGTGTAACGACAAGGAAAAACAAGAAACCCAAACTTATTGCGGGTGATTTTAATGCAAAATCCCCAAGTTGGGGAAGTAGGGCAATGGACGAGCGAGGCGATCTAGTCTCTGACTGGATCTCCCAACTAGATCTCCATATAGAAAACCAAGGAGATGCCCACCTTCGAACGAAGAACGTCACGATCCATTATAGATCTCACTCTCACCGAAAATCTCGGGGGGAAAGTGAAATGTTGGAGGTACTAGACAGGGAAACCCTAAGCGACCATAGGTATATACACTACACTATACAAACGGAAGACAAAAAAAGACCAACTACACATACGACAATGACTACACAGGGCTGGTCAAGCAAGCACCTAAACGAAGAAAAACTGACAAAACGACTCGAGACAAAAACCGACAGAGCACAGGAAATTACAGCAGAGGAAATGGTAGCGGTCATCACCAGAGTCTGCAACGATGTATTACCAAACCGTAAAAAGAATGGAAATAAAAGGAAAGTCTACTGGTGGAACGAAAACATCGCCCAACTTAGGAAAAAATGCATCACACTAAGAAGAAAGTTCCAGAGGACCATCAAGAAAAACCCTGAACTCAAGGAAGAGACAACTAAATACAGGGAGGATTATAAGAATACGAAAAAAAGCTTAAGAAGGGAAATTAATGCCTCTAAGAAGGAACACTGGAAGAAACTGTGCCAGATGGTAGACGATGATCCGTGGGGAGACGCCTACGGAATAGTCATAAGAGGGTTAAAGGCTAGATACCCCCCGCCAAAACTCTCAATTGAAAAAATCATGGAAATAACCGCCATTCTTTTTCCCAAACATAAGGTACCGAACTGGGTGCAGCCAACGGTAAGCGACATCCCTGAATTCACCCTGGAAGAACTAAGAATAGCTAAAGATCGCATCCTAGATCGCAGGGCCCGACGGAATTCTACCGGAGGTCATAAAACTCGCAGCGTGTAAAAAACCTGAATACATACTCGAGGCTATGAATAGATGTCTCCAACTAGGACAATTCCCAAAGATATGGAAAGTCGCGAAGTTGGTTCTACTTAAAAAAAATCTAAATAACGCTCATGAAGCCGCCGGATATAGACCACTGTGCCTTCTGGACGTGGCAGGCAAACTGCTGGAGCAACTCCTCGTAGTAAGAATAAGAGCGGAAATAAACATGTCCGAGAGACAGTTCGGTTTTAGGCCAGGAAGGTCAACGATTGACGCCATTGGAAAGGTGGTGGAAACGGCGAGGACAGCCAAAGCAGCAACGTGGAGGACAAGAGAGATATGTATCCTCATAACGCTAGACATCAGAAACGCGTTTAATTCTGCAAGCTGGCAACACATAATGGACGAAGCGACAAAAGTAGGACTCCCCGCATACCTACTCCGCATAATAAGAAGGTACCTGGATAACCGGAAAATTTCAATACAGTCAGAAAACAAAACACTTGAGCTAGAAATCACCAGCGGTGTTCCGCAAGGCTCTGTACTGGGCCCAACTTTGTGGAATATTCTGTGTAACGGAGTGCTCAGATTAAGAATGCCAAAAGGAGTCGAGATAGTCGGTTTCGCGGACGACTTAGCTATCACAATCTGTGGAAAAACCGAGAGCATAGTAATGGACAAGGCGAACGAAGCAATGAGGCTGGTGGGCGAGTGGCTGGAGAAAAAGGACCTAAAGCTAGGGCCAGAGAAGACAGAAGCCGTAGTATTGGCGGGTAAGAGACAGTTAAGTGAGATAACTTTGAAGATCAAAGATACCATAATATCACCGAAAAGTGCAGTTAAGTACTTTGGTGTTATTATCGACAAAAACCTCTCGTTTAGCGACCATGTCTCCAAAGCGGCGGAGAAAGCGTATAGAACCACCACTGCGCTGGAAAGGCTAATTCCAAACGTGGGAGGTCCCACTGCCAGCAAAAGGAAGTTACTATGTTCGGTAGCACACTCTGTGATGCTTTACGGAGCACCAATTTGGTATAGGGCCATGATGGTACAAAAGACAAGAAACAAACTGGCGACAGTGCAACGGAAACTTGCACTAAGAGTTAGTAGTGCGTACAGAACGGTATCCAGGGAAGCCATTCTTGTAATTGCAGGAATACCACCCATAGAGGTGCTAGTGTCGCAGAGAAAAAACACCTATTCGTTGAAACGCCAAGGCAATATGTCTAAACATGACATCAAAAAAGCTGCCACGGACCGGACGTACGAGACCTGGCAAAATCAATGGGATAACTCAAAAACAGGAACATGGACAAGGCGCATTATTACACATATCTATAAATTGGCCACAAAGACACATGGAGAGATAGACTACCACATGACTCAAGTACTCAGCGACCACGGCTGCTTCCGAAATTATTTATTCAAAATCGGAAAAGCAACGGACACCTTTTGTGAGTACTGTGGAGCTGAAGACAAGGTCGCACACACGATCCTCCAATGCAAGCGCTGGGAAAAAGAACGTAGAGGCCTACCAGAAATTAAAGAGGAAAGCGATCTGGTAAATAAAATGCTGGAGTCCGAAGAAAACTGGGTAAAATACAGGGTATAATCCGTGAAATAATTACACGGAAGGAAGAAGAAGAAAGGGATCGTCAGAAGAGCGAATCACGAGAGAAAGCCAAAGATAAATAGATTAACTAGGGCGGTAAAACAACCGTCCGGGCTGCCCACCGTGAAGGAATGCGCAAGCGATACCGGGGTGGCGTACTCAAAGCCAAGTGGAAGCAGGGGTTTAGTGAGTGCGAGCCTCACACACCGCCTGGTAGAGCTTCCCCCAAACCACAAATTAAAAAAATTTAAAAAAAAAATAGGTTTAACAATGAAGATGAAAGAATCCAGCTTGAATAGTCATTAGGAGTTAGATTGGATGTAGAAGGACAAGTTCCTGCAATGCTGCAAAACGAGCAAAATTGGTCTCAGGTAAAAACATACATACGAGGTATTATGAAGAAAAGAGAAGCGGAGAGAATATATGAAACACTGTAAGACTAGCCCCTGAACCCCTAATCTCGCGAATACGGGGGACGTTAGAAAACGGCTAGATACGGACACCACCCCAAAGTAATGTAAAAGCGGTCCCAGGGTGGCGATCTGCAGTTCAGAGGGGCTACTTGTTGCTAGCATGCTACTACTACGTCCACAAAAAAAGTATATAGACACAGTATATAGACACAGTATATAGACACAGTATATAGACACAGTGTATAGACACAGTATATACACAGTATTTAGACACAGTATATAGACACAGTGTATAGACACAGTGTATAGACACAGTATATACACAGTATATAGACACAGTATAATATATAGAAGCAGTATATAGACACAGTATATACACAGTATATAGAAACAGTATAATATATAGAAGCAGTATATAGACACAAAGAAGACGAATAGCAGATGTCATATAAAGAGTTGTCTGTTTAGTTAAATGAAATGGATATAAACTGTTAGTAAATCTTATGGCTTATTGAGACGAGTTCCGTTGGGACGTTTGAAATATTCGGATTGTGAATTAATTAATTGTGAGGAATGTATGGATTTCTCGAAACACCGAATTCCTGTCCGGATTCGTCGCTAATTTATGCGACATTTACAAGAAAAAATCGACATTTGACAAAAATAGATACACTGACGAGCGGCTTTTTCTTTCCTCCTAATTTTGTTGAATTGAGAAACCCAAAACATCTCTTTCGAATTAATAAACAATTTAATCTATTTAAATGATTTTTTTAATAAAAATTCTCACAAGTACAGAAATTCTGACTGTCTATACAAATGACTAGTTTTAGTCTATCATGATTAAATGTCTAGATCGAATCCTGCAAAAATCCTAAATCATTGTCTCGATCAAAACCTGCGAGAGATTACATAGTTCATATAAACTTGTTTATTCAGTCCAGTTTATTTGTGATTCTGTTAATTTTATTATAATAGGAACTTTTTCATTCAGTCCAGTTTATTTTGGATTCTGTTAATTTTATTATAATGGAAGTAAGTAATTTATGTCTGGACGAGTCAATTAATTACCGGAATGTTTTATAAGCAGAGAGGGTCTGGCAATTTGCGCGGATTTTTGCGCACTTATGCAAAGCTGCTGGATATCCAGCAGCGATTACATTACACATGTAATATGCATACACACATTATTACACAAATCAATTTACATTCGAAATTCATTTCAGATTAAACACACAAGAGTAGACACAACTAAAAAGTTTACTACTGAATAAACAATTTCTTTAATATTTTATGGAATTTTATGGTAATAAATGAATAAATTGTTTGCAGGAAATTTACACAAAGAAAGAAGAAAATTTCTAGAGAGAAAACTCTAACTCTAACTTTCTCGAAAAATTTCTAGAGAGAAAATAGCGTATTGTCCAATAAATAACGTATATATTGTCTAATATAATAAATCTGTCTATATATCTCGATAATAGTGAGATAAATTAAATAATAATAAAAATAGAGTTTACAGCATTTACAATCGACAATAATTCAAAGAAAACCAAGAAAGCGAGAAAATAAAACCCGGCGAATATTACCTTGGCTTTCAGGGCTTCTCGTTATACCAGATTACACCGGGATTTATTTATAAACACATAATAATATATCATTATGAATAATATATTTGCGATAAATTCAACTCGCTCTCCGTCTTTCTCTGTCTCTGCACGTCAAACAGTTTTATTTCCTCCATTTATTACAATATTATTCGCAATGTTTAAACGGCGCGCATATATCATGTAAACGCCTCGAGCCACGATTAATATTTTAATAGGCTGTGTAATATATAGCATAAGTGAGGTAGTAACAGGGTGCAGACATGTGACATAGTGGGTAGACAGTATCCACTATTTAGATTTGTGGGCAAAAACAAAATCGGTTTAAAAACAAATTCATACACAGAGTACTCGAAATACACAAAATATTCTTTCTTAACCTTGCTGAAGGTACCGCACCCATCATATGAGCATTATGACATTTCATATGAGCATTCACCGAACCCCTTTTAATTTGAAAAATAAAATATAATTTTTCAAATTCAAAACATAGGTATATATTTTATTGGTCCACAAAATAAACAAAACCATTCTAAAGCAAAACATTACGAACAAAGAACAAAACATTAAGAACAAAGGATAAAACATTAAGAACAAAATTGCAAATCAGTGTGAATGCTGCTGTTGCCTTTTAGAAACCAGTTCGGCAATGCGAGGCTTTACCTTGTCAAGTGCCACTCGCATGTCATTTTTGCAACTAAGTCTGTTCCTTTTTTTCGTTTTAATGTCCAGCATCCTCGAAAAGGATTGCTCGCAAAGATATGTTGTCACAAACGGTATCAAAATCTCCAGAGCTTTCTTCCCAATAGCAGGGTACGTTACTATTTGGTGGCAACAAAACGATGAGAGCTTTGTTATTTTGAAGAGTTTCTGTTGAACCTGACTCTGCCCAATTTCAATGATTTCATCCAGGTATATATATCTTTGACATCTGTTGTCTCAACATCAAACGTAAACGGTTGCCTCACCTATTCTGGATATAACTCTCTTGAAGGGAAGTACCCTTCAAGAGACTTTGCAAGCTCGTCTAATTGTATGTGCATGGAAATTGCATGCTTCAGTTCCCCCGATACAGAAATATCTCCGATTCCAGGCACATCTTCGATCATATTTACATATTCGTCTAGCAGGGGAAAGTTTGCAAACTTACCGTTTTCTGTTCGCCGTTTCCACAACGGTACCTTTTTTTGAAACGCCTTCAGGTTTTCTTCGATGATGTTGACACCACTGCCCTGCATCTGTTAATTCAGATGATTGAGAACTGCGAAGATATCAGCCATGTACGCAAGCATGAGAATAAACTCAGAATTTTTGAAGCAATCTGCACGACCATGTTGGTATTTACATTCCTCACGTATTGCAAAAACACGATTCAGAACCTGTCCCCGGCATAACCACCGAACGTTTGAATGATACAGAAGTACCTCGAATTCAAATGCCATTTCTTTACACAACCATTTCTTTACACTATTTCGCAAATAGTTCACGCATTCCACTACGATTTTTAAAACTTCTGCTAGTTTTGGAGGCATGGTTTTTGTTGCCAACGCATGCCTGTAAGAATACAATGCGTAACAATGATGTGTGGTGCATCGGATTTCACTAGCGCACCAAAACCAGACTTTCTTTCCAGCATGGCAGGAGCTCCGTCCGAACAAACTGCAGAAACCATATCCCACGAAAGATTATTTTCTTTGAAGAAGTCATCCACAAGTTTCTTTACATCGGCTGCCTTAGTTGTTGTAATAGGCTTACATAATAAAAAATCTTCCTTTATCACGTCGTCTTTCACATAGCGCACGAATACTGCAAGCTGACTTAGATTGGAAACGTCTGTAGTTACGTCGAGTTGAAGGCTGAATTTTGCCGGGCTTGAAATCAGATCTGCAACTACTTGGGCCAAGATATCTTTGCTCATATCGTCTATTCTGTCACTGATGGTGTCATTTGAAAGAGGAATTTGGGATAACATAACTTCAGCAGCTTTTCCCAGCATGGTATTCGCCATCTTCAACACGGCTGGTTTTATGAGTTTTTTCCCAATATTGTGTGGTTTGCCCTGCTTTGCGATAAGGTAAGCAACTTTGTACGATGCTGTAAGAATCGGTTTGTCGATGGGTACAAAGCCGAGGATAAGCAGATTACCCTTCGCCTCTTCACCTTGAATTCAGCGAGTGTTGTATTTTTGTAATTTCCATGCAGATTAAAGAAGTGTTCTCTTACTTTTGTCGGTGCTAGATTAGAATTGCTCAACTTGGCATTGCAACTCATGCAATTAGGACGATGACTCCCATCACGTTCCGTTATACATGTGAATCCATATTGTACATATTCGTCCGACCACTTTTTTTTTGCTCGACATAGTATGAAGGGATTAAAATATTAAGAAAGAAATCACACAACGTACAATCACGACAGTCACAATTCGAAAACTGGGCGCACCAAATTTCCTGCAGCATAGAAAGGCCAAGCGATGTTGCGTGATCACCCGCAACCAATGATAGACGAGTGGGGCGTGTCATCTCGAACGTATGAGTCAGGTGTGTGCTTGACCGTCTTGCAGGTCGTTTCCGAAACCAATATGGTTTCTACGTCACGATGACGTCTGATACTGACTTCCCGAACCTCTGGGGTTCGGTCGAACCCAGGTTAAGAACCACTGATCTAGACGCATTGTTCTAATATTATCACTCTAGTGGGGTAGATGAAAGGAGCCTCCTCGAAGATTGCGATGGTGATGATGAATGATAAAAAAAAGCAATCGGGCGTACTCTGGACAGCGGTAGAGGATTAATAAAAATTCTCTGACGGCTGATCCTTTCACACCAGAAACATCAACCGAGTCCTTTTCAGGGCCACAGTAAACAATTATCTCTGCAAATATAGAGGGCATATCATCCGCCTAAGAAGAACTACTGCAAAACCTTTGTATCCAGCATGGATGCCATGTGCTATGCATACAGGAGACACATAGAAGCTATAAAATGCACAGACCAAAAGTAGAAGAAATGGCTCTTGCAACAGAAAGACCTCATGATAAGTATGGAACTGCCACCGTTGAACATGTGGATGGAACATGTTCAAGTGCAATCCACGGCACTCATGGAGGAAAACAACATGGAAGTTCTTCCTCTAGAAACAGCCAACTGTACGATTTCATCTCTTTAAAAACCACCTGACGCTGATTTCATCATCAATATGCCATCCAATTTCCAAAATAAAAGCACACAGATTGTGATTGGCGACTTAAACAGCCAAAGTTGCATATGGGGATATGATCATGAAGATGACAATGGAAGAGCAGTGCAAGAATTGGCAGAAATAAATCACCTTACCCTGATCCACGATGCAAAACAGATGCCATCATTCAATAGTGGTAGATGGAAACGAGGTTACAACCCTGACCTAATTTTCAGCAGTAACAGAATCAGATAACTATGTGTAAAATCTGTCTGTTCTCCAATACCTAATACACAGTAATATGCCAAATATTTGCTGCCGTTATTCCGCAGGAGGTACAACTTCAAGAAAGGTGACTGGTCGAAATTTGCAGATATGTTGGACACCGAAGTGTCTTTAATAGAACCCACACCAGAATCCTATGATATCTTCAGCACAACTGTAAAGAAGTGCTCCGGAAGGACTATATCTCGCGGCTGTCGGACTTCATTTATCCCTGGTCTCACATCAGATGAAGCTGCCCTACTCACAGAATACAGAAAAAGAAAACCCTTTTAGTGAATCAACAGTAGAAGCCGGGAACAGACTCATCTCCGTCATTAGACAAACAAAACGGCATCAATGGGCTAGAACTATAGAAGACCTGGATCTGAGAAGAGACAGCCATAATAAGACGTCTAAGAAATGATCCGACAAAGACCTCTGTACATTACAACATCACTACCAACCAAATAGCACATCAGCTTTTGACGAACTGGAAGCCCATTCACAAGCACAAAGTGCCCAGGCATCAAAGAGAAATTTAAGAGGAAAGTAACGATCTTAGAATGCCAGAACTGGAGAAGGCTATCAAACAGACTAAAAATGGAAAATCAGCCGGCTTGGATCGCATTTGCACAGAGCAAATTAAGTATTTCGGCTTAAAAACAAAGGAATGGATACTCCAGCTCTTCAATAACTGCATGAAGAATTATCAAATCCCAAAGATATGGCGGAAGAGCCGTGTAACAGCTGAGAAAGCTCTTCAATAACTACTCCAGATCTTCAATAACTGCATGATAAATCATCAAATCCCAAAGATATGGCGGAAGAGCCGTGTGATATCTGAGAAGAGACAGCCATAAGGCATGGAGACTTTTAAGACGTCTAAGCAATGATCGGACAAAGACCTCTGTACATTACAACATCACTGCCAACCAAATAGCACATCAGCTATTGACGAACTGGAAGCCCATTCACAAGCACAAAGTGCCCAGACATCAAAGAGAAATTCAAGAGAAAAGTAACAATCTTACAATACCAGTCAGAATGGCAGAATTGGAGAAGGCTATCAAACAGACTAAAAATGGAAAATCAGCCGGCTTGGATGAAATTCGGACAGTAGGGAAAGATAGTTCGTTCTGGCGCCTCCTCACTCCTCTCTCTTCATCTAGACCTGATTAAACCCGAAGCGTGGGATTACATAGACCTCACACCCTGTTTAGCGTGGGGTTACATATACCTCACACCCTATGCAGCATAGAAAGGCCAGACAGAAATGATCTTGTCTGGTCATTCTTGTCTAGTCATGGAGTTACATAGACATCACACTCTTGTAATATATTGAAAGATGATTAATGCTGATAAAAAGCTGATTAAATCTGATTAAAAGCTGATTATAAGCTGATTATAAACTGATTATAAGCTGATAAAAGCTGATTACAAGCTGATTAAAACCTGAATAATGTTGATTAAATCTGATGAGGAGTGAGGAGGCGCCAGAACGCACTATAAGGAAAGATAGTTCGTTCTGGCGCCTCTGGCGCCTCTCTTCGGACAATACAAAATAAGCATTTTGCTTTAAAAACAAAGGAATGGATTTTCAGCTCTTCAATAACTGCATGAAAATTCATCAAATCCCAAAAATATGGCGTAAGAGCAGTGTGATAGCTCTGCTGAAACCTGACAAAGAAGGGAAAAACCCGAAGAACTTCAGACCAGTTACACTCCCATGTCACCTCTACAAACTACTTGAAAGAATGATTCTGAATCGCCTTCTACCAAAAATTGATCCTCTGGTCATACACAAACAAGCTGAATTTCGTCCCGGCAAAAGTTGTAGTAGACAGTTGCTAAACCTTACTCAGTTCATAGAAAATGGTTTCGAAGCAGCTAAGGTAACTGGAGTCGCTTTTGTTGATTTATCGGCAGCCTACGAGACTGTTAACCATCAGCTCCTACTTGCTAAGGTCTACATGTTGACTAAGAACTCCAGTCTAACCTGGTCCATTGCCACTCTGCTGCAGAATCGGAGGTATTTTGTGGACTTTCAAGGGCAAGTTAGCCGATAGAGACTACAGAATAATGTATTCTCGCTCCATTTATGTTAAATGTGTATACAAATGACCATCCCATAGCTCCCAACACCAGTAGTTTCTGGTACGCTGACGATCCCACTGTTGCTGCACAGTGTAAAGATTTTGAATCAGTGGAGAATAACCTCACCAGTGCCCTTAAAGGTCTCTCCAAATACTCGCTTAAACCAACTGAAACCAAATTCCTCCAAGACACATACATGTGCCTTTCACTTGAGAAACAGGGAAGCCTTTCGTGAATTGAAGGTTTTGAAGAAATGGAACACTGTTACACCCCAAAATTTCTAGGAGTGACATTGGCCATGCTCTTATCTACAAGAAACACAGTTAAGACTGTCCAAGTCAAAAGTTTCCATCAGGAATAATCTTCTGAGAAAACTGGCTGGTTCAAAATCGGGCAGTCAACCTGACACCATTCGAACATCTGCAATGGCATTGTGCTATTCCGCTGCAGAGTACGAATGTCCGGTTTGGTATCTCAACCCATGCTAAACAGGTAGACATAGCTCTCAATGAAACATGTAGAACTATAATCGTACGCTTAAGATCAACACCAACTGAGTGTCTTTACCAGCTCGCAGGAATAGCTCAACCTTCTATTCGACGAGAAATAGCTACAAACCAGGAAAGGAAGAAAGCTCAGCAGCAAGCAACTCATCTTATACATGGGCATGAACTACATGCTCAGAGGCTGAAGTCTAGGAAGAGTTTCCTAAGAACATCCAAAGAATTGAAGACTACATGCCAAAAACCCAGACCAGAAATATGGAAAGGTAAGGAATCTGTTCGAAATAGAAATTTTATACGAATACGATTATAGTACGTAACTTTACCTCCTAGTCATGATCAAGGATGGTTAACATGGAAATCCTTATATAGTCTTGTCTGTCTAGTCTTGTCTCTCTAGTCTTGTCTGTCTACTCTTCTCTGTCTAGTGTTGTCTGTCTAGTCTTGTCTGTGTAGTCTTGTCTGTCTAGTCTTGTCTGTCTAGTCTTGTCTGTCTAGTCTTGTCTGTCTAGTCTTGTCTGTCTAGTCTTGTCTGTCCAGTCTTGTCTGTCTAGTCTTGTCTGTCTAGTCTTGTCTGTCTAGTCTTGTCTGTCTAGTCTTGTCTGTCTAGTCTTGTCTGTCTAGTCTTGTCTGTCTAGTCTTGTCTGTCTAGTCTTGTCTGTCTAGTCTTGTCTGTCTAGTCTTGTCTGTCCAGTCTTGTCTGTCTAGTCTTGTCTGTCTAGTCTTGTCTGTCTAGTCTTGTCTGTCTAGTCTTGTCTGTCTAGTCTTGTCTGTCTAGTCTTGTCTGTCTAGTCTTGTCTGTCTAGTCTTGTCTGTCTAGTCTTGTCTGTCTAGTCTTGTCTGTCTAGTCTTGTCTGTCTAGTCTTGTCTGTCTAGTCTTGTCTGTCTAGTCTTGTCTGTCTAGTCTTGTCTGTCTAGTCTTGTCTGTCTAGTCTTGTCTGTCTAGTCTTGTCTGTCTAGTCTTGTCTGTCTAGTCTTGTCTGTCTAGTCTTGTCTGTCTAGTCTTGTCTGTCTAGTCTTGTCTGTCTAGTCTTGTCTGTCTAGTCTTGTCTGTCTAGTCTTGTCTGTCTAGTCTTGTCTGTCTAGTCTTGTCTGTCTAGTCTTGTCTGTCTAGTCTTGTCTGTCTAGTCTTGTCTGTCTAGTCTTGTCTGTCTAGTCTTGTCTGTCTAGTCTTGTCTGTCAAGTCTTGTCTGTCTAGTCTTGTCTGTCTAGTCTTGTCTGTCTAGTCTTGTCTGTCTAGTCTTGTCTGTCTAGTCTTGTCTGTCTAGTCTTGTCTGTCTAGTCTTGTCTGTCTAGTCTTGTCTGTCTAGTCTTGTCTGTCTAGTCTTGTCTGTCTAGTCTTGTCTGTCTAGTCTTGTCTGTCTAGTCTTGTCTGTCTAGTCTTGTCTGTCTAGTCTTGTCTGTCTAGTCTTGTCTGTCTAGTCTTGTCTGTCTAGTCTTGTCTGTCTAGTCTTGTCTGTCTAGTCTTGTCTGTCTAGTCTTGTCTGTCTAGTCTTGTCTGTCTAGTCTTGTCTGTCTAGTCTTGTCTGTCTAGTCTTGTCTGTCTAGTCTTGTCTGTCTAGTCTTGTCTGTCTAGTCTTGTCTGTCTAGTCTTGTCTGTCTAGTCTTGTCTGTCTAGTCTTGTCTGTCTAGTCTTGTCTGTCTAGTCTTGTCTGTCTAGTCTTGTCTGTCTAGTCTTTTCTGTATAGTCTTGTCTGTCTAGACTTGTCTGTCTAGTCTTGTCTGTCTAGTCTTGTCAGTCTAGTCTTGTCTGTCTAGTCTTGTCTGTCTAGTCTTGTCTGTCTAGTCTTGTCTGTCTAGTCTTGTCTGTCTAGTCTTGTCTGTCTAGTCTTGTCTGTCTAGTCTTGTCTGTCTAGTCTTGTCTGTCTAGTCTTGTCTGTCTAGTCTTGTCTGTCTAGTCTTGTCTGTCTAGTCTTGTCTGTCTAGTCTTGTCTGTCTAGTCTTGTCTGTCTAGTCTTGTCTGTCTAGTCTTGTCTGTCTAGTCTTGTCTGTCTAGTCTTGTCTGTCTAGTCTTGTCTGTCTAGTCTTGTCTGTCTAATCTTGACTGTCCAATCTAGTCTGCCTTGACTTGTCTGTCTAGTCTTGTCTGTCTAGCCTTGTCTGTCCAGTCTTTTCTGTCCAACCTTATCTGTCTAGTGTGTTACGATAAACAAAGATAAATTTTATTGCCATGTTCGTTTTGGCACACCCTATACAATTTTCCTGGTATTTGATATAATCCTGTTTTACCATTATTATTCATGCGCGATTTTAATTAGTTTGTGTTTCTAAGAAGTTTTTAGAATAAATTAATTGATCCACCCATTTATTATTTACCCACAAACTTATCATTATTATTACTGCAATATTGCCAATTTCGTTCTTTCCCAGCGTACATTATTTAAACAATATGGCAAATTTCTTGCTAAACCGAAACGTATTAACCTTTTCTTCTCGACACACTCCTCAATAACTTCATTGTCTTGTTAATGCTTTTTTATTAAATTATTTATTCATTGGCAACAGACTAATTTATTACACATTATTCCAATTATTGCAAAATTTTCCTGGACTTTTTTTTTGGCTCGCATGCTGCACGCAAATGCCTTCACATTTTTAATTTTGGAATTTCCAAAGATAGCTAAAGGCAAACACAACAAGCAAAAACCCATTTATCCTGTAATAATTATCTAATTGGTCATAACGGTTTTCATCTTCCTGCGTTAAAACTTATACACAACAAATTAGTCAAACTAGATATTACATAAACTAAGCTGACTTACTTACTTACTCTTTACTATTGGTAAAACGATACTACATTAAAGATAATCATATAACGCCTGAATATATAAATATATTATACAACCTTTCCGTCGCTCTATAATATTATTAATATACTATGCTGTTATGAATTATAATAGTAAATTATTCATGTCTGCCTAACAAGTGTCAAAGGAAAAAATCTAACCTCCAGTCATCCACGAGGTTTTCAAGTAAGTGTTTTTAAAGTTAGAATTCATAATAGCAAAGCTGCACTGATGAGAGATGCTCGAAACGCGTCTTGTAGATGGCAATTCACTTAAGTTAATAGAAATATATGATCTTGAAAATAATGTTATTATTCTAGTAAGTTTATAATTATTCTTTAATTTGTCTATATTAGACTTATCAAAAGAAAAATTAAAGACAGGCGACGTTAGACAAAAATAAAATTAGATAGACAAAGTAAACGTTTCTTAATTAATATATTTTGAAATATGTGGGTTGTTAGACATCTCGAGGTAGCCGTGCGTTTTGTATTGAACTTAGCGATTGGAAAATAACTCATGATTTCATTAAGATAGCGGGCGTTGTCAACAGGTCGACCTGCAAAATAATCGCTCGGGACCAATAAATACCATTTCGGATAGCCATCGGAGGTTTAATTATCGAAATTAATTATCGAAAAGATTCGCAATGATTCATTCGCGAAACTTATTCACCCGTCGTGTGATTGCGACTTGAATTATTAGGCAATATCTTCGATCTTAATTAAATATAATTCGAGATCGAGATTCGCCGACTAGTCCAATAAACGGAACTTATTCTCAGCTCATAAATCTTGTGAAAGCAAGTAACGGGTTTAGGCTATTTAGTTTCGGCCTAACTGAATTAGTTAAATTTGGATAGAAACTAACTCGATTCAGTGAACTACAACTTGAATTACTTACTCGACATTATTTAACTTGATAGAAATGAAAATAAATACATTCTAAATAGTTACATACCTTATTATTTTGTACTTATTTGGGTTAAACTGGAATAAGAGTACTTATAGATATAGGCAACCCAATGTACGCAATGTCAATTTCCGTTAGTTTGAATTGTGGCACGGGGGGTACTGAACGTATGAGCGCGTAGTAGCAGCTATCAACCAATCAACGAAAAGTAAACCAAACACACGTGTGTGTTATCAATCAAAACTTATCATTAATCGCAGACTGTTACATACGTGTGTGTTATGATGTATTTACATAGTCCACGAACTGTACTATAATGGGCATTTACAATAGTCGTCGTAGATAATAGTATATTAAAGAACTAGTTCAATAAGCGCGCTTTTTCAGAACGCGTCCTTGTTTAGAAAACGACGAGCGTAGCAAGGAGTTTTCTAATGGACATGTGCGAAAAACGTCTTATGAACGAGTTATTCTATGATGAGTCTTATTGCTTTTTTGTCTATTTTTCGCCCTTTTATGCCATTTCTAAATTAAAAAATCGCCGATACATATTGAGAAAATTGTATCGCAATCCGCGAGCCATTAACGTACCCATATGAGTGCTTTAATGACTTCATTATAGACTCAAAATAGAAAAATTATATTAATTTGTTTTGGTTTTAAAGCAACTATTTCGAACAATTTAAATACATTTGGTTTATCGAATTTATTGTTAAAATTATTTTTATCTAATTAAATGTTATTATATACTCCTAATTAATAATCTTTGGTTTACAAGAAACAATTTGGTTTTGTTTAATCCAAATGTACTGGTAATACTAGACATGACAAGATCATACTTTGTAGGACGAACGTTTTGAGTTTAAGTCTGAGAATTTAAATTTAAGGTGGATAGGCTAAGATTCAATTTAAGCTAAAACTAATGCGAGTGAAGTGACGCGTTTAATTAAATTTAAGTTATGAAACGCTGTCAACAAAAATCGTTTTAATATCAAGAAAACGACGAGAAACATAAAAATTCTATAAAACTATTTCTGTTTCCTCTAGACTAGCACTTAGGACTAAATCTCTTGAAACGTTTATTCGAATTTTATTTTAATTAAAAAATTCCTGCGTGTCTCACAATCCATTACTGATTATATTTATCAAACAAATTAGTATTACAGCAATAATACTATCTACTCAATATAAAATTTATTAACTTGATTAATACATAAACTGGTCTGCATTTGTAAACTAAAATTATTCATACAAAGTAGTCTTATCCAATTAGTCAACTTTGATTAGTCCTGTTTGAATACCGGGTTCGATTCCCAACCAAGGAGGTATTTTAAACCAGGGCAACACTAACCGTCAGGGCTGCCCATGATGTTGAAGAAATGCGCAATGCGCCAAGTAGGAAAGGGGGTTTTGTGAGTGAGACTCCACACGCAGTTTGCTAGCGCCCCAAACCACAAAAAAATCTTGTCCTCCTGCTTGTCTAGTCTTAGCAGTGTAGTCCTGTCAATCTAGTCCTACCAAACTATTCCTGCCAGTGTAGTCCTATCAGTCTAGTCCTGCCAGTCTAGTCTAGTCAGTTTCCCATCGAGAAGCCTTCGTCGTACAGACCTGTGACTACTAGATGTAGCAGGAAAACTTCTAGAGCAACTAATGCTACAAAGAATAAGACAGGCATTAGAGGCAGGTGAGAAACTCTCAGAGAAGCAACATGAGTTCAAGGAGGGAAAGTCGACAGTAGATACTATAGATAAGGTCGTCGTAGTGGCGAGAAAAGCCTAAGAAGGCTCACAAAGAACGAGAAAGCTATGTGCACTTATAACACTCGACGTTAGAAATGCCTTTACTTCTGCATCATGGCAAAACATTTCGGAGGAACTAGTAAGAAGGGGCCTAAAGAAATGTCACCGTATCTACTGCGATTAATCAGGAGCTATTTGAGAAATAGAAAAATCATTCTGCAGGCAGAGAATTCAAGAGAAGAACGCGATGTCAGCAGTAGTGTTCTACACGGCTCGCTTCAGGGCCCGAATATCCTGTAGGATGGGGTCCTCAGACTCAAACTGCCGGAGGGAGTGGAGATCGTGGGCTTTGGTGACGACCTGGCTTTGATAGTAAATGGGAAAACAGAAAGGGGAATAATGTTTAGAGCAAATACAGCTATAGTCCTGTCGGTCTAGTCTTGTCAGTATAGTCTTGTCAGTCTAGCCTTGTCAGTCTAGTCTTGTCAGTCTCGTCTTGTCAGTCTAGTCTTGTCTGTCTAGTCTTGTCAGTCTACTCTTGTCAATCTAGCCTTGTTAGTCTAGTCTTTTCAGTCTAATCTTCTCACTCTAGCCCTGTCAGTCTAGTCTTATCATATATATCGTATTATATATCTTAGATAGTTATATTTTTCTACGTGGTTTATTTTTATGTAATCTGTGAATGTCTACGAATCGAGTTGTAATAAAGGAACAATCAAGAAGAGAATAAACGAGTTAGTCGGCAACGGGCACTTATCCACTGCCTACATAGCATTACTATAATTCAGCGCTCGTTATGAACGTAATGAAATTATTGCCGTTCCGATTATGCGTCGAGTGTGTTAGCGCAATTCTTTTTTTAGCGAGGGTTTGCCGTTTTTTAACCGATAGACTAATGCATATGCTAATTCGATCCCCATAAAATACTCCACATTGTAATTCCACTTTAACGAGTCTAGTCCAATCTATACATAATATATAAATGTCTATGTTGATTTATTAGTTGATTTATATAGACTAAACGAAATATGTAGATTAGACTATATTTTATAATTATAATTTATAATTTTCCTACACATTACCTGAATTAGTCTATTATTTATTGAAATTATTGTTATTATTATTTCGTGGGACAGAATACGGAAACCGATGAGACTGTCGTGTTCCTAGTCCGGTTTTACTATGATGGGTAGTGGACCAGTTCCCGATTTATGGTCTGTAGGTTGCTGTTTGAAGGAGATCAGTGAGTGCACGGCGATAGTGTCCTGGTCCAGTTGATTCCAAATATAAACAACTCTGTTGTTAAGGAAGTTTCTACGACACAGCCTGGAACATTTTTCTTTGGAAAGTTTCCTACTGTGCCCTCTGAGATGATTTTGGTCACTGATGTGAACAAAATTGAGGGGAACGTTGTAGTGGCCACCCAGAATCTTGTGAACTAGGATAAGATCTGGTCTCTGTCGGCGCTCTCGCAGAGATAGTAGACCCAGTTTGATGCAACGAACCTTAGAGAGAAAATATCGCAGTTCGGGAAGGATTCTGGTGATACGTCGTTGTACTTGTTTAAGTTGTAAAATGTTTTTCACAAAAGAGGGATTCCAGCAGTTAACTGCGAACTTCGGCACCGGCGTAATGTAGGCTTTGTATAGGCAAAGTATACCGCACCCGCGGTATATATAACACCCGCAGAGTGTTCTTTAAGAGTCCTTTGGATAAGTTAAATCAAGGAATTTGCCCTCTTTACTAGTCTGGTGATGTGTCCCATTTGAGGTCTTAAGTCATTGTAACACCCAGGTCTTTTTGATGCTTTGGAGCAGTGAGTGGGCAACCATTTAGGGTGTAGATAGTGTTGGGGTTATTTCGTCCAATGTGCAGTACGGTGCATATAGCCACATTCAGAGACATGAGCCACATGTCAGTCTACCTCTCGGTTGAAGTAAGATCTTCCTGAAGTGTTGCAGCACTTTCCAGCGGGTTTCAGTATAATTTGGTGTCGTCTGCACCGTCGTATGTATCTAAATGTCTGTGTTAAATGTCTATGTAACGTCGTATCTAAAAAACAAATATTTGACTTGATGTTGACATGTTGCTAATGTACATCAGGAATATCAAGGGCGATGACTGAACCCTCCGGCACTTCGTTATTAACTGCTGTGATGTCTGAAAACGATCCACCAACTCTGACTTGAAACCTGCGTTTGAAGAGAAGGCCAGTTATCCAGCGCAGCAAGGAACCCCTCACTCCATAATGCTCCAGCTTGTGCAGCAGACGTCTAAGAGCGACTTTGTCGAATGCCTTCTCAAAGTCCAAGAGATAGTGTCGACAGGACGACCTTGGTCGAGAAGATGAGTCAAATCATTGAGGACGGAGAACAGATTGGTATAAATTGACCGTTTGGATAGGAAACCATGTTTATTGATTGTAATGATGTTGTTTTGGAAAAGGAAGTTAGTTAGCTCTATTACTGATTATATAGTTAATTACTTCGTTGTTGATTATTAAAGTTTGTGCGGTAACCCGGTTCGAAGGACCAATGTTCGGACCGTGTCTCTCTAAATTTCGAAATTTCCAAACAAAACCAAAGGCCGGTTAAATCACTTACCAGTATGGGCTGCCAGCGTCTCCGCCACGTGGAATTGTCCTTCCGGCGCTTCTTCTAAGGGAGGAAATGGGAAGAAAAGGTAGATGGATTCCCTTAAATCGGCGTCTTCGGGACGTCCGGGTCCGCTTTAGCCCTTGGGGCTCGTGATCACCCCCTGGTTAGTTTGGCTGGAAATTCTAGAATACGCACATGTGCCAGTCGGCGTGGGTTTCGCGCTTTTTGCGTTCGCACTCGCCGAACGTGCTTCTTCAACTCTACGCCCCGAACTGATTAATTTAATCAATTGATCGGAGCCGAAGTTAATTCAAATAACTAAATTAAAAAATCTGGATGCGCTAAAATTGTCGCGAACAATAATGATCTACGCCATGCACGTTGACAGGGTCGATGTCAGACTAATGGGTCGGTAATTTTGAGGTTGGTATTTATCTCCTTTTTTAAAGATGGGCATAACTACGACATGAAACCACATCTTCGGTACATATCCATTTGCAAGGGTTTGAGACATAGAAGCAGCCAGTGGGGCGTTATTTATCCCATTATAAGTTCTTCAGGAAGATAGGCGGTATGCCGTCGATACCGGGTGATGCTTTTTTCTTTAGCGAGGCAATTGCATTCTTCTTTGAAATCAATTGAGCCGGTCATTTCGAAAAGGGCACGAGTCACATTTTTTTGAAATATCACATGTTTACGCCATTTTATTCATTGAAGCGTTTTACATATTCCATGCGAAAAAAGTACAGTGCGATGTATGTTTTTTATTTAACAATCTCTATATTCAGTTTCTCCATCATCAATGACTTTTTTAACAAAAAACATATTTTTGTTGATTCTGAAAAGTTTTAATTCATGGACTTATGCCCTTTTCGAAATGACAGATTCATTTGTGTCCAGGGAGTTGGGATTTCGAGTATTAGCAGGAAGGACTCCGTCTGGTTCCTTGGTACACATCTTTAAACTGCTGCACATTTCTGACACCAAGTGTTGGTTGTAAACAATTTCTCTCGTAGCTCCTTTTTTAGCGAAAAGTCTAACACTTTGGACTTTAGGGATCTATTGATGTAGGAGTACAAACCTTTAGCCGTTAGGCAACGCTACGTCTATCTCATACCTTCTTCTGGCCTCTGTTATTAGTCTTTCCACTTTATCATTCTGAATTTTGTACTTGCCATAATTAGTAGCAGTCCTATTTCGAGCGAATGCATCCCATAGTGAGCGCTTCCTTTTTATAGTCTTAAAGATATAGTGATTCAACCATGGTGTAAGCGGGTTAATTTTGACTTCCTTTAATGGAATACAAGATTCGATGGAATGATTAATAATCTCATATAGTTTACCGATGTTAATGTTGCTCATACCATCCAGGCCCTCAGTGACAGATCGAATAACTTCTCGGTAGTCTTCCTGCCAAAAATGCCTTTTTACTATTTTGTGAGTTGGGTTTTTCTTTAGTTTGAGTTCGGCGGTAGCTGTTAGCACAAAGTGGTAGCTGTTTCCTAGCGGAGGCCTGCTTGTTGTACTGCAAACCAGGTTCGAGTCGTTGACAAGCAATACATCCAGGAGGGATTTTTGGGTGTTTCTATATCGTGTAGAAAACTTAATAAGTTGTTTTGCGTTCATCTCCTTAAATCCATCTAAAAAGTCGCTGGCCTGACGTGAGTTTGACGCTAGGCGTAGTAATGACCAATCAACATCAGTGATTTCTATTTCTATTCAGTGATATTTATGTTTTCCTGGTTGGTCGTGTAACTGGGTCTATAGGCACATCCCACAACAAATCGGATGCTCGCGACGGTAACTGTGACAAACATTCGATAGGAGAGGATATACAGTAATCCGTCTGTTTGGAAACATCGTACTCTCCTGATCTTTCGCCCTATGATTTTGATCTCAATCCCAAGATTAAGGAACCAATACGTGGTAGGCGGTTTGTAAGACGAGAGGACATTGCTAATGCTGTGCGCCAACAGATGACCCGACTCACAGATGCTGCGGCAAATGCTGAGGATGATGGTATTCAGCGTCTCCCACATCATTGACAGCGTGTGGTGACATTAGCAGGGGACTACATTGAGGGTCTTTAGACCCAGGCTCGTCATGTCAACTTTATTTGTACTGTGTTATCATTCTTTTGCACGGTGAAGTCCATATTGCCCTGTATACTACCGTAATAAATTAGTGTGTTACGATATTTCAGTGCTATTCATTGTCCATACGAATTTTTTAAAGAATATTCAGAAAATATGACAGGAAATCAACCACCGAGCTTATGCTTCAAAAGACAAGGCGGAACATTGGAGACAAACCCTAAAAAGAATTGTCAAATATTAAAACAATTGTCAACTGTGAAAAACCAACACAGAAACTACAGTTCGATAAGCTAACCTAACCTAACCTGGATTTGAAACCTCAATACACGAAGAAATCGTGAACATAATAAAATCACTGCAATATATCAGAGCACATGGAGAAGATGGACTCATTTCGAAAATCTGGAAGGTAGACCACAAAACATTAACCGATAACCGACTGCCCGGCCATTAATTAGACAAGATTAATTTATTTCCGTAAATTGGGGGAAAAAATAAAAAGCTTCGATCAAGTTATGCACTTATATTCTTATCAGAATTATAAGTCGAAAACGTTTCAATCACCGAAAACATCTGGGAAACAGGAAAAATTCCAGAAGAATGGAAGTTAGCCCTAATTGACCCCCTCTATAAGGAAGGAGACAAAACGAACCCTAATAACTGCAGATGAATCTCACTACTACCTGTGACATACAAAATTCATGCCAGATCTCTGTTAAGTCGGCTAGAACCTCAGATAGACCCACAGATAGGAGGATACCAAGGAGTATTTAGGAAGGGAAGATCATGCAGTTTACAGATCTGGTGCTTGAGAACAATACTAACAACGAGAAAGACTAGGAACACCACAGTAACATTTGTTGACTTCAAGAAGGGCTACGACTCGATAAAGACATGATCTTAAAAAACAATGTAATTTTTGTGATTTTTGTTGAGTGCCACGAAGGTGGACTGAAAGCTATAAAATAGCTGACAAATTTCACATGAGATTTATTTCTGGTAGTCCTAAAAAGACTCATTAGTATTATAGAGCTCCGGAAAGGTTGGATATTTTGGACAGGTTGGATTATTAAGTTTATTCTTCAACGCATTGGAATAAAAGCAGGTAGACCACAAGACCAGAAATCAAATCTAGGACACATTAACAAATGCAACATTCAACGTGAAGTGCATGTGGGAGAGGTCTCGGAACCATTTGAAATCAAGACAGGAGTGAGACAGGGAGATGGCCTCTCACCCATTCTATTTAATTCAGTTTTAGAGAAAATAATCAGGACATGGGAAAAAGGAAAATATGATCAACATATTAAAATATGAATAGATGATGATAGCCTGCTATATTGACTATCAAAAGGCTTTCGATAGAGTAAGACATCATAAGGTGATAAAAATTTTACAAGAAATTGGCTTAGATAATAAAGATTTACGAATAATTGTGAACTAGTACTGGAATCAATCTGCTTATGTGAGGTTGGGTAACGAGAACACGAAAGATATAGATATTCTAAGAGATGTAAGACGAGGCTGCATATATTCTCCATTGTTATTTAACATCTATACAGAATATATCTTTAAAGAAGCTCTAGAGGATGTTGCTTTAGTGGTCACAGTGGTGAACGCATCAGCTAGCTATACCAGAGATCCCGGTTTCAATCCCCGGACAAACCGTGAAATTTTTCACGGAACTATGCTGTGGCCACCTCGTGGAAAGCAATGGTAAACTACCACGAGTCATTCTGCCTAGTAAAACCTCTCAAATAGTACCGTTCGGAACCGGCGATAAACTGCTAGGTCCCGCATATTAGTGTATTCGTTCCACAAGTATGCGCGAGAGGTCGCCTACGCTAGAACACTAGTATGGCACTTTAAGAAGAAGAGGATGTTGAGATGGGAGTGCTCTTAAATGGTAACTGGATAAATAACATTCGATATGCCGATAACACTGTGATTTTTGCGGATAGACTAGAAAGCCTGCAATATATCATTGATAAAGTTATCCAAAAAGCCATGAATATGGTTTAGATTTAAACGCTCAGAAGACAAAAGTGATGGTCATTAGTACAAATAAAGTCTCTGCATGCAAACTAAATATAGACCAGAAACCCATTGCACAAGTGCATATATACCTTGGCACTACTATAATTGATCAATGGGACCCTACTAATGAGATGAGGTCTCGAATTGGAAAAGCCCGGATAACTTTTAATAAGGTGCGGAAATTGTTCAAACATCATGACTACGAAAATCAGGCTTTTGCGTTGTTATGTGTTTACTCTTTTTTTACGGTGCTGAGACGTGGACCCTGACGGAGTCTTTATGTAAATGGTTAGAGGCCTTTGAAATGTGGCTGTACAGAAATTGCGGATACCATGGACAGACCATGTCACAAATGTTGAGGTTCTCAAAAAATGAAAAGCACTAAGGAAGTATTAACCAACGTAAAAATCAGGAAAATCCAATACCTAGGACACATCATGAGGAATACCGCCAAGTACCATTTACAGTCTATTCTTCAAAGAAAAATTCCAGGAAAGAGAAGTGTTGGACGAAAAAGTCCTGGTTAAAAAATCTCACAGCCTGGACCTCAAAAACATCTACTGAATTATTGCGAGCTGCAAGTGATAGGAACAACACAGTCAAGATGGTAGCCAACATCCGGAACGGATGGGAACTAGAAGAAGAAGAAGAATGGGGAAAAATGAGTCAGTGGGGTAAAGATACAAGGATAGAACCGTCAACATAAAATGTTTGGCATTCGCTGATGATATAGCCGTCATAACAAATAATAGAGACGAAGCCAAATAAGCCAAAGAAGCTCTAGAGACACTACACGAAATCTCAGTCAAAGCAGGGCTGCAAATCTCATACGAAAAAACACAGTACATGGACACAAAATCCACAGACAGACACCCACTGATAACTAAGTATGGAAAGACAATACAAGTGGAAAATTTCGAATACCTGGGAGAGATTATACAAAAAACAGGAACTCAAAATGCAATGAAGAAAATATCTCAATACTACAAAAAGCATACAGACTTACATGGAACCACTACAACAAAAGGAGTATCTCTGTCAATGCCAAATTAAGACACTATAATACAGTAGTTCTACCAGAGGCCTTGTCCTCCTCAGAAACAACGGTAATCAAGTGACGAACGAAAATCAAGGAAATAGAAAAAGAAGGGAGGAATATACTAAGCAAGACTTACGGGCCAGTTGTAGATTGTAGATATGGCGGTGACGACTTGTACTGCGACCTTTATAGATCAATTGTAACCCGACCTCTTCCTCTAAGCGTTGGTGTACTTACCCATTTAGAGCGCCTCCTCTAATCCTGATTCCTTCAGGAATTTCATGATCTGGGTGGGATTCAAAGACTGCAACTCCTCTGCGTTCAAGCAGTGAGCCCCGAGGTACATCTGTCTCTTGCAGAGCAGTGCTCCGCAGTATTTGAGCAGATGTATGGGGGTTTCCTCTGCTGAACCACATAATCCACATCCGTCATCCTCCTCTAGGCCTAGGGCCTTGAAGTGTTTTCTAAGTCTGCAGTGTCCTGTCAGGACTCCTGTCAGAATTCTAAGCTTGTTCCTGTTTAGTTTCAGGCAAGCTTTAGTTCATTTCTGGTTAAAAGATCCCAGAATCACTTTGGACTGCCTTAACCCTGGAAGTTCTTTTCAGGTTTTCATCCATTGTTCTCTTATTTCTTTATCTAAACTTTTGTGGATGGTGTTCACACTCATGCCGCAAAAGGGTTCCGGACCTATAGAGGGACTACCTGGATCCCTTGTTTGCTAGGTGATCGTCTATACCAGTGTGTCCTGGTACCCAGTATAGCGTTACTTTATTATATTTGCCAAGCTTGTTTAGCTTTCCCACACAGTCCCATTCCAGTTTGGATCTGATGGTGTATGACCTAATGGCCTTGATGGCTGCTTGGCTGTCTGACAGAATAGCAATTCGTTTTTTGCGGTAATTCCTGTCGAGGTAAAATTGTGCTCATCTTTCGATTGCATGTACCTCTGCTTGCAAGATACTTGGGAATGTTCCCATGGATTCGAAGTATTTGGTACGAGGTCCAAACACTCCTGCACCAGTACCTTCCTTTGTCTTCGAACCATCTGTATACCACTTGATAGCATTTTGCTTTATGTGGTATGCTGAGGATTCGTCGCTCCAATCGGCTTTACTACACATTGTTTTCTAGTTTTTCTCGATGTGGTATTTGCATACCATTTCGTCTTTTGGTGCTTCTAGCTAGGGGATCTTGGCAGCGAGGCTGTTTCGGTCTTGACTCCCGATTATTTTACCTCTGCCAATTCCTTCCTTGCTGAACCTTACAATCGCCGATCTGGCGGCCCTTTCCACCACAAGGTGCAGCGGATTAAGATCCAGCAACAGCTTCATTGCTGTTGTCGGACACGACCCCATCGCCCCCGTGATGTAGACACACGCCAGTCTTTGAATCTTCTCAAGCTGCTTCCTCATTGAGGCCAGCATGGTTCTACTTCCCCACGCAACTGCCTCATAAGTAATCGCAGGTCTCACTATTATGGTGTACATCCAGCACAAGATTGTGGGGTTACAACCCCACGTTTTTCCTGCCAGATTTCTGCATACCATTAGAGCGCGTTTGGCTTTACCTACCGCTGCCTCAGCGTGTCTATTCCATAGGAGTTTGCTACCTAGTGTAATACCCAGATACCTTATCTCCTGTTTGTGTTCTACTGCCCTCCCATCTAACAGTATGGACTGTAGGCAGCTTAGTTTCCTACTTCTAGTAAATGGTATCACCGTTCAACCATCTACTAGTTACTTTGAGGTCTCTCTGAACGATTTCACAGAGCGTACCCTCAAACTTCCCTCTGTATACATTCTACAATCTACGGGCCGGTTGAAAAAGAGGGGATCTGGATAAAGACACCAACAAAAGAACTGTAGACACCAACAAAAGAACTGTACGAACAGACAGAGACGATTACAAAACAACATGAGAAAAAGGAGGGCAAAGTTCTATGAACACATACGCACATATTGTGATGAATGAAAACGAACTGACCAAGAAGATTTTTAACATAGTGACGACTAATACAGTGAAAACCAAATGCGTAAAGGAAACCTTGGAAAGACACCAAGAAACTCAACATCTCCACAGAAAATATGACAGACAGGAAAAAATACAGAAATAAATCAGAAACCAGAAGTTTGAACAAATTCTCAAAGAGAAGAAAACAGGAAAGAAGTGAACGGAAGAGATGAAGAAGAAACACAGTGAAAATATGAGAGGTTTCTGGGAAGAAAGAAGACGAGATGACATGATAATTGATTGTGTTTTAGCTCTCTCTTGAAATTTGAATTATCGGTAACAATATTAATAATAATGTAATGTGGAATAGCGCAAAATAGCGCAAAAAACTAGAAAATGATGAGGGCATTCCTCAAAACACGAGACATCTACAACAAACAATGCCTGTCACTACACACAAAAGTTAAACACTACAACACTGTATTGAAACCAGAAGCACTGCATGCGAGTGAGACGCTTACACTCCATACAAAAAGAGATCTCGAAAGAGGGTCCAAACGCTAATAATAATAATAATAATAATAATAATAATAATAATAAAAAATGCAGGGTAGGATTAATTAATTCTATTGGTGAGCAGCGCCACCACATCCCCGAGCGTAGAGGAGACAACCTCGAAAAAAAACATGGGGTTTAAGTCGTCCTGCTAACCCCCTTAATAGCAGTGCCGCACTCTGTTGGGTTGACGACCCAGCAGAGTTTAATCTATTTGTCCCTACAAATAGAAGACAGGCCCCCCACAACAGTTCCTTATCGGATGAGGAACAGGGACAGGTGGGAGGGGCCATACCGGATGGTCCCGACGGTAATGACCTTGGCCATGTTAATGGACGCTTTAGGTGGACGAACGAACTTAGGGACGACCTTCTCGCATGCTACAATCGCAGCGAGCCGACCCGCAGGGGATACATGGCGCGTTTGCATGGACTCTGGTGCATTATGCATCCTGAACACCGCGCCTTCTCTCAACAACATCTGAGAGATCAGGTATCTTACCTGCGTAGGGTTGGCTACATTAGAGCGGATCTCCAGCAGGAAGCAAATCTAGCCGAAGAACAACCAGCGCCAACGCCTCCGCTGGTGCGGCGTAATCGGTCTGGTAGGGCTATCTTGCTTCAGAACACCGAGGTTAATCTGAGGACAAGGAGGGATCGTATTAATACCAAAATCCCTCTTAAAGCACATGACTTAGCGGATATGGATGCGTTGGTTGACGATGAACTTCCAGAAGATGGAGACCTCTGGCAAATCAACGAGGCCGTATATAGCGCTGCAAGGCGACTCGTCCCGGAAAGGCGATGTGAGAGATTGTCCGACTTGGTCGAGAAAACCGAACGGCGCTTACAACAAGTTGAGGCCAAAGTTCAGTCGGCGAGAAAGCACGCATCTCGGATCCAGTGTGTGATGGATTTTATCTTGAGCGGCAGGGCGTTTACTCCCAAGATCAGGCATGTGGCAGCCATTCTACGCCGCCACCATCACACACTAAATCGCACCATGCTGCAGACCATCAAGCAGCACTGTGTGGATAGGATTCGAGCATTGCAGGTGGTAAGGAGAAGTCTCGCGAGGCGGATTAAGCGAATCAGAGAGAATTCCTTGTTTCGTGACAATCCGTCTCGACTTTTCGGGACTCCAAAACCCACTGTTGCCAATCCGCCGACTATGGAGGAGGTTGAAAACTTCTGGAGGGGAGTCTACGACAAGTCCCCTCCGCTACATCGAGACACTCCAGCGCTAGTGCACTTCGACGCCTTTTGTAGAAGGCATCAAGACCAGGTCGAAGTGTGCGAGGCAGTCAGCGAGGATGAGGTTCGACAAGCACTTGTCGGGGCCAAGAACTACGCTGCTCCGGGCCCAGACGGCATTAACAACTGGTGGTGGAAGAAATTTCCGTCCACCCATCGCCGTCTGGCCAGAGTTTATAACTCTTGGCTAACCGGGGAGCGTATTCCGAGCTGGGTTGTCGAAGGGCGCACTGTGTTGCTCCCCAAAAAGGGAGACTTGACCGACCCGCGCAACTACCGGCCTATTACTTGTCTCAACACCTGCTACAAGATATTCACACGTGTATTATATGTTAGGCTGTTGAGAGTGGTCGGTCCGGTTTTGCAACAGGTAAGCGAGCAGCGTGGGGCAAAGTCCGACATGGAGGGATGCCGAGAGAACCTGGTGATAGATCATGCTGTCACTCAGGACTCCCGGCATTACAAACGCAATCTCTCTATGGCCTGGATTGATTATCGCAAGGCATTTGATACAACATCACATGAGCTTTTGTTACACTTGCTCGGATGCCTTGCGGTACCAGCTCAACTAGTGAGATGCATTGAACACCTGTTGCCACTCTGGAAGACCCGCTTTACCATAACATCCGGTACAAAGCGGGTCACCACGGAGTTGGTAACCTTCAGGAGGGGTGTGTTTCAAGGAGATTCCTTGAGCCCCCTCTTGTTTTGCATCTCATTGCTGCCGCTCTCCATTGCTTTGAGACGTACCCGTGGCTATGCATGTGGACCACCGAGTCACCGGAGGCATGAGATCACCCATTTGTTTTACATGGACGATCTCAAGATCTACGCCTCCGGGGAGAGAGACCTCCGCCTGGCTCTCGCAGTGGTCCAGGAGTACACACGGGACGTTGGAATGGAGCTAGGGTTGGATAAGTGCGCAGTGATGCACCTTAGGAGAGGACGATCACCGGAGCTCCCTGACGATATGCAGCTCACCGATGGAAGCATCTTGAAACATCTAGATGCTGGAGAGACCTATAGATACCTGGGGATTGAGCAGCACTATGCTCATGATGCCCCCCGGGTGAAAGAGGCTCTCCGCGGCAAATACAGACGCCTTGTCCGGAAGATTTGGTCTTCCGAATTATCCGGACAGAATAAGGTGTTTGCCACTAATATGCTTGCCGTTCCAGTCCTGCTCTACTCCTTCGGAGTAGTGAAGTGGACAGTCGATGAGTTGCGTCAACTCGACAGGGATACCGGCAAAACGATGCACATACACCGTGGAGTGCATCCGAGATCGTCCGTTCCCCGAATGTACCTCTCACGTCATCGAGGAGGCAGAGGACTCCTGAGCCTGGAGTGTATGCATGGCAGAGTGGTTCTAGGCTTAGCTTTTAAGATCTTAAGGAGCTCGGACCCGCTCCTATCTCTCGTGAGAGATCACGAACATATGGGAGCGGGAGCGTTTATTTTCAAGGCGGCAATCAGGGCCGCTGAAGAACTTGGTCTCCAATTCGAAATTAGACGAGGAAGCGGACGAGGTGGCAACCCCGAGTTGATTACCGAGTTGCAGACGAATCGTCTAAGAGCCCAAATTAGGAGCGCCGAACAGGACATGTTGTTCGGGCGGCATGCCGACAGACCGATGCACGGTGTCTTTTATAGGCACATAGACGCAAGAGGTCTGTCGACAAGGCTGACCTTCGGTTATCTGAGGTCAGCCGGGCTCACAGCGGAGACCGAGGGATTCATTACGGCCTGTCAAGATGGCGTTATCAACACCTTGGTCTATCGTAGCCGATTGATGGGTGTACAGGTCCCTGATACCACCTGCAGGGCATGTCGCAAGGCGCCGGAGACACTGATGCATTTGTTGTCGGCTTGTCCGACAAAAGCTGTCTCGGAGTACATCCATCGACATAACGCGGCACTGCGAGTGCTTTATTACCATCTTAGGCACTCGTATGAGATAGACCAGGAGCCTGTGCCGCCTTACTTGCCGGGAGAAATTGAGTCCGTTGTCGGGAACGAGAAATGCCAAATTTTTTGGAACTATCCATTCCCGACGGTCAGGCTCATTTGCGCCAACAAGCCTGATATTGTCCTTCTCGATAAACAGACCAGGACTATGTTCGTCATCGAGTTTTCCGCTCCAGCGGAACAGAACATAGTCCTGAAAGAGGAGGAAAAACGGACCAAATACCAAGACCTCCTTTTCGAGCTCCGCATGCTTTACCCAGGCCATGATGTCATGCTGGTCGTCCTAATCATCGGTGTTCTGGGGGGAATCCGTTCATCGCTGCTTTCGGAGTTAAAGATCATTCCGGCATGCAGAAACTCCGCTGGAATTTTGGCAATTCGGATGCAGAAAGCTGTCGTCTTGGGGTCCCTTCGTCTGCTGAGGGCACACGATAATGGAACCTACAGCTGTTCACCGACCGGTGGGGAGGAGCAGTTGTGGAAATAACTTTTGAACACTGGCGCGGCTGCTGCGAAGAGTCGGAGCTCACAGCAGTCCCGACCAGAATTTTATTTAAAAAAAAAAAAAAAAATAATAATAATAATAATAATAATAATAATAATGTAATGTGAAGCGTATTGCCCACTGTCACATGTTTTCTCTTTCATACATAATAGATATTTTTTTGGCTTCTACCCCAACGTGGATGGGGTAATTAAGTTTATGTATTTTTCCTCAAAATGAATCAAACAAATGTTTCTAGCAGAAAGTTAAAAACTGTTTGCCACGAGAATCTCTGGGTTGTTTGTGAAAGTTTTTTTTTATATATAATTTCGAAATTACTATATTTATTTTCAGAAGATTTTTCGAGGCTCTTGCGACATTTTTACATAATTTTTCTGTTTTGCTTATCGCTCGGAGATTAATGAATTTCAATTACGAATTAACAAGCGAAATCTTTTCCTCTTATATTCCTCTAGAAAGTTTATATTCCTCTAGAAAGAAGAAACGAGTCAGGAAGGTATTTGTTAGAAAAAAAAAACAGATTTGGTTACTACTAACTAGCAGTTAGTTTTTTTTTTCATTAATTTAATTTTTTACATTCTTTTTCATTAAGAAATTTAAGAAAAAAATAATTCGAATTCTCAACATTCGTTCATTTCGTCCGAATCGAGTTTCTTTTAACTCATAAATTACATCTTTATGATTTATTTAATTTAATTTTTACCAATTAGAATTACAAAAAATAGAACGCAAACTATTCACTTCTACATATTTATGAATATTAAATAAGACATTACTTATATTTAATAGATTTTGATAAATTAAACTACAAATTCTTGATATATTTATTCACAGTTTTCGCTTTTTAAAAATAATTTATTAGGACTAGTTGATTCTCTCCAAAAATAGTTTATACTCATATAAGGATTTTTGTACAAATATCTTAAGAATTAAAAAAAAAACAAATTTTTCGCTTTTTAAAAATAATTTATTAGGACTAGTTGATGCTGTCTAAAAATAGTTTATAATCATGTAATGATTTTTGTACAAATATCTAAAAAAACTTAAAAGAAATTAATTTTAAGATATTTCTAAATGAGCTAGTCACTCTAGTCTTCTTTAATCATGTGTGTATGTTAATAGTTTTCCTAGTATTTTGTAAAGTCTAATATCTTAAAAGATAATTTTGTTGTGGAGAATATTGTTAATACCAAGTGAAATGAAAGAGTAATTTATTATAAATGGCTGAGGAGAATCTAATCTTCGAATCTAAGTGGTAATCGTGAGTTACACAATTTGATAATTAGAAACTGAAGTTTATGCTAAACAATATTTAGACATTCAACGATTCATAAATAGAAGCATTAAGATAAGGCTTAATGAAATAGTGGGCTTTAATTGAAGGAAGAAAAACGTTTAATTATTGATTTAACGTCCAGGCGGGCATTAAGCGTTAATTTATCTCCACCAATGCAACACACTCGAAACAGAGAAACCGTTTAAGTAGGAATAACGTAAAGAATTCTCGTCCTTTCCGCTAAAAAGCCAATTTTCTTTCACCCTTTCAGGACTAAGTAGAAGAGGTGATAAAAGGGAGTTGACATTCCACTCTCAAATTTCTTTATTACATCCCACTTATCATTCTGATAAGAATATAAGTGCATAACCTGATCGAAGTTTTTGATTTTTTCACCCAATTTACGGAAATAAATTAATCGCCGGGCAGTCGGTTATCTGGCATCTGAGGGATGAAGGTAGCAAAATAATCAATGTCTAACCATCTTATTTGGCTCACTAGATATGTGAAGAGGATGTGGTGTTCGTTTTGTCTGAGATCAATTAAGTGAATTTATTGGCTGACAAATTCTCCTGTGGGAAAAAGTTCATAAAGTGCGAAATTAATTGTCTATTCACTTTCATTTCCAGACTAGATCCACTAGATTAGATAATTTTGAATGGATGAAACACTGCTAGAATAAGAAAAGGTGGACAATATTTCACTGTTTGTGTACACACTAAATTAATTTGTTCGTTTGTTTTTTTAAACTTACGGAATCTACAACCTTTTTTGATTATTTATTAATATAAAGTCTATGTGATAAGCCGTTGAAAAGTGACGACGTTGTGAAATCTGCGGAAAATGCGAAAAAATGTGTTTCCTTAAAATCACTATTTATCAAATGAATGGAGAATTTTAAAGTGTGTTTGATAGTGTTCACCCTGCTGCTTGCATATGCACAAATTGCACTGTCTTAGTCGCTTCCGTTCGCGAGATATGATTTGGCAAATTTCGCAAAATCGAGAAAAATTTCACGAAATTTGGTCGGCCGAGCACAAATAGGGAAAATGCATAAAATTTAAATTATTTTTTTTCCCAATCTTTACTGATCGGACATTTGAACTAAACCATTATTTTTGTAATTAATATCTTTTTAAATACTTAAAATTAATAAATAAGTGCAAATTAACCGAGGGAAATTCAAATTTGTAAAACGCAACACCATTGGTTAAACGAAAGTGACGTAACATACCATGTAAACAAGTTCGTATTGTTTACATTTGTATGCCATTGCATTCTTTTGCTTAGAAAACAAACGTCAAAAACGTTAAAAATGAGAACAGCTGTTGTGAGAACAATGGACTGAACTGGCAGTAGTAATTGACGTCATCAACAGACCGCGCCAAAATGGCGGCGTTTAAACAGCTCAAAATTTTAAATATTGTTTTAAACTTAATCACAGCATTTTTAAGCAATATTTATATTTTTTATTATGCTATACCGGTGTAGACCAGAGATGGCGAACTTTTTTGAATAGTGGCTCAAATTTTGTTCATTATATTTTTCGTACTAGCTCGTGGGTCACCATGTCAGTGGCATCATTTGGAAAAGAGACGGGAGGTGAAAGCCTACTTTTTTGTTCTCTTTTACAAAATTCAAGTTTCCTATCTCCCTAGGCTTTACATCATTTATTTCATCTCCCTATCGCTCTATGCCACCACTACCACATCATCCACGAACTTTAGACTCCATACTTTCTACCTATCACACACCACCCCGCTTGCTACCTCTTAAACATTCTTTCGATATCTGCCACATATATCGTATTCAAAATTGTTGCATACAACTTATACCCTGTGTTGAACAGAGTTAATCCCCGGTAGTTTTCTACTTTGGTTTTCTCTCCATTTTTTAAAACGGGCATATTACTTTCTCCCCAGTCCGCCGGGAACCCCTGCCCTCTTCACACCCCATTAATTAGCTCCACCAGCTTTTCTTCTCACTCGCTTCGACCCATACATCCACACTTCGTTCTGCATTCCATTTCTCTCCGGTGCTGTTTTCTTTTTCAGCTTCTTCGCGTGCTTCTCTACCTCTTCTAAAATGGTTTCTGTACCAGCCTACGTCTTCCCCATTGCTGTTTCTTCCTTCCTCCCTTCCAGGAGTCTCCTGAAATGTTCTTCCCACTCTCTCATCTTTATCTCCACGCTCACTGTTTCTTTTTTCTTTCTCTCCCTGTTTAAGAACACACCTATTTCTCTGATTTTATTTCTTCTTCTTCTCGCTTCTGTTTCTTCTTATCTCCGCATCTTTCTCTGTGTCTTCTCCTCATTTCTATAAAGCCACTCTTACTTGCTTTCGTCTTTCTCCACTCCTTTAGCGTATCAGTTGCTTCCTTTTTCAATTCTTATACGCTTCTTAATCAAGTCTTTGTCGTGCAACGTGCAACTTGGCACACCAAAATAGACACATTAATAAATAAATTATTGTATGTGAAAGATGCCATTATTGCAATCCAATGAAAGCAATCCAATACATCAAATGGAGTTTCATTATTAAACGATTTCTGTTTGTTGTTACTATAGTGCACATGATAATTTATTAATAAATCCATATTTCAATCGAAAATTAAATCGATTTCGGCCTCTCGAAAGAAGAGACAGGTGTGTCGACCTGGGCTGAAATCTCGCGATTATTTATCAATCACGCCGCGAACTTATATTTCGGGCAGTATGCTTAGAGTGCTGAAAGCGAGACCACGCCAATAAAAGTGCGGACAACGTCGAGCGACATTGTGCACGCATTGTTAATGTGATGATGATCGTTAATGTGATGTGATGTGATCTTTAAAAATGTCAAGTTAAATCTACAGCGGGTGGTGCGATCACGGTCCAAAAGGCTGCATCGGCTTTTCGCGTCCGGAGCGACACAATTTGAGGATATCCCTCCATATATATCCCCATATCTATTGTTTTTTCTATTTTCCTTCCTTTTAAATAGGCGACGGAAGGACGTTCCACCACGGGTCGGAGACGAGAGCAGCCGTAAAGTAAGTGACGGGAACACCCCAAATTGATTCAACTACCGCAAATAATTTTTTCGTTAAATACAGTACAATCATATAGCAACAACTCGCGTCACTGAACAAAAAACATAGACGTAGTGAAAATAACTGACGTGAATTAAAATTTAATTAATGTACCTTATTTTGAATCAAGATGTCTCGGCCTCTCAGTCTGGCTCTAATATAACTTAACCTAACCATAACCTAATCTAGGTTAGCCTAGATTACATTGACAACGACCAAATACTGTTCCCGTTATTGTGAAACGTTCGATACAAGTGTGTGAAGAAAGGCCTTTGTGCACTCATTGCGATTAAAGCACTCGCCTTCGGCTCGTGTTTTAAACATCGCAACTCATGCACAGAAGCCCTTCTTCACACACTTCTATCATAAACTATTATTTTTTACGTCTGATTACTATTTTAAAGAGTTATTTTGTTGGCAATTGTTATCTTGCCAATTGCATATCTCACTAACTAGCGCTGAACGTTCTAACCTTATTGTGTCTCATAATTACAATTTTTCAAAATTATCGGTAAGAAGGAATTATTTTTTGGTAGATTCAACAGTATTTGAACATGCTTGGTAGATAAAATAATGTATGATACACGTGTGTGAAAGGCTTTTGTGCATGACTTACAAAGTTTTTTTTAAGCGCAATGAGTCTTTCTTCACACATTTGTATCATAAACTACTATTTTGGAAGCAAAAACGCTTTTAAAACGCACAATGATTCTCTTTTTTCTTAAATAAAAAATATGTTTTTCATTCTTCATCTGTGGAAAAGCCGAGATTAGGATGCAACTTTTCAAAATGTCTTTTTACATACGTGAAGTAACTTTTTCGTTACAAATTACGCACAGAGTTCTTCAATCGCACAATATTTATCAAACCATTCTGTTTAGTGTGATCTGGGATATGTATCGTTCGTTTTTCTTTTTTAACCGCAGCCATATTACAGGGTAATAACTAAAATAGTGAATAGCCATCCGCAGACGCGTTTCGAGATATATCTGTCTTCAGTGCAGCTTTGCTCTTATGAATTATGAAATGTAAACCACTTACATTAGTTTGAAACCATGTTGGGCTGTCGAAAATAGGTTATGTTTTGGCATGTGTGTGGAAAATACTTTTGTGGTAGAAAAACTGTAATAAGAAAATAATAAAAGTGTTGCGTCATTGGATATTTCTAAAAGTTCTAAAATCAATGCATGGGTCACTTAAAAAGCCTGTGTGGGTCGCGGGTCATAGGTTCGCCATCCCTGGTGTAGACAGTGAATTAAAAATATAAAAAGGACATATGCATCTCTATTGGGAAACTAAACTTTTCAATGTTTTCAGGTGCATCAATAGGGAAGTGACCACCTCAAAACGATGCCGGAATCCGTATTTAACAAACGTTTCTAGACATTCTTAAAAAAGTAATAACTTAGGGCACTTTGTTGTTAGACCAATTCAGAAAACAAATCACATCATTACCATTTTTCACAAAACGGTTAATAGATCAAGATTTCAAAACGCCGAACGATTTATCATCAACAACCCAATTCGATCCAACTTCCAATTAACTTACAAATTATTACTTAATCCCAAAACAAAAAGAATTTTCAATACGCAATTATGTTAAGCTCTATTTCTTGCGCCCAGTGACTTTAAAAGCTCGCACAATTTTAATTTCTCAATTAACTTCTCTTTATCGACGTTGAATTGCTGATTTATTCGTGTCCTAAGGTCAGTCGGCGACTCATTAAAACGCACTTTTTCTTTGTTCTATTAGAATTCAAAGCTCCAAGTGGGTGTGTTTACTCGACACGTAATTGATCATTTGTTCTTGTGTTATATTGATATATGTTTTACTCGCGGTTCTTTATTTCATTCCAGATTTATTTATTACACGATTTATTTTACATATTCGAATAATTAATAACCTTTCGAGATGAAAATAAAGGATAATTAAAGATAATCTAAGCAACACAAATACATTACAAGCTTATAAGTATCCCATTAATTAGTTTCGATTGGCTTTGTTGAATAAAGTGCAGATTTGTTTGATTAATGTAAGCAAATTTGCACTGTAAAATGCAATCTTATTTATTTTACCTGTAGTTTTAATTTCAATTTTGTTTTTATTAAGTAAAAACAGGACACTCTTAATTTGTCACCCATTCTCGATCGAGCTCTCGTAGTGAACGGTCGACGCTCCCAAGCGCCAATAAAAGGGACCAAAAAAAATACAAAGGAAAAATTAAAAAAGAGAAGAAATAATTAAAGTAAATTTCACCTAAAAATAAATTATAATTATTAATCAAAACTAAAGTTTCTGTGTTTAGTGCATCTCGCGTATTCTCGTAACCATGCCACGCGACCTAAGATCCAATTAGGGATGCAAACGATACATCGATGTTTTAAAACATCGATGTATTGTTCATAAACATCGATGTTAGAATTCCTAACATGGATGATACATCGATTCTTCTATGAACGATGTTTTATGAACGATATTTTCTTAGAAATTTGAAATTACTTTTACGATAAGGTCGTTGCCCGAACAATCCGATAATCCCCGAACAATTTCTAGAAATTTTTTGTCTGTTTTATTATAGGGTTAATACTGTAATCACCCGAACGGTTTTCATAAATATTTGGTTGAATATTTTAAGACAGGGTCATTACAGTAATTTCTAAAAGATTTAATATTTGTGTTTTATGGTAGGATTGTTATTTTTTCGAACAATTTAAAAAAAAAATGAATATTTGTGTTTTTTGGTAGGACTATTATTACAATCTTAGAACGATACGTTTACGAAGAAAGATTATTTTACGAAAGTAAAGAGGAAAACAATCCTCAATAAAACGGGTCCAGATACCTGAAGGGACATATAAATACGCGCACCCCCTAAAAACAAGTCAGACCGCTAACACTGCCGCCGAAATGCGCAAACTGCGGAGGCGAACACTCTCTCTATATGGAGAAACTGCCCGGCGAGACCGGAAATAGCCAGACAAACGGAACAAAGACAGCAGGAAACGAGACCCCCACCGAGACAAACAACCCAAACACCGAGACAAACAGCCCAAACACAGAGACAAACAGCCCAAACACCGACAACGAGCCAAATACCGAAACCGATAAGAAGAAGCAACAACCCAACCCGGAGACAAAACCTTCAACCAGCCGAAACAAAAGGAATAGCAACGAAATAATCAGAGCAGAACTGACGGAAATGATGCTCGATTTTGCCGAAATGGGACACAGCAAAGAGGACACAGAAAAGTTCACCCGAAGAATCACAACCATCATGCTCACACTCAACAATGACCACTAGAAGAACTAGAGACAATCTGAAACTTATATTCTGGAACGCAAACGGAATACAAAACAAGAAACAGGAACTGGTAGCACACCTAAACGAACACAGCGTCGACGTGGCACTGATCAACGAGACGCATCTCAGACGTTGCAACCAACTGAACATAGCAAACTACCAAGTCTACAGAAAAGACAGAGGCGAGGAAGCTGGAGGAGGAGTCGCCATCATCATCAAAAGGAACATAAAACACCACGAACTGCCGGAAGTAGAAACAGCCACCGACACGGAAACGGTAGGAGTAGAAGTACAGACAACCGACGGACCCGTAGCCCTCTACGCACTGTACTCTCCGCCACAGAAGCAAATAAACGCCGACGACCTGGATAAAATATTCGACAGAAATATAGGTACCATAGCCGCAGGAGACTACAACGCTAAACACTCGCAATGGAATTGCAGAGTGACAAACACAAAGGGCGGACAATTACTAAGGTACACGGAAAACCGGAAGCTACAAGTAATTGCACCGAGCGAACCGACACACTTTCCAGGAGTTCAGCGAATGCCGGATATTTTGGATATAGCCGTCATGAAAAACGTCACAGCAAACGTGGAAATAGTCTGTATCACAGACTTGAGCTCAGATCACAACCCAGTGCACATAAATCTCCAAGCGAAAACGGCCAGGAAAACAATCGATAAAATTACCATAAATTGGAATAAATTCAAAGATAATCTGACGAACGTCACTTGTACAGAAATTACAAGCCCCCCGTGCCTAGAAGAAGCAGCACGGACGATAGAAAACGAAATAAAAGCAGCACTCGAGGCCGCCGCAAGGAAACGGACAGCCAACACGACAACAACCCTCCCACAGGAAATCAGGAATCTACTAAAAGAAAAGCGCAAAGCTAACAAGGTATTCCAACGGACGCTGGCACCGACGGACAAGAACGTCTTAAACATACTGACAAACCAACTGAAATGGGCACTGCGCGAACAGCACAACGCCGAATGGGAAGACAAACTAGAACGCATCAACGAAACAATAGAGGAACCGTGGAAATTAGCCAAGAATCTTAGAAACAAGGAGAGGAGAACAATTCCCCCACTGAAAACAACAAACGACACTGTAGCAAGCACGGACGAGGAGAAAACGGAGGAATTCGCAAAGTCGCTTGCACAGCAGTTTAAACCGAACGCCGACACACACCCACTCCGCAAAAGGCAAGAAATACGCAAAACCGTACTGAGACTACTAAATAATAGCGTAGAAAACACGGAAATAGAGGAAACAACACCGGAAGAAATAAAAGGTATAATTAAAAACCTAAAAACCAAGAAAGCACCAGGCTGCGATAACATCAACAACGCCGCGCTAAAAAACCTAACACCGAACGCAATAGACAGAATAACACAAATCATAAACGCCGCACTGAAACTTGGAGTGTTTCCGACCCAATGGAAACACGCAACAACGATTCTAATCCCGAAACCGAACAAACCCCGAAACCTCACCTCCAGTTACAGACCAATAAGTCTGCTGACAGGTCGCAGTAAAATCACAGAAAAAGTAATACTCAAAAGACTGACAGAAATAACTGAAGACAAACGTATTCTACCCGACGAACAATACGGCTTCAGAACAGAGCACTCTACCACCTATCAGACGACAAGAATAACCGAAGCAATAATCGACGCTTTCAACAAAGGGTTAGCCACGGGAGCCGTCTTTCTGGACGTCTCTAAGGCTTTCGACAAGGTATGGCACCTAGGTTTAATATACAAACTGCACCAATTTAAAATCCCAACAGCAATGATCAGACTAGTGACGTCCTTTATCTGTAACAGAACATTCCAAGTCAAAATAAACGACAGCATCTCCACAACTCAGACAATGACAGCCGGTGCCCCACAAGGATCTGTCCTGGGCCCCCTTCTTTACAGCATCTACACCGCAGACATCCCAAAACTAAACGACACAGAAATTGCACTATACGCAGACGACACAGCAATTTTCACAAGAGGATACTCGACCGAGGCCATAACAAAACGGCTCCAAAATCACCTGGACAGGATTAACGACTGGTGTAACACCTGGAGGATCAAACTAAACGCAGAAAAAACACAGGCAATTATCTTCACGAAGAAAAAATTTAAGCACGAACCCAGTAGCAACTTGAGAATCAACAACACAGACATAAAATGGGAAAACCGAATCAAATATCTAGGCGTAATCCTAGACAAAGCTCTTACATTTTCAGAACACATCGATCAGACAGCGAAAAAAGCAAAACAAATTAAAGGCTACCTCTACCCGCTCTTAAACAGGAAAAGCAAGCTGAACATAAGGAACAAACTACAAATCTACAAGTCCATAATACGGCCGACAATGACGTACTCATCGACGTGCTGGATACAATCCAAAGAATGGAAAATCTACAAACTCCAAATCATCCAGATCAAAACTCTGAGAGAAATAACAGATTCGCCATGGTACATGACCAATGAGCAGCTGCACAGCGATCTAAACATGGAGACAATCAAGCAACACATAGAAAAACTAGCAACGAAAAGCTTCGAACGCATGAAAACGCATGACAACCCAACAATCAACAACGCAGCAAACTATCAACGTCAAATGGAAACATCCAAAACCTCAACAACATAGGTAATCACTGATCTTTCTTTTTCACAGGAAAGCCCACATCCCCGAACCTAGCGGAGCACCCAGGAACAAAAACAGGCAGGAACAACACGAACAAACCAGAGAGACACAGCACCCACCACGAGGACGAGCAAGGAACCACCACGAGAACGAAGGACGAACCAGGAACCGCCAAGAGGGCGAACCAGGAACCAACACCAGGACAAACCAAGGACCAACAACGAGAAGAAGAAGAAAAAAAAAAAACAGAACCAAAAAAAAAAAAAAACCGTTTATGAGTGAAACAGAAGAACAAACAAACCGACAAACAAACAAGCAAACCGACACAAAAAAAAAACACAGAAACAAACAACAAGACGACGGAACAGCTGAGCGGATGGCTCACGACCGTCAAAAAGCAAAGGACACATGAAAACAAGTCAGTCGATGATTCACCGTCAAGTCGATCATTCACACGTCAAGTCGATCACTTCACTTCAGTCGAAGTTCACCAAGTTCAACGGAACAGTTCACCCAGTTAACTCGAGCTACAGTCACGCCAACAAGTTATATTAAGTTGAAGCTTCGCGAATCCGTTGTTATTGTGTTATTTAGTGTTTATAATTATTGTAAATGAATCGGTCATTTCAAAAACCACATAAGTCACATTTTTTTGTAACATGCTTTTTATGCTGTAAACGCTTTGCTGTAAATGCTGTAAAATACATTCCTTCCTCTTCAAGTAACACTATACTGAGCTCAAAAGTCATTTAAAACTCGTTTATCTGTAAATAATTCAGTTTTTATTGATTCCAAATTCTAATTGTGTGACTTATGCGGTTTTTGAAATGACCGATTCAAATATATTTTTTCCAAAATCACAAAACGTGAGTGATAAATTTATTCTTAACCCTTATCGCCCACATTACCATTACTTTTTTTTCAGATAAAATGCCACCTAATAGAAAAAAAGTAAAATATGGTCATCTGGAGAAATTACACGTAGATGTTGTTCAAGAGTTATAGCAGAGGAGCCAGTAAAAAAAAGACAAATTACAGTGACGAGACAAACAAGGAGGTTCAAAATCACCAACCTGTTATTGATGGAATGGTTGTTGATTATTCTAAGGATATTTCTAAGAAACAAGCTAGCTTATCTGGTTGCAGTTCCAAAGTTAGATCAAGGATACTCTACTGAACTCAACTGATACTCCACAAAACGCTCAACAAAATATCAAGGAATTGTTCAGTGATATTAAAAGTATAACAAATGTTGAAGGTAACAAATATAAAAAAATAACTGAAGCAATAGTGGACATTTCATTATTATGGACCATAAACCATTTTCAATTGTGGAAGGAAACGGATTTACACAGTTAATAAAGGAACAGGCACCCTTGTACAAAATTCCTTCTAGAGAGACGTTAAAAAGCGTATAGATGAAAAATATGAGGCTATGGCAGAAATTTTTAAAAAATACTTAAAAGTAGCAAATTACTTAAAAGTAGTAGACGTGTTTGGTAAAAAAAATAATACCGTGCTTCGCCCACACATTGAATTTAGTTGTCACAAACTCATTGGATAAAGCTAAAACTGCATCAATGACCGTCAGCAAAGCGCGCGAGATTGTAAAATTCATAAAACGTGGTGTCAATGCCAGTGACGAATTGCGGAAAAAGCAAAGAGAGGCTGGCAAGAAGGAAGGCCAGACAAAAAAGCTGATACTTGACTTTCGCACTCGGTGGAATTCAACGTATTATATGTTGGAAGGTTTTATGGAGCTAATTTCAACGATCGGTGCAATATTGTTATGCCCTTCTGATGCTCCAACAATGATAACTTCTAATGAAGTGGGCTGTCTGCGCGAAATGATACAACTTTTACAGCCTTTTGAAAGATTAACCAAAGAAATTTCTGCCGAAAATTATGTTACAGTAAGTAAGGTTATTCCACTTGTAAGCTGTCTGCGGGGCATGTTAGAAAAATTCTCACCAACATTTGAAAGCACGGTTTCATTAAAAGCAGAAATTGAAAAAGAGGTATCAAAACGCTTTGATAAACTAGAACATTGCTCTTCCCTGGCTATCGCAACCGCAGGCTAGATCCACGCTTCAAACTCATTCATTTCAAAGATGAGACTGCTAAGAATAAAGTCATCAGTTATATAAATAATTACTTAACTAATATGCACGCAGCAGTTTTACTAACTGATTCTTCTGACGAATCTAAAAGGGATGAAAATAATGAATCCGAACGTGACATATGGAGTTACCACAAACAATTAACACACAACAACATAAAAAATAAAACAAAAGCAGAATCAGAATTTCACATGTTTATGTCGTCTCCTGTAACTCCTATAAAAGCAGATGCTTTAGAAATGTGGGATGGCATCAAAGGTTTATTTCCATGGTTGTATAAACTGGCGATGATGAGCGGAAGTGTTCAGATTACTCAAGAAAGAAACCGCTTACTAGGCACAAGATTGTCAAAATTATTATTTTTGAACTCTTTTTTGCGAAATAATTAACTAATAAACATTTTGAACATTCATATGTGCTTTTTTTTCAAAACATCGAAATAATATCGATATATCGTTCATAAACATCGATGTTTTCGATATCGATATTTTACTTTTGAAAACATCGATGTTTTAACATCGACGTTTTTTATGAACGATGTTGCAACCCTAGATCCAATGCCGCAGAGTGTGATGAGCTTCTGGAGCTCTTTAAAGGGCCTAATTTTAAAGATATTATTACAGAATTAATAAAAAACGAATTGGAGTGGAGACCATTAACAAATTACTAAACTTAACTCACAAATCTAACTGTTAAACAAAACCAATGAAGAGATGCAGCCTTATCCTCTGATAATGCAAATTGCGTTTCAATAAATCAAAATAAACAGACCTGTGTAGATATTCCACAGCTCAATTTAGAGGCTGCTAATACTGCTAATAAGTTCTAACAAGAAAAAAGCCACTGATAACAAAGTAATCTCAATTAACCCAATGAAAACAATCAACAACAAACCACTAGAAACAGGGCCGTATAAACAGAAGCATACTGTGGACCACTAAATGGTAAAAAAAAGAAGAAGGCCTCTAACGCTGGGAAAAAGCAAGGTCTCTGAAGAGCAGAAAGCAACAGGCTTCGCAGGTAGAGAGATGGAGCCGAACAAAATCTGGCTCTACGTTTCAAGATCCAAGGACCATGTCACAAAAGACATAATATTAGACTACTTACAACTAAAAACTTCTAAACCCAGGGAGGTCTTCACAGTCAAATAGGTTAAAGTCAAAAATGAAAGACCAGACAACAAAAGCTTCAAAGTGGGGGTTGAATTAGAACTAAAAGAAGCGGTTTATGATCAGTTCTTTTGGCCGGAGGTTATTCGCATTGAGAGCTTTAACTTCCGGCTCTGGGACCGAAACCAAAACAGAAATTAAAAAAAGCCCCCCCCCCCCCCAAACATAGACCCAATACACTGAGCAACGCTAGCCGACTTAGCACAGCCCTTTTAGTCGAAGACTAAACTTCCTTTACACCAACTCTAACGCACTAACGACCAAAATAGATGAGCTACGTGCTATTGCTCACAAGCAAAAGCCATGTATTATCCTTATTTGCGAAACTTGACTACATGAAGATATCATGGACCCCCTCATCAAGATACACAACTACAGGATGTTTTTATAGTTTGATAGACAAATACAGGACAGCTATGTTCATTTTAAGATGCGCGGTTGCGCAGTAGTTTTCGTGACATTTTAAAATCTGCACAGATAAATTAAGTTTCCGCGCAGACGTTGATTTTTGGTTTGTCTTCGAAATTGGGAAAATTTCGGAAGAAAGAAGATTTATTAATATATTAAATATATAGGTTACATTATTTAAAAAGTCATAGTATTCAAAAACAACATGGAGAAGCGGTTAATAAACCACAAATATTGAAAAATTGTTCATTTTCAAAATGTAAAAATGTTAATGGAAAGACCTGAAGAACGTCACGGAAAAAAGGGAAAAACAAGAACGGCCAAAATCTGATTTTGAGAAAGTTAATGATATCGAAAATGTAATATTGGCTATACGTATTAACTGAATAACGAATACCTTCCGATCCTAAAATCCATAAGCATGTGGAAAACTTAAGTTGCCATAAAATAGGCGAAGTCAAAATTATACTTTTGAATTCACCGAATGTATAAACAATATCCTGGATTTTTTTTTAACGAAATCAAAATTCAACCTTCCATACATTAATTGTTAACTGGGAAGGCAGACAACTATAATACGATCTTTCCTATGAAGTCTATGAAGTGTAACAAAACTACTGATATTTCAGTACAAAAAGTACTAATTTTGTATTATAAATATCGTGATAATGATATAAATTACAAAACTGTATTTGTTGGAATTTTGAAAGTCGCACATTGTGGCAGCAAGTCAATTGTAACAACAACAATTTTAAATTATGAGGAACATAACTTATGCATCAACTAGTACATTTTGCAACTAGGGCGGTAAGTTGTCAATTGGTCACGAGAGCGAAATTGGGCGCACGACCAAAGTGAATGCGCACATTCGCTCGAGAGGGAAATTGACAATTTACCGCCCTAGTTACAAACAATATTTTATCTACGACCACTATTGTAAATGCGCATTATTGTACAATTCGTGGAATAGGTAAATACATCATAACACACACGTATGTAACAGTCCGCGATTAATGATAAGTTATGATCGATAACACACACGTGCGTTTGGTTTACGATTCGTTGATAGGTTGAGAATTACTACTACGTGCTCATACGTTCAGCGCGCCCCCCCCCCGTGCCTCAATTCAAACTAACGGAAATTGAGATTGCGTACATTGAGTTGCCTATATCTATGGTCACTCTTATTCCAGTTTAACCCAAATAAGTACTAAAAAATAAGATATTTAACCATTAAGAATGTATTACTTTTCATTTCTATCAAGTTAAATAATGTCGAGTAACAGTTATATATGAAAATACAACTGTTTGTTTATTATAATATTAAATAATGTACCTAATAAGAAATACATTTGTTACATCAAACATATTTTTCTTAATAAACAGATTAGTGTGATCGTAGATAAAGTATAGTACATAACTCGAGTTGTAAGGCAATTGCGTACTTGCGGAATTACGCACTCTCCGCTACGCGGGTCGCTATGTTCCACCATCTGTGTTTCCTTTTTCTCGGTAGTTGACCCAATTTTAACAATTCTTTCATTTTTCTGACAGTTCTGTCCAATTGTTACTCTCAATTTTCTTATTTTTTTCTGTGATTTCTTTCTTGTTTAACTGTAGGTACTCTGGGTCTGTTCTGAAAGTTCTGTTTTCTTTGTTGGGTATAAATTTCACTTTAATTTGTAGGAGATGAAAATCGGATCAGAGTCGAACAATCCTTTCCTTGTCCTAACATTCATAATTTCTCTTTTCTTGTATGTCGCTTTGTGGTCAATCTAAAATTCTCCTTGGGCGTTGTTGTGGTTTCTGGAATTGCGTTCACATGATTTTGAGGTCGAAATTCCAGAAGTAGAAATTTATTAAGTTCTCTCCATTCTAATTTGTCCTCCTTTGGGCCGTTTGTTTTCCTGTTGTATCTCTGAATTTTACTTGCCCTGCCTAATTGAGCATTAAAATCTTCGAGTAACACTTTTACGTGCTTCGTGATGATTTTTTTCGTGGTTTCTTTCAGATCTTCCCAGAATTCTTCTATCATCTGCGGGTTTTTCTTGTTGTAGTTATTCGTGGGGGCATGTGCATTGATCAGTGTATAAGCTTTGTATCCATCGAATCGAATTGCGAGTGTTATTTTTTCCGATTTTGAGATGAAATCCATTACAGAGTCTAGTATCGATTTGTGTACAACAAATCCTGTTCTGAAGAGTTTGAGGTTTCTTGCTGGAGTGGTTATGGCTGGCTTCACCTTGTATATTCTGTAGTTTTCCTAGTCAAAGTGGTTCTCATCTGAGAATCGTGTTTCCTGTATTGCCAGTATTTTGATATTGAATTTATCCATGGCGTTCGTCAGTTGTTTCATTTACCTACTTTCGGTACTGTGTTCGTGTTGAGTGTTCCCATGTAAAATATTCTCTTAGTCTTGAGGGTTTTTGAGAATCTGTGATTCTTCTCTTCATGCCTGATCCCCTGGAATCCGATGATCAGGTCTATTGCCAAGCCTTTTTGACTGGGGCCCAGGGTAATGGTTTTTTTCCCGTTGTTCTGTCACGATTACTGGTTTGGGTTGAGGTTTTGGTGGTGAACTCCAAACGGATCTCACAAAATTTCGACTGGAGTTTTGAGTTACAATCGCAGCCGAGCTCACAGAGCCAACAGACGCTGACCAGAGTACCGGTGGTTCCCACCCAAACGTGTCTGAATTTTCACCTGTAACCCTAGGCAGGGACAATCACAGCGTGCTACCATCCATTAGGGTTGATGGGGTTCAAACTTGATGGGGTTTGATGGGGTTTGATCTGGGTTGAGATGGACCCAGGTTTTTTAACGAGGTCTTACTCCTCCCCCTCGTCCTTCCCCATCACTAACGAGCTGAGGCCCCGGGCTTGGGACCGGTGTGTCACAAGTACGCAGTTGTTTTTAATTAGGAATTACACATATTATTATATTACTACCTTTTTTAAATCCCACAAAGGAACAAAACGAAAATTTGACATAAAAACTTAATAAGATCGTAACGAAGCTTGAATATATAAATATAGTCAACTTTTCTGGAGCTCTATAATACTAATGAGTCTTTTTATGAAATTTTGATATTTGAATAACAGATATTTGAATTGCTTTAAATTAGGTTTAATTTGAAAATGTAAATATAATGTAATGTGAAATCAAAATTTTCAAAATGTCAAATTTTCGAATTGGTAAAACCACATATTATAGATAATCATATAAACTTAATACGGTCGGAACGAAGCTTGATATAGGACTCTTTTTAGGACTACCAAAAACAAATCTCATGTAAAATTTGTCTGTTATTTTATAGCTTTCAGTCCACCTTCGTGGCACTCAACAGAAACAATAAAAATAACATTGTTTTTAAGATCATGTCTTTCCGATACCTTAAGTGGATAGCCATCTGTGGACGCGTTTCGAGATTTATCTCTCATCAGTACAGCTTTGCTTCCATGTACAACAATTTGTAAACCTCTCTTGATTTTATCTTAAAAACAATGTTATTTTATGGTTTTTGTTGAGTGCCAGGAAGGTAGACTGAAAGCTATAAAATAACAGATCAATTTTACATGAGATTTGTTTTTGGTAGTCCTAAAAAGACTCATTAGTATTATAGAGCTCCGGAAAGGTTGAGTATATTTATATATCAAGCTTCGTTCCGACTGTATTAAGTTTATATGATTATCTATAATATGTGGTTTTACCAATTCGAAAATTTGACATTTTGAAAATTTTGATTTCACATTACATTATATTTACATTTTCAAATTAAACCTAATTTAAAGCAATTCAAATATCTGTGTTGTGTTTATTATTCACAAAGGTGAATAAATTATTTTTTCTCAAAATGTTTGTTATGCCGGAGGTGTTCGCCACGCGAATATCTTCCACGCGAAAATGATTGCCTCCACATAGAAAACTGGTTTAATCCTCGTTTTATTTCATACATTGTTGCAAATCCCTGCAGAATTCGCAGCTTTTTTATGGCCTTCTTTATTCTCCTCAGTCCATATTGTGACAACATATTTGTAAATATTTATAGGAAATTCCATAAACCCAGACAAACGATTCACTAATTTTTCACACATAGATTTACACTTATTATACTTTACATCAAAATTTTTACAAAAAGTTGACAGCACAAAGAAAACAGATGCCATGCTGAATGAAACTGACATGAAAATAATAGATAGACAAAACTAATAGAAATTAAACAGAGAAGACTTGAAAGGCATGATTAGCTTACAATTAGACAATAATAGATCATGCTGTATACCAGAGGGGGTTTTGGGGGTTCAAACTCCCCGAAATATGCAAAATATAACAAATATTATATTAAAATAAGGAGAGACGAAGAGAGACGACTCTCTTCAAGAGAGAATGGTAGATTACCATTTTTACACTTAACTTATAATTTTTAACGGGGGGATTATTTGTTTGACGTGTCTGTCTATCAGTCTGTCCGTATTAGTGGCAGTTTATGGAATCGTAGCTCTTAAACGAATGGACCGATTTTGTTGCGGGTTTTTTGTTTGAAAGCTGACGTGTTCAAGAAAGTTCTTAGCTATAATTTATGAAGATATGTTCAGGCGTTTGATGATCATCAGCTCATTTCCTACTTGAGAAAATTAATCTGCAACCAATTTGACCCAACGGTTTGTCTAGTTCCGTATATACAAACTTGGGAACTTACGTACTAACACCACCGCAGCTACAGATTTTAAGAAAATGGATGCTTAGATTAGATTCTTACGAAGCAGATAAATACAGATCACATATCGCGCGGTAGCGCGACCTCTCGATCCGAAATAAGAAAAAATATTGTATAAGGGTTAGATTAGGTTGTATTAGAGCAAATAAATCCAGACCACATATCGCGTGGTAGCGTGACCTCTCACTGCGGTGGCGTTAATACGTAAGTACCTAAACTTGTTATCCAAGTAAATGCGTGTATATTAATTTCAATCGAAAAATAATATCGCTAAATACGTTATCACATCAATTTAAAATCAACTCTACGAAATAATCACCTAAACATAAACGAATTACTATTATCAACAAACCAAAAAAACTTTTTTCGTAAACAATCCAAAAAAAATGGGGTTTCGTAAACCCCACCAATTTTGTATTTGCGAAATTTCAAAGAGATAACATTAATCACGTATTTACTAACAAGTTATTAAAGAAAAGAAAAAAGTTCGAATAACAAAATAAAATTTCAAAATTTAAGTAACCCCCGACACAAAAATCCTCTGAAAATTATAAAAAATTAATTTCTCTCTTGCCCTTTTAACTTGATTAAAAGTACCTTAATTAATATTTCGATGATGAGCGTCGCCGAGTCGGGGGACTGCTAAGTAAATCAAATAATAAAACCAGAACACAAAGAAATAAAAAGAAGATTGATAATGATAAAGTATGGATTATACAAGGTCCTACTCTGTGTAAGCAACGTTACATAAGTAACAAAACAGCAATATCCAATCGTTTAGTTTTCAGTTGTGATTAATTTACTCCGAAGAATTCGCAAAATTAACGCAACCGTCAACGACGTCTCTCAAGCAACGCCTCTTATAGAAGTGGTACAATATCTAAACTCTGCAGGAACTTAGTAGATCTTGTAAGATAGATTTATATATCTAAGTTCATACGTATAATATGAAACTAGTAGGTATTTTCTATTCGTTATACCTATGTAAAAATAACTAATTATACTTCTTCACATAGCGGTCCCCTGATGCGGCGGCGCACATCATCAAAATATCAATAGAGTCATGTAGGGCAAGTGTGCGCAGCGGGTAAGTGTACGCATGCTAAGTATCTCGAAAATGGTTTATAACTAAGAAGCGGCACCTCCAATGTTTAAATGCTCGATGCATCGTTGTGGGAAATAGGCATATGTCACTGACCGCGTTTGTGTCATTTTGCTTTTACAGGTGAGATACGTTTTTTGCTTAAAACATTGCGACATTTCATACAATCTAACTTGTAAATTGCAAATTGCAACTGAAAATTTGCTATATATCATCGATCTCTGCGTAATATCTGGTCTGACTAGTGGTTATGTTTTAATGGTTATGGAGACGCAAAAACAATTTTTGCTGAATCTCATTTTGATAGTATGGGGCAAGTGTAAGCATATACTTGTCGAGTAAGTGTGCGCATGCGCACACTTACCCCGCATTTTTGGCTTTGTATTTATGTTGCAATATTTTATTTCAGAATATAATTATATATTGAAAATATCCCGAAATTATCAAAGAAAGGTCCCAGATAAAAGAAAAGATGCATCTCAGGTTGGATTGAAAAAGAGTACTCTACGAAAACGGTTAAGAATTGGAGAGACAGCAGAAAGTATTTGGCGATTTACTACAACACTTACGAAGGCACAGGAAGAAGAAATTTACGGATTTGTAAAACAAAATGACGATGTTTTTACGGTATCACTATGATTAGCCTCCGGAAGTTGATTTATGAGTACGCTGAGTTAAATAACATTCCGCACCGGTGTTCAATACATCGTCAAAACTAGCTGGTTGTGACTGGGTGTACGAGTTAAAATTGCGCCAACCCATCCCAACTAGTATTGCCAGAGCGATGTTATTTAATAAAAGGCACTTGGCTTTTATTGACAACCTTTTGACATTATTTTTACAATAACTTTGACTATTTGACAATAACTTTTTATGACAATCTAGAAAACCTATACAACAAACAACTTTGCACCCAGTCGTATTTCTTCTTCTTCTTCTTTAATCCATAGCCGGCGCATGGAGAGGTGGTCGACCTCGTAGCCAGTACGCTGCTGTTGGTTCCGCTAGATTCCGTGCTCCATTCACTATACGCTTCCATGCTAATCGATCAGTTGCAACGGTTCTTGCCTCAGCTGTTGCTATTCGCTGGTTTTTTAAATCGTTCTCTACGTGTTTCAACCATGTGGTCTTCGGTGCTTGTTTTTGTGTTCTCCAATCAAGAGGTCGTTTTTTCCATAGGAGTTTGTGCGGTACTCGATTGTCGCCCATCCTACAGATGTGGCCGAACCATCGTAATCGGCGTTTTTGACTTTCCTCAACAATCGGTGTCTGTTGGTCGCACCTTTCTCTGATTGTCTCATTTCGGAGGTGGTTGAGGAGTGAGACGCAGAGAATCTGTCTCAGGCATCGCATTTGGAAGGCCTCGAGCTTGTTAAGGTCTGGTTTGAGTAATGTCCATATTTCCGTTCCATAAAGAAGAATTGGGAGGATCAGCGTCCGGTATAGGCGTATTTTGGTTTTGATGGTAATATTCGTCCGCTTCCATATGCACCACTTGAGTGAAGCAAACGTTGCTGTTGCCTGGCCTATCCGTCTGTGAACTTCGGCTGTCGAAGCTACTTTCTTCTCCACAACCAGTGATCCCAAATATTTGAACTGTGGTACCTGCTCGATTGTGGTTCCATCGAGGTAAACTCTGGCTTCAGATTCATCCGTTGTAAGCACTTTGGTCTTATCCGCATTGATTCTCAGTCCGTATGACTGGGCAATGCGGGAAATGTCATACAAGGTGTCTGTTGATTCGGTATCTGTGTTGGCGAAAACCGCACTGTCATCGGCGAACATCAGATCGGTTAGGAAGTTTTTGTCATCATATCGAACTCCGCGTCGCCCATCAAACGCTTTTCGCATAATCGTGTCGATCACATTGTTAAAAAGGAGCGGCGAGGCCACGTCTCCTTGCCGGACTCCGGTTCGAATCGGGAATTCCTCAGACATGTCGTTTCGAATACGAACATTGCTGGTTGAGCCGTCGTACGATGCTTGAAGAAGTTGAATGATTTTCAGTGGCACGTGTTCGATCTTCAGGGCTTCCCACAAGCTTGTCCAATCGATGCAATCAAAAGCAGATTTGAAATCGATGAAGACGATGACAGTTCGTTTGCCACATCGAATTCTTTCTTCCATTAGCTGACGGAGAGCAAATATCTGATCGATGCATCCTCGATGTGGTCGAAATCCAGCTTGTTCTTCCCGGCTTATTTGCTCTCGATGTTTCTGTAGTCTTGATTGTATGATTTTCATAAATACTTTGCCGACGATCGAGAGGAGGCTAATACCACGGTAATTCTTGCATTCCCGACTGTCGCCTTTCTTCAAAATAGGCACAACAATCGCTTTCTTCCACAAGGATGGAACACAATCTGAATGCCATATATGCACTGTGAGAACGTGAAGTTGATGTAATAAGACGTCTCCCCCGGCTTTGATCATTTCGGCAGTTACTTGATCTCCTCTCGGCGCTTTACCATTTTTCAGGGATTTTATTGCCGTCTTCACCTCATTGATTGTTGGTTCAGTATCGGGAAACTGATTTATCGGCTGCTCAATAATCGGCAGTTCGGGTGCTGGACCTACTGGCGGATTGTGGTTGTACAGCTGATGAAAGCATTCTCTCCACCGCTGTAGACGTTCCTGAGGAGAGGTCACGAAAGTTCCATCCAATTTTTTGATATTGTCATTTGTTGATGTTGTTTTGCCACTTAACCGTCGGATTGTCTGGTACAGCGTCCGGTACTCATGCCTTGACGCTGCTTCTTCCATGTCAGCCGCGATGTTATTCCAGTAAGCTTCCCGTTCCAATTTCATTTTCTGTCGAACTTCTTTGTTCAATCGTCGGTATTGTTTGAAATCGACGTGTTTCATTTGCTTCCGCTGGTCGACTAGATTGAGACAGTCGTCCGAGATCCATTGCTGCGTCCGTTGACGGATGGGCGGACACAGCTCCGTTGCACACCCCACAATAGACTCAGAAAGTTGTTTTTCTTCTATGTTGATATCGACTGGTATCGTGAGTGCTGCAAATTTGTTGGATAATGCGATTTGAAATTTTCGGCTGGTTTCAGGGTCTCGCAGACAGGCCCAGTTCGTCTTGGCTGATGGTGGTGCCTTTTTCTTTGCTCTTTGTAATTTCAATTGTAGTTTCACTCGGACAAGATAATGGTCTGATCCACAGTCGGGTCCACGCATCGCACGTACATCTTTGAGCGTCGATCGGAATCTGGTGTTGACCAAAATGTAGTCCAACATCGCCGAATCGTTGCCGGATGGATTTCGCCACGTGAGTTGATGTTTGAGGGGGTGACGAAAGTCGTAATTACAATATGGCTGAAAGTGGTATTAACACTGTACCAAAGAAAATTCCAAAAGTAATTTCAGTTAAAGGAAAGAAATTTGCAGGAAATATCTTTTCTGCTGAAAGAGGCCAAACCATTACTCTTGTTTGTGCAATGAGTGCAACTGGAAACTTCGTTCCGCCAGCTCTTATTTTCCCCAGGAAGAGAAGTGAAAGGTCATCTGTTCAACAATGCACCTGAAAGAAGTATTGGAATAGTTTCCGATTCAGGCTTTATTAACACTGACCTATTTATAGACTTTCTGCGCCATTTCAAAGATAACGTACAGCCAACAAAAGATAATCCTGTTTCATTACTTTTAAACAACCACAGCAGCCATGTCTCTTTGGCCGCTGTAAATTTATGTCGTGATAATGACATTCACTACCCTTACACAGCTCCAAAAAGATGGAACCTTTAGATCATGGTTTCTTTGAAAATAAAAGTCGCTTATGAATGCGATAAATGGCTAACCCACCACCCAGGGCGCGTGATTAGACAGACAGAAATAGCTCAGTTGGTGAACGAAGCCTTTAAAAAAGCAGCATCGCTCAGTAATGCTGTATCGGGCCTTAAATTTCCCGGAATTTGACCAATAGTTACAGACATTATTCAACCTTCAAATACAGAAGACATTGTACCGACTATCGAAGTTATTTCTGCAAACACTCAAAATCTACAACAGCCACCATTACAAGAAAATATCACGGCCACTGTAATCCGATCAACCACACTTAGTTTGTTATCTCAGGAAAACGTAATAAACCCTCCTTTGTCGGAATCACCAACAGTCGTAACTATGGAGATTACGACGGTATACTCCACAATAGGCGTAGCTTCAACCAGCAAAGAATACATTCACTGTCGTCTATTCAAGAATTACCAAAGCCTATAACTCAAAATCGTCGGAAGAGAAGAAAAAAGTCAATCATTGCAACTGAAAGCCCGTATGTCTTCGAGTTGGATCAAAGAAAAAAAGAATTAGAAGAAAAATTAGCCAAGAATAAGATACGATACGAAGGAAAGACACAAATCGAAAAATACTACTAAGAAAAAGACTGTTATAAGAAATAATAAAACAGAAAATGATGAGAATGATTATTTTTGCTCTCTTGTGTGAAAAATACACATATCCAGCGAATGAAGACTTGATAAAATGTACTGTTTGTAATAGCAGGTGGTATGAACAATGCTGTAACTTTGAACATGGCAACTTTTTCTGTGATAATTGTACTAAAAAATAGCATTATTTTTATTCCTTTGCTTTCATAGTTTAGTTACAGGTCAAAGGTTGATCTGATTGATTTATCAAAAACGTTTAAATTGTTCATTGCAGCTAATTATTTCTAATAAAAAAAATAAGGATGCTCGTTTTTGGGTCTGACTATGTAAGAATTTCGGAATTTTTATGTTGCGTACACGTACCCGCACTACTGCGCACAGGTACCCCTATAGTAGGGTAAGTGTACGCATTTTGACTATGTTTGTTTTGCTTGTTTCCCAAGAATTTGCGTAATCGATGAATATTGTTTCCATGTTTAAGTTGTTAATAAATTAATGCTCTACCTAATTAACTTTGTTTTGTTTCATTGAACCTGACATTTTTAGTTTTATGACGCTTCAAACCTTAGGTGCGCACACTTTCCCCACATGACTCTAGGTACTTTTAATGAAATTTTCAATTTTATGTTAGTGTAGCTTTTGTCAAGCTTAAATACCTGGTTTAAAATTTACATTTTCTTCTATGATAAATAAGCCTCTATTATATCCATTTTTGTTGAAGTTTTTCATAATAGAACCTAGAAAATGAACAAAATAGGTGGAATTCAGCAGTGTATGTAGCCAACGTCTTAAGAATAAGTCAAGTAAAAAAAACTATTGTTGGCTTGGTTTGGTATTGAAATATTCGAAATTGAGTTGCTAAAGTTGCAGCTGTTTGACTAGCTGAAAGTCTAAAGGTCGATTCCCATATGCGCGACACTCAGCTACGCGACGTGGTGCGACATCGCCTGTCAAATAATGATTACATTGTTTTAAATGGGTACGCCGCGTAACCACAGTGAAAACGTGCTCATTTAAAACAATGTAATCATTATTTGACAGGCGATGTCGCGTGACGACGCGTAGCTGAGTGTCGCGTATATGAGAATCGGCCTTAAATGTAAATATATGTTCATTCGGATTTAATTATCGTGTATTAACACGCAAATTCGTGTATTTGAAGCAAAACAATTATTAGACTAATACAAATATTTATACCGAAACGAAATCTAGTCAAAAACGTTCGCAGCAATAATCTATCTAATTTAGCTAGACGCAATTAGACCGGCTTATAGAAACATCAAGTTTATGCACATCGGCGTAATACACGCGTGCCGACTTTAATTACTATTTAGTAACCGACAGCTAAAATTCACTACAGACTAACTATTTATCATGTAGTCTGCTCGTGCAAATTTAATTTATTCTAATACCTTACACATTTATTAGAAAATCATATAGATTATATAATATTCATAAATTACGTTCAAGCTAACACACTGGACAAACAAGATCAAATTGATAAGTCAATATATATACTGCCTTTCAAAAAAACACAGAACAACAAGTATTTATTGGACGATTTTAATGAAATTTACAGAATTTGATCATGTTAATTAAACTGCATCGATGATCAAAATAATCAATAATAAGAAAAGAATTAAGGAAACTATGTTCATTAATTCACAAATTGACTAAATTTTTTGACCAAAGTTAATTTATAAGTTTGTATGATTAATAACCTGTGCTAAGTGCATGTCTCTCTTACAAAATGTCAATATCTACCGTAAACACCACATGGGTTTCCAAGTGAGTGGTTTACAAATTATTGTTCATGGAAGCAAAGCTCTGCTGATGAGAGATAAATCTCGAAACGCGTCTACAGATGGCTATCCACTTAAGGTATCGGAAAGACATGATCTTAAAAACAATGCTGTTTTTATGGTTTTTTCGGAGTGAAGTGGATTGGTGGTGGATTGAAAGCTGTAAAATAACTTACAAATTCCATGTGAGATTTATTTTGGTAGTCCTAAAAAGACTCAATAATTGTTATAGAGCTCCGGATAGAGCTGAATAGATTTATATATTCAGGCTGTGTTCCGTTTGTTTTAAGTTTGTAAATCAAATATAATTATTAGTACGGTGTGGCTCCTGCATTAAAATGCAGGAGCCACACCGTACTAATAATTATATTTTATTTATGTTATTAGTCAATTTGCGAATTAAATAACATAATTTCCTTAATTCTTTTCTTATAATATAAAAATTCACATAGTAATTTTGAAATATTTTTTTATACAAAATCAATTGTTTTGTTTCCTATTTAATGGTATTTTTCCTCATTCAAATATTGCCTCTCATGAAGAGCTGTATTAGAGCATTAGAGCATTCCTCTCATGAAGAGCTGCTGATTTTTTAATGCAGTTGCTTCTAATATCCAAGTAGCCTCTGAGTAATTTGACGTTTCAGTTTGTAAAACTTAAAAAGATGCCCCGTGTTCGTCGTCGTGCACAATATCGTCATCTAAGTCAGCGTTCCCCAAAGTGTGGGTCGCGACGCGACACCGGGTCGCAGAAAAATTTCGCCGGGTCGCGGAAAAAATTTGTAAAAACACAAAATAGCACAACTTTTTTGCAGATAAGAAAAAGGAATTGATTGCGGCTTAAAAATGAAAGAGCGCTCTCTCCTCACCAAATAAAAATCGATAGCTGATACTGGGTATTCTCATAGTGGCAGAGAAAAATTAATACTGCCCGCTTTAGAAAGTTGTCGCAAATACTATATGCGGAATAAAGGAAATAAGTTTATATTCGGCGATACCATTATCAAATAATACAGTTAAACGGAAAATTGACGATTGCAAGAAACATTTAGAAGAAGAGCTAGTTGCTAAAGTAAAAAAAAACATGTTATGTCCTTGCAAGTAGATGAAACACTGATATCGAGGATAATACAAATGTAATGTGTTTTATCAGCTATATTGAGGAAGACAAGAAATTCTTTGGTTTTGTAAAAGGCTACCGAGAAGAACGACCTGAGATGAGATTTTTAAGCTTACAAATATGTTTTGTCACTGGTCAATGGTATCATTTGTTTGCTTTTTATTATTATCACAGTACACTATAATGAATCTGAAAATAGAATTGTTCACAGAGACAATAGGACTGATAGCTTGTACAGCTCCAAAAAACAAGAGACAAGGTGCGTTCTTGTTCAGTTTTCTATAATTTCGTCAATATTTCTTGCAGTGGTTTTATGAACAACCAGTTCTCATCAGAAGTTTTTAAAAATAATTTAGTTTCCCAATTAACATTAATAAATTTCCTATCCTTGGTCTCCTCCCTCTGCAAATGCACCAAATTGTCTTTGGCCTGCGTCGCCTTCTCTATGTCGTTATACTTCAACCCTGTCGTCACGTCCTTCCACAACCGCCTCGATTCCTTCTCATTCTGCTGACTTATCAGCAACACCTGCTTCTTCGCAATCCTCAGCTTCTTGACGTCAGTAAACTCCTCAACATCTTTATCGTTCTTTTTTGGCCTCCATGAGTCGTTGGATACGAATACGTCCGCGGTGATTTTGTGCTTCTTGTTGCCGTAGAACGGTTTCGTAAGGATCTCAATGTTGCCAAAGTCGTCTTTAACCTATTGGAGACTCTGGGCACATTACGGTAATGTGGCCCCTATGACATTGACAGAGCATTATTTTGTTAGAATAGGCAAAGAAAATAGATAAGCAGTTCTAGATTTATTTTTACTTCTTTACAGTCACATTAAATGAATAGGTAATAAAATATAATCCACAAAAGTAACACTTTTAGATTTCACAGGCTAGTGCTTCAAAATCGATGCTGATTGAAGAGGTACCCTTCTAGATTTGAGATGGGCAAAATCGTTAATCACTTCTTCAAAATCTATGTTTTTGAGCATTTTATTAAGCATTCTACGGACATCATCGGCAAGTTGGTTAATCTCTCTTGAAACATTTTACTTCATAATTCATTTTTTATTCTTTTCAATTTGGAGAAGGAACGTTTTCCCACTGCAGTTAGTTACCATCCTGCTTCTCAATTCGATTTCTACATTTTGGAAATATAATATATTTTCAATTTTGTTTTCTTTCAAAAGATGATATATGGTTTTTCATGTTAATAATTACATTAAAAACAATGTTATTTTTATGGTTATTGTTGAGTGTCACGAAGGTGGACCAAAAGCTATAAAATAACTTACAAATTTCATGTGAGACTTGTTTTGGTAGTCCTAAAAAGACTCAATAATTGTTATAGAGCTTCTGAAAGGCTGAATATATTTATATATTCAGACTGTCTTCCAATTGTTTTAAGATTGGATGATATATGGTATTTTCAATATACTATTAGTTCCTTCATTTTCAATATAAACAATTTTGAAGTATTCTGTTAAATGCAGACTTAGCATTACCAACTCTTTCTAGTTAATAGATTTTAGAAAATTCTTTCCAACTTTGTCTCAGCTCGTCGGAATTCAGAGTTTTCAAGCGAAAAAATAAACCAAAACGATGACTAATGTTCTTAAATGGCCTTAAACAATTCAATTCAATTCAATCAATTATAGGAAATTTTTTCCATTCACGGCGCAGAGCCATAAAAAAAACTCTGGCGTGAGCTTCTACATCTTGTTCTTTGATAAAGGTCCATGTAGTTAGATTTGGTTCTTTCGAAATAAATATGTTTTTCGGTAATAAATACCGGTTATCGTTTGGTGATCTGGCATAAACTAGGGGCCCCTATCGATCGCGGGGCTCTGGGCACGTACCCCGAGTGCCCAGTGCGAAAGAGGGGCCTGAATATTACTATAATAGCCGGTTTTCTGGCTGGTGATCGTCACCGACCCGCCAAGTTTGATCCACGGCACCATCAGGATCGACCTCCGTAACCACTGGGGAACGTCACAATGTAGTGTTCATCGCGAATCAGCAGGGAAACGATACCCTGATCGATGTTGTACACGCAGATAGAAGGAATTTCGAGGCTTTGAACGTGATCCCCTTATTGCAGTGTTCCGCGCAAAAAGCCGAAACTGGTGGATGGTGTGAGACTTGTTCGGCGATGAAGGAAAGTTGGTTCACGCGGACCAAGGGAGTGGACCGTCTTTGATAGGGTTGCCCTTGGGATCGTTGTAAACGTCCCAGACGCAGGAGAACGTCTCGCCAATTTATTGATTGGATGAAGTATGTTAGTCTAAGTAGCGACAGAGCACGTGCAATGGCAGGCAGTAATAAAGTTTAGTTTAAACAATATCAAGAATTAGCCATTAATTGTGTATGGGTGCACGGAAGTGTACATAGACAAGCTTTGGCGATAAAACGCATGCCTTTAAATTTAAACATGACTGGAAGAATGTGTCAGGGTTCAAAGGGTAAGTGCATGCGCAAACGCACGACAATCGCACAGGAAGAGATTGTAGCATAGCCTCTCCTACCCGAGTCCGACTCTCACCTCCACGTGGTGAACCCTGGTAACCTGAGCAACCAAGCTGGAGATGCGGTAACCAACCCGTATGGAAAGCGCGGTCAGGGCCAACGAGTGCGGGTGAAATGGTCCTCCGAAAAGGGGGTTTTGCGATGGGCCAACAACTCATCCATAGAAAAAAAAAGAAACCGTTACGAAACCACCAAACGTGCCTCGGACTGGACTGACTACTCGGCAACGACCACAGCAATGCACAAGGAAATCGAAAGAAATTACGATGGGAACATGGAATGTAAGGAGCCTCTACCAAATAGGTGCACTAAAAGCCTTAACAAACGAAATGGAGAGATACAAACTCGACATAGTGGCACTACAGGAGACCAACTGGAGCGATAGCGGCATCATGGATATAGGAAAATATAGGATATGTAAAAGCAGTAATAATGGGAAGGCGCACAAGTTAGGAACAGGCTTCATACTCAAGAAAAGTGTAGGGAAGGATATTATGGACTTGCAAGCAGTAGATGACAGACTCTGCATGATCCGAATAAGAATGAAGCTCTTCAATCTGACAATAATTAACGTACATGCACCGAGCGAAGAGAAAACAGACGACGAAAGAGAGATCTTCTACGCAAAACTAGAAAGGCTATTCGATTCGACACACAACAACGACGTAAAGATGATCTTGGGGGATTTCAATGCTAAGATAGGGAAAGAAGACGTATACAGACCCACGATTGGAAAACACAGCCTACACGAAAATACTAACGACAACGGACAGAGACTAGTGGACCTAGCAGCATCTAGAAACCTTGTAATCAGCAGTACGCTATTCCCACATAAAGACATCTACAAGATGACATGGAGATCACCAGACGGAAGGACACTCAATCAAATAGACCATGTCTTAATAAACACAAGATTTATGTCCAGCATACAGGACGTCAGAAGCTGCAAAGGGGCAGACTGCAACTCGGACCATTACCTGGTGAGGATTAAATTAAAACAAAGGCTAGCCAACTCGAAAAAGCCAGCAAACAGCGGAATAGAAAAATGGGATGTGGAAAAACTGAACTTAACCAGGGTAAGGCAACGATACGAAGAAAAGATCGCCGAAAAACTAGGAGTGTTGACGGAAAATCATAGTATTGAAGAACAATGGACGGAAATTGCAAAGGGGATTAAGGAATCGGCAGAGGAGGCTCTCGGGAAAGTCCATAGGAAAAAACGAAACCAATGGTACGATGCAGAGTGTGAAGAAGCACGCGAGAAACAACAGAAAGCTAGGGCAGAGAATTTGCAGAGACCCACGAGAGCCAAACAAGCTGAATACAACAAGCAAAGAAAGGAAGCATCCAAATTATTTCGGAAGAAGAAACGGGCCCATTTTAACGACCAGGTGGCACAGATAGGACACCACCAAGAGAAACACGAAATTAGAGAATGCTACAAGATAGTGAACAACCTGCGAAATGGATTTCAGCCCAGAGCAACAATAATCAACAGTAAAGAGGGCACCTTACTGGCTGAAGAAAGTAAAGTGGTAGGTAGATGGGCGGAATATTTTAACGAACTCCTGAATACCTCACTACGAGTGGAACTAACCGGACAAACAGCTGAAGACGACCCAATTCACACACCAGAAGTAAGAGATCTGAGAGAAGATAACGAACCATCACAAAGAGAAATAAGCGAGGCGATAAAGGCACTAAAGAACCACAAAGCACCGGGACCGGACATGATAACATCTGAAATGATCAAAATGGGAGGAGACGCTCTGAACTGTGCTTTACACCAGCTGATAGGAAGAATCTGGAGGACAGAAGAGATACCCGAGGAATAGCGGGAGGGGAAGATATGCCCTATCTATAAGAAAGGAAACAAACTGGAGTGCAAGAACTATCGTGGTATAACTCTTCTTAACACGGCCTACAAGGTGCTGTCATGGATAATCGGACGAAGACTCCAACCGTACGCAGAGAGCATTATAGGACAGTATCAGACAGGTTTCCGGAAAGGAAAGTCGACGACTGACCAAATGTTTACACTCAGACAAATACTAGAAAAGACATGGGAAATGAACATCAGCACATACCAGGTCTTCGTAGACTTTAAACAAGCGTATGATACTATCGATAGAAGAACTCTCATGAAGACAATGGAAGAATTCGAGATACCACAAAATATCATTAAATTGGTAAATTGTACGTTAAAAAAGACTTGGAAACAAGTCGGTATCCAAAAAACGACATCGCACAAGTTTGAAACCATTACAGGTCTGAGACAAGGAGACAGTCTATCACCCATATTATTTAACATCGCGCTCGAAAAAGCTATAAGGAAAGCTCAGATAGAATGCAACGGTACCATCTACAATAAATCCACGCAACTTTTGGGCTATGCTGACGACCTAAACATCATCGGTAGATCGCTAACGGCAATGAAAGATGCTTACGGTAAAATGGAGAAGAGAGCCAAGGAGATATGTCAATAAACAAGGATAAAACAAAAGTAATGATGGTAAGACCGGGAGCGCCAGTACACGCAGTAAATAATCTGGATATGGGAGAGTACACTGTAGAAGTCGTCAACAACTTTAAATATCTGGGATCAACCGTCACGGATCAGAACGACGAAGGGGTGGAAGTACAACATAGAATCATGCAAGCCAACAGGGCATACTTCACTCTTAAATCCATCCTTAACTCGAAGCTAGCTAGCAGACAAACGAAGTGTAATATATATAAAGCAATCATACGACCCATTCTCACATATGGAAGCGAAGCATGGACGCTGACCCAGAAATCGGAAAAGATGCTGGAGATTTTTGAGCGAAAGATCCTGAGGAAGAGGGCTGGAGAATTAGGATGAACTTCGAGCTATATCAGTTATACAAAAGCCCAGATGTGGTATCCCACATAAAACTAAGCAGGCTAAGATGGGCGGGACATGTGTGCCGGATGGCTCCAACAGCAGTGCCGAGACAAATACTCAGAGTGCCGGAAGGTAGAAGGAAAGCGGGCAGGCCAAGGGCGAGATGGGAGGAAAGTGTGAAAAGGGATGCGAGAGAGATGCTGGGGGTGCGGAACTGGCGGGCGGCGGCAGAGGAAAGGGAACGCTGGAGACAACGTTTGGTGGAGGCCAGGGCTCGCTTCGGGCTGTAGCGCCATTGGAGAGAGAGGGAAGAATGTGTCTAGTTTATAATCTACATAAAATCTCGTCCATTAAATAGCAGAATATTTACCGTAAGGAAATGAAGAGTGATCATAAACACCTCCTTTTGTATTGCAATTCACGATGGCTTTTAAAACGTCTTAAAACGTTATAAATCGTCTGTTTGAGCTAGAAGACGAGTATTTCTGAATAAACATCCAGCTAAAAATAATGCTATTTTTCCATTTACGGATAGATTCCACGATTTCGAGTTAGTTAATAAAAGTAGCTCATTTAAGTGCCATATTTGCTACATGCAATGAATAGACCTTCTAACGGTTACTTAAGTGCATGCGCGTCCGCCATGTTTAAAAGGCGGGAATATTAAAGCTTCGGGCACATTTTGTTATTTTCACTGGTTATACGTCAAAAAAGTACCCGAAAACTTTGACACATGCGCACAAATAAAATTCAACTATGAAAAGGTCTATTGAATTGAAATTTGCAAGGGTTTGGTTGAAATATTTTAAGTATCGGAAACAGTCGTTGCAACAATTAAAAAAATGACTGTGGAAACAACTTACAAAAGGAAATTTTAAATCTTTTGAAACTTTGCATGAATTTATTAAAACCCATGCAATCTATGATGAAGAAGATTTACACCTAAAACCGCTATCTATTCAATTCAAGAACATCTTTCGGAGCTGATAAATAGTTTTATAGGCTGATAAATAGTATACATAGTTTAAAGACTACTTTCCGGATATTCCTTCAAATAAAATTAAAGATCATTTTTCTGTATAAATTGAAAAGGAAGAAATGTTCAATCTTACTGAACAAGAAGTTGATAATTAATTAATCTTAAAAAAGTGTTTGGAACGGTACAACTAATTAATTTCTGGTCGCACTGTCAAACGGAGTATCCAAGCTTAAGCGAAAAAGTGATACAATTTTTAACGCCTTTCCTCACAAAAGTGAAACTTAACACTTAGTTGCCGTTGCCTTTATTTTATTTTTATGGATTTTAAATTTCAAATTCCATTTTGTGTTGAGTGTGTGTATATGTAAATTTTTACGTGGTATCGTTTTTTACGTGCGCATCATCGTTGAGCTATCTCACTTTGGTATTCAAAGGATCTCTATTTAGATCAAAGGGAATCCTCTTCAGTTTAATTCCACTTCATGCGGTTGCTGAAGTGTCTCAACTGGAATACTTGACAAAAATACTCAATTTAAAAATTATTTATCATCAGCATTTGCTCCACAACTAGGGTTTCTGAATATCCGCAGTTTTTAAAAACCACGGTTTCGGCTTCGGGTTCCGTTTTTCAGAAATTTTGGTAGTTGTGTCTGATATTTAAACGAGATCTTAGTTTTGTACAAAAGTTGGCGCTTAGGAAAAATGACCTTTCGGAGTAGGTGGATGGAGCTTTAATTGTAGCTGAATTGTAGCCTCGCTTTCGGCTCGTGGCTTAAACTTCCCAACTCATGCACAAAATCTCTTCTTCACACACTTGTATCTTAAACTACTATTTATTTACAATACACGTGGGTGAAAGACTTTTGTGCACATGTATCATAAACTACTATATTAATATGTTCATTTTGGTGTACGAGTAGATAAAGGTTTTTTTTCATAAGGTAGGTCGCGAAACATTTTAAAATCTCATACCGGGACGCGGTCAAAAAGTTTGGGAAACGCTGATCTAAGTAATTTTGAAAGGGGTCCCATTATTGGTATGCGAGAAGCGGGTTTCTCGTGCTGTTGCTGAAAGGATAGGCCGTAGTGTATAGGTGATAGTACGCTGTTTGTCTAGATGGTCCGAAGCTGGGAAGAATCGACGCAGACTTGGACCAAGAAGCACCACTGTGCGTGAAGATCGACTTCTTCGTCTTACAACTTTAAGGAACAGATTTAAAACGTCGCGGGCATTGGGAAATGACTGGCTGGCTCAAAATGGCCAAGGAGTATCCACAGATACTGTTTACAGGAGAATCTGCAGTTTTTGGTATTAGATCCTACCGTCCACAAGTGTGTCCACCGCTTACTCCGCAGCATCGCAGAGCAAGACTTGATTGGTGCAGGGAAAGACAACATTAGACCCATGAATGGAATAACATTATCTTCAGCGATGAGTCTAGCTTCTGTTTATAGACTCATGAAGAGTTAGACGTCGATGCGGTGAACGCAGAATTTTACAATTTGCTGTTGAAAGGCATAGGGGCCCTTACACAGGGAGTTATGGTATGGGGCGCGATAGCGTATGGTAGTCTGTCTCCTCTAGTTTTCTTAGAAACAAGATTTAACGCGATTCGGGATATTGACAACATTTTACAGGCAGTATTAGTGCCCTGTGTAAATGCCTCGCAGAACCCCATTTTTCAGCAAGTAAACGCTCGACCTCACACAGCGGCCATTACAAGACAGTTTTTTGATAGTGCCGAAATCAATTCGTTACCTTGGTCATCTCGTTCTCTAGATCAATTGCCGTTAGAACATGTTTGGGATATGATAGGTGTTAGAATAAGTAACTTACAGTGCCCCGCTAACACTGTAATGGTACTAAAAGTGAAAAAAGTCTTGTCTGTCGGGTCTGCCTAATCTTATCAGTCTTATCTTATCAGTGTAGTGTTGTGAGTCTAGTCTAATCAGTCTTGTCAGATTAGTCTTATTTCTATAGTGTTTTCTGTTTAATGAATCGTAACGAGTTGTTACATAAAATTAGATGACTGTGAAATAATCTAAGCTATAAACTAAATCTATTTTCGTTAGTCTATGCCCTTGACTTTATAATTAATTCCCACGCTGCGAGCGAAAAATAATGTCGAAAGGAAAATAAAAAAATGACAAGACAGAGAAATCCTGTCGATTCAGCTACCGCAGAAATTGTTTATCGACCGTCGATGCAAAAATAATAATTTTTTCAACCGAAAAAATAAACCGGTAAATGTAATTCACCGGGCGATGTTACGATAAATCGACGCAATTATAGCGACGCAGTTGAATTAAAATAAAAAAAAAGTGCAGATCGAAAATTTATATAAATAAAACGCGAATAAAATAAGCAAATTGGAAACTTATTTTATTTAAATGTGCCATAAGCAGTATTTTATTATTACCTGCGGCGCGACGTCGTGCTGCCTCCTTGTTTATTTATATTTAGTTTAAATTGCCTTTGCGCTCAACGTTACGTGGCCAAATATAAATATTATCTTTGCGAATATAATGGCATATCTTAAATCGGTTAAAATATCAACTGCATATTACAAACTTTCTAATAATCAAATACTCTATTTGATTACATAGACACACAATACTAGACACAAAAGACTAGATTAATTTTATAATTAAATGAATTAATAAACGAAAGGATTAATTTCAAATAGAAAGTTGCTAAATCTGAATGCAAGTCTTTATTTTGAGAATTTAACTTGTGAACTGTTGGGAAAACTGAGATAATTGTTGATAAGCTTGTACCATTAAGGCGTCTAAATGTTTCGTTTTCACGTTCACTATACAACAAATAGCATTTTTTTATCTAATCAGGAAACTTAAGCACACAACAGACAGTTAATTAAATAAAACAATATTTAGTGTTTGATGTTTTAACTTTCTTGGAATCGTCGACAATTCTATTTTTAACTATTTATCTCAAACATTACATAATTTTTAAACTATTTAGTTTGTATAAATTGCCTTATAATGTTTATTTCGTGTTATATTTCTAGTTTAATCTATCTAAGTTTATCTGTCTCATCTTGATTGTTTAATAATTAAAATTGCCTGTTAGATTCTTCAAAGAAGATAGAGATAAACGGGTTCTAGCATTTTCCGAAAATCTAGCTAAGGGGGCTCGAAAACTGTAGATGTTACAGATGTGAAAATTGATATTTAAATTCTTCTTTAAAAATGAAGGAGGACCATCACATTTCAATTCACTGATCGAGTAATTTTCAGCCGATTTCCAAAAATTTAGATAGTTGCGTAAGAAATTCGGCTAAATTATTCTCCAGGGAAAACTTGCAATAAGTAAGATGAAGTTCTCTGCTCGGGCGTCCAATTTTTTCGAAATTTCGCTTGATTTTGCCAATTTACAACCAGCAGGGAAAACACTTTCAGACACACTTTGAAATTTTCCAATCACTTGATTAATAATGTTCTCCATGTTTAAGCAGCTTCAATAATTTCATTCTTTGAGCTATTTCTGTAGCTCTCACTATCAATCTACTTAACTTCAAAGTGTGGTCTTCTCAAAGTCACTAGTCTGTAGACTAGCAATTTCATCATCCAAATCCAAATCTTTACAAATAGCCTTCCTAGGTTTTCTCTTCGGTCTCAAAATTTTCTGCTTCTTCTTCTTCTTTTTCTCAACAACTTTCTCCTTCAGTACTTCCTTTTCTACGCCTTCTTCAATCTTCAACCACTTCAACTTCCTCTGTAATAACTTTATCAATTACTTCTTATTAATTTTTCTTTGCTTCACTTGTACTTCTTGAGGTTCTACTTCAGAGTAGTTACAGCTGACTTTTTTCGAAATTTTCAAATCGTACAAGACTTCACGTACCTGGGCGTCAACGTAAACGCAAAAAATAACAACAAACCTGAAATAGGAAAGAGAATAATGCTCGGTAACAGGTACTACAACGCACTACGAAAGCAACTAGCAAACCCTAGCATTACGAGAAAGACGAAGATGGACATATACAAGACTTTAATACTTCCTGTAGTAACATATGGCGCGGAAACATGGACAATGAGCCAATAAGACTCCAACCTCCTAAGCATTTTTGATAGGAAAATCTTCAAAGGGATATGCGACAACGGTACACGGCGACGTAGATACAATTTTGAACTGCAACACCTACTAAAAAAACACGAAGAACCCGACATCGTAACCAGAGTCAAAATAATGCGGTTACAATGGGCAGGACATGTAGCAAGAGCCCCGGTAAACAGCGTACCAAAAAGGCTATTAGACGCCCAACTACAGGAAGGACGAATATGGAGCAACAGAAGACGCTTCGAGGCTGGAGAGGACTAGCACAAAACAAGGACGAACGCAGGAAGAAACTTTGGGGGGCCAGGACCCGCACCGGGTTGTAGCGCCACAGATAATGATGACAAGAGCTGACTTAACAACCTCTTTTTACTCATCTTCTTTATCTCCTTATCTTTTTCCTCGTCGTCTTCCTTTTCTTCATCATCTTCATCATTAGGTTAGGGTTTTGATGGAGTTGAAGATAGAGTTTTTTGATAAAGATGGAGTAACAGAAGACGCGTCAAGGCTGGAGAGGACTAGCACAAAACAAGGACGAACGGAGGAAGACACTTTGGGAAGCCAGGATCCGCACAGGGCTGTAGCGCCACAGATAATGATGACAACAGCTTAACAAATTCTTCCTAGTATTCTTCTTTATCCTCCTTATATTCTTCCTCGTCGTTTTCCTCTTCTTCATCATCTTCATCATTAGGTTCTTCAACTAACCATCCTCTACACGTTAGAGCTTCAGAAAAACACTTTTGAGCTTCTTTTCCATATCTTTGAAATTGGAAATCAAATGTAATTTCCTCTTCGTAATGGTTCTTTTACTAAAGAATTCAATTGTAAGTTCTCCATTTACTGTTTTGTGTCTCTACATTTGGCGCTTCTGGAATGAACACATATCTAGGATGGAAGATCACAGAGTAGCAAAAATCGCGCGACACCGAAAACCAGCATCAAGTCGACCACCTGGACGACCACCAAAGAGATGGAAAGACAGCTGGTCGTCAGAATCTCAAGAGCATGTGCCATGAGGATGGGAAAAAAACAAGCCTTTAGGCTTCCGGAAAGAAGAAGAAGAAGAAGAAGCATTTAGATAGCAAGAATGATTTGTGGAGCTAATCAATAACTTGCCTCTGCTAGAAGAGCCATAACATAGTAATGTCTATTTTAATATTTAGATTAATCGGCAGCTCTGTCTTCAAATTCTTCTGGATCCAAAACTTCACCAACATATTCCAAAATAAATTCACCATACCGAATATGGCAGAAGCACGAACACCGAATCCTTTCTTATCAGTTCTGAAAACTTCACAACGCCACTTGATTAATTAGGGAATTAAATAGGGAAAATTATGTAACCACAGCATTAAATTAGAGATTAGAAACCGGAAGCTAAAGTGTATAGTAATCTCTAGTATAATCTGTAGTATAAGTAATCTGTCCTACTTTGCTGTATGGAATTGAGGCTTGGACATTAAAGACGGAAAACATCACAAAATTGGAGTCTGTTGAAATGTGGTGTTATAGGAGAATCCTTAAAATTTAATGGACCGACAAAATTACCAACAAAGCAGAATTGCACAGAGTAGATAAAATCCGAGAGATCCATAAAACCATTAAACAAAGAGAACTTCAATACCTGGGACACATTCTAAGATGAGAAAGATAGAAACTAATTATCCAGGGTAAAATTAGAGGAAAAAGAACTGTTGGCAGAATGAGGATATCGTGGCTTCGCAACCTGAGGGAGTGGTTTGAGTTTTCGTCTGTAGAGCTGTTCAGGGCGGCTGTCATAAAGATTATGTCGTTATGATGGTTTCCAATCTCCAATAGGAGGAAACTCTAACAAGAAGAAGAAGACGGAAATTCAACTGCAGACAACATATTAATCGGATGGAAGAAGAACGAATACCGAAACGAATCCTAAAATACCATCCAAGCGGACGCAGAGACGTAGGTCGGCCGAAGAAAAGATGGTCATAATCAAGATAACTTGAAGTTCGGAACAGGCCGTAATGTCTAACCCTTGAAGGGAGAAGAAGATTCCTAGGAAGCTGTTAATTATAAAATAGAATCGAGCCAGCCATCGATATGCTAGAAAACTTACATTTAAATTCTCTTCTCTCAACGCAATTTTCAACCGATTTCCAAAAATTTAGTCTCTAAAGATGCGTTTTAGTCTCTAAATTTATGACGCAGAAGGACTGCGTAGCCGAATCTAAATTATGTAGAAGCAAAAACTTGCAAAAAGTGAGAGGAAATGGTCAAAAATAGCCTATATCTTGCATATCTGGCATTTTGAGCATTTGAACGAAATAAACTGAAAAATCTCGTTCAGGACTTCCATTTCCTTCACAAAAACTGAAAAATGGCCCTAAAATTTTCAGAAAAAATCGCCAAACAAATTGATCAAGAAAAGCGCGTTTTCATGTTTTGCGTCTTTTGTACCCGCTAATTTAAGGCTTGCGTTTCACCAATACAGAAAAATATTATTAGTTGTTTGTTCTATACCAAATTTTGCGTCTCTTTATGTACTATATGTCAAAATTCATTACATTTCAAAATTCGCCATTTTCAAGACCTCTTCTTCAAGTTGACCGTTGAGTCCCCACACTTTTTAATCTCTAACTGATGGTGACTGATGGAAACGGTGTTGTTACATGAAACTATGTACATATAAGGATGGTATAACGTGGTATATAATATCCAATGGTCTACGTGGTACATGGAAAAGGTGTAAACGGATGGTCAAGCTGGAGGCGTGTTTATAGAGAGAAAGAAAGTGTGGAGCTTAGCCAACGCGGATGATGTGGTAGTGTTCGCTAAATCCGCAGGAGAAATTTGATTGCAAAATTGCAAAGTTATTTTCAAAATAGACAGCTAAATGTAAACGTGGGGAAACCTAAATGGATGCGTTTTAAAAAAAGAGGGGGGGGGGGGTAATATAGGAAAGAGCGTTTTGAGTGGCTAGGGAATGAAATTGAGAAGGTGCAAAAGCTTAGATATTTAGAATATGTGTTTGGAACCGGGAGCAGTTATAGTGAGCATGTGGATTGTGTCAAAAAAAGCGTTGGTGGCTGCAGAATGTATGTGGAATGGATGGAAATCTAAATTTATAGAAGGGAACTTTAGGGCGGCTGAGGTATTATGGAAAGTGTGTGTAAGAAGAGTTTTAGCGTATGGTTCAGAAGTACGGGGAACTTGAGAGAAAGACAAGATAGAGAGGGTTCAAGAATGCCTTTACAAGAAATTCTTATAGCTATAGCGACAAGTCCACACCTGCCCTGCAAGTTTTTCCAAGTTTCCCTGCAAGTTTCCCCTGGTGAATTCCTACAAGGTGGCCGTTTTAGCTGCCAAGAGGGTGGTAAAATATGAATGCAAGATGAATGAGATGGGGGATAAAAGAATAATAAAAGAGGTATTTAGAATGGCGAATCGGGAGGGTGAAAGAGGGAAGAAAGAGAATGCGTGGAGAATGAATAAAAGGAAATTAGATGAAAGGGGAGGGATATCTGGCGAGGGACCAGAAAAACTTAAGAAGTGCTTTGAAAAAAATACAATAACTGAAATGCGCCATTTTAATATTTAAAACTTACACACAAGTGTTGTTGAAACTCCTTCAATTGACTCCTTAACTGAAGCTATTTCTTGGGCGAGTATGGAAATAGTCTTTTGGAAAGAGGAAATAGTCTTTTGAATGCATGCGCGTAATGAAACTTATGAAACAGTTTGGTAACAGTTCGGTGGGCCGGATTAGGTGGAAGTTCCAACTTCCAAAGATATACCGAAGTTAGGACGGGACAAGGTTCGAATGAGGCTTGCCAAATTTCGGTAACAGTAAGAAAGGCCTCATTAGGTGGAAGTTAGTACTTCCAAAGATATTCCGAATTTAGGCTTTCCTTATTAGGACTGGACAAGCTTCGAATAAAGCTTGCCAAAGTTCAGTAACCGTTCGGAAGGGCTTATTAGGTGGAAGTTGGGATTTCCAAAGATTTGTCTGAGTTAGGCTTTCCTAATTAGGACGGAAAGATTCCAATGAGGTTTGCCACAGTTTGGAAACAGAACGGAAGCCTTATTAAGCCCGAATAGATATTTCTATTTTGTGTAGTACTATCTTTCTATTTAAATTTTCACTATTTTCCTAGTCGAGAAGCGGAATTAGTTTTCGATTTTCTGAAAGCTTAAAATGCCTTAAGATTTTTAAGTATAATTTATTAATATTGTTGCAAGCAATAAGACTAGGAAGACTGTTTAAAGTCGACGTCGAGGTTTGTCTGCAACACGCAATAATTTTAAGGCACTACTGGGTTGCATTCAAACTTACTAATATTTTTAACTTCGTTCAGAAATAATAAGTGTGCAAAATTTGAATAAAATCCATACGGAAAAATTTGACAAATTCTATTTTGTTTCAGCTTGATTTTATCCGGCCCTCGCAAAAAATTCAAATCTCACTTGCGGTCTATCTTAATATTAGTCTTGAGCAGCGGTTCTCAACCTGTGGTACATGTACCACAGATGGTATATTAAAGAACACCAGGTGGTACGCAAAATATAACAAAATATAAGGCCATTTACATAACTTTATTATTATTTGCTACTCACCGCGGCGCGGCGCCCGAGAAAAACCGTCGCTGCTCGCCGACACCTGATTTTTATTCGAACGTGGATTCGGGTGTGAGATTTAAAGTAGAGATGGTCCCACGTACGCAACGTATGCGATGCAACGTTGGTGTGCACACTTGTCCCGCGTATGCAACGTAAATTTTGCATCAGACCCTGTTGTAATTTCTCAGAAGGTACACGTAGTGCGTCTATAATTCATCTTTTCTGATTCTGATAATGAGTATGAGGATGATTTATTGAGTTTACTATTTTTAAATGAATATTTCCGCGCCACAAAAATAAAAACTAAAGTTAAGAAGAGAAGATATTGGGTTCATGAGATAAATAAACAAAGAGGAAAAGTTGGAGAATGCCATACATTAATGCAGAAACCGGAATCTGATGAAGAACGATTTTTTATGTACTTTCGCATGTCTAAAATACAGTTTGAGGAGAACCCTTGCATCAAAAGCCTATTTGTTAATGACGTGCTACGCATAAGTTCTAGAAACACACTGATCACACGCGTGGATAGCGTACGAACATCCCCTCCACCTTCCCACGCCAATCTGGACATCCCAGATCGACGTTGCGTGTGATTGCGTTGCATACGATAAGTGTGTTTCCATGGCATAGTTTTTCATTTAAAATCAACAGTCATAGATATTGTAATGCTTTGCATACGTTGCGTACGTGGGACCAGTGTGTCCTTTATTGACCATGCGCGGATGAACAAAGCAGTGTAGTCTGCGTCTGCAGTCAGAAGTTATAAACGAACGCATAGCGTATGTTTGCATGTTACATTTACGACGCTCGTCTAAATTTAACGGAGTAATGTAAGTTTAAAAAGCGAATGTATAGTATAAGTTTACATATTATAAGAAAAATTTTAAATTTAGATAATGGATAAGTGGCTACGACTGAGTAAGCGGAAACCTGATAATGCACAGGAAATAGATTCACAGAAACAAACTACTACGACCAGTAGTAATAATTCTGAAAATAAACGAATAGTTACCAGAGAGTATGATTCAAGTTATTTAGCATTTGGCTTCACTTGGAATGAAAATTAAATGGACCTTCAACCTCAGTGCGTTATTTGTTGCGAATTGTCCTCGAATCAAAGTATGAAACCATCTTTACTTAAGAGACATTTTGAATCCAAGCATCTACATTTGAAAGATAAATCTGTTGACTATTTCTAGGCGAAATTAATTGAACTAAAATCTCGTAAACAGGTAATGTTATCTTGTAAGTTTAAGAATTGTCAAAACTTGTAGTGCTCATACTATTGGAGAAAATTTAATATTACGAGCAGCTAAAGATATTGTTTTAACCTTATTTGATGAAAAGACAGCTGACAAAAGACAGACGTATTGAGGAAATGGCAGATAATATAAAATAGATTCTTATTTGTAAAATAAACCAAAGTTCCTATTTTGCACTACAATTAGATGAAAGTACAGACATAACGAACTTTACTCAATTGTTAGTGTACATTCGATTCGAGGCGGAAGAAAAAATGGATATTTTATTTTGCGAACCTCTTTCTGGGAGAACTACTGTGAAAGAAATATTCAGGCTAATTGATAACTAAACTAAATGTCAGAAAATAATATTTCTTGGAAAAAATGTTTTGGTGTGTGTACTGATGGATCTCGAGTTTTAGCTGGCAAACATTCTGGTGTTTTATCTCAAACAAAAGCAGTTGCCCCTGAAGCTAAATTCACTCATTGCAGTATTCATCGTAAAGCTTTAGTAACAAAAGAAATCCCCGAAAAATTGAAGACTCTTTTGGATCAATCTGTTAAGATTGTAAATTTTATTTTTAACAGTCGAGCTTTAAACACCAGAATATTTGCAATTTTGCAAAAGTGCCAAGACATGGGAAGTGATCTTAAAATCCTATTTTGATATTCTGAAGTTAGATGGCTGTCCAGAGGCAAGGTTTTAAATCGTATTTTTGAACTTCGATTAGTCCAAAGTCCAAGCTTTATTATTGACTTCAAAATTTTAATTGGGAAAGTGTTTTTTAGATGAAATGTGCTTGGCCCGTTTATCATATTTATCTGATATTTTTGGAAGGTTAAACGATTTAAATTTAGGCTTACAAGGACCACACGTCATTTTTCACCGTTAATTATAAAAAAACTGCAACAGTAAAAAACTCGAATTAATTATTAGTGAAATAGATAAGAATACTTCAGCCTTTTAACAACACTTACAGAAAATTTTCTTACAGAAAACAATATGAAAAATAATGAGGAATTGGCATCAGATAAAAAACATCATTGTTCCTTATTGATTAATTAATTTAAATTTTATTTATATTTTTAAATATATCTCATTTTAAATTTTAAGAATATATATATTTTTTTTAATAAAAAGTAAACATTTTTCTTCAAATGCTGGTGGTACTATAGTTTATGTGATTTCCTTATGGTGGTACGCGATAAACAAAAGGCTGAGAACCGCTGGTCTTGAGATTTCTCAGAAAATAATCAATATTTAAAATAGAATTGGTACAACCAACATACAAATACCGATAACTGACAAATTTCACATGAGATTTCTTTTGCTAGTCCTAAAAAGACTCAATAATGTTATAGAGCTCCGGAAAGGTTTAATAGATTTATATATTCAGGCTGTGTTCCAACTTTATTAAGTTTAATCAATATTTGGTAAACATAGCCGACTTGAATTAATTTGACTGATATAAAAGTACACGCGAACGAGACCGCGGGCGATAACTAGTCAACAATAAAAATCAAACTGAAATTAATTATAGGTAAGTTATAAGTTACAAGTTTGTGTTTTATTCGAGGCAATCTAAACGTGCAGTTAGAATGCGGAGGAAAAGGTAACACACGTCGAGAGGGCATTATGGATTTGGTCGAAACGAAATAGAGCTGTCAGCTGGCCCAACAGGTGGCAAAATGCACAGCCAGCGAACACGCGATTATTTTAGCAGCTCATTTGCCCGTGATTTATCCGTTTGCTTTACCGAGAAATATATCGCAAAATATACAATAACAAATTTCTTCTTCGTCTTCGTCGACGAAGAAATAAACGAGATGTAGACTACTTTCTAATCCAGTTATCCTAATAAATCATTAAAACTTTAGACTAATTAAATAAAAATGTATTTATTGGCAGTAAAATGACTTATTAAGATATCTACTTATATTATCTAACTAGTTCTTGTATTAAGATATCTTGCTAATATTATTAAAATTCTTAATTTGTCTTGAATCTGTTCATTACAATCAAATAGTATATTACGTGACAAGAGTTGTAAGAAGCATATTAGGTTCGACCCGCGTAGCTGGGAGGGCGTAATTCCGCGAGTATGTAATTGCCTTACAACTCGAGTTATGCACTATACTTTATATAGTATGCACGACACACACTATGATGATATATACGACATACGACTTTTTATACGACTTTATATACGACCACACTATGAGTATTTAATTAACGAATCGTAAACTAAACGTTCAAGAGTGATTTTGAATTATTACATAACATTAATCGCGGATTGTTACATACGTGTGTGGTATGATGTATTTACATAGTCCACGAACTGTAGAATAATGGGCATTTACAATTGTGGTCGTAGATAAACTAGTTTTACGTTTATATAATTTATTTTTAGATTTATGTAAGAAGTTTATGTCTGCCATTATTTATATTTTTATTAGTTTTCTATTTATGTAATAAGTTTATATCTGTTATTATCAATGAGTTAATTAATGTCAGAAAAGTTTATTTTTGAAGTTTCTATAAATTCAGGATTTAGTTTGGCTGCAAGTGACTGTTAGTCTTGGACAAAGAGTTTCAATGTTTGTTGTTAGTTATTAATGAAGAAGCAATAAAATTCGTGAATTAATTGCGGAAAGAAAGAAAAAAAAAGCTAGTAAATTGAAGTTGTGCTATAAATTTTCATTAGCGATTCGTTCTCGTATTGTGGCGACTTCTCGGCAAACCGAGTCTATAATATAAATTAGCAGTTTAGTCTGTGCACACATAACGCCACAAATCATATAATCGTCAATTTCACGGTTCGTTCTCTCAGAATATACAAAACGGAAACGACAGCGACTATTATTACCGTTTATTTGAGCGTTCTCGTGATGATCACTTGACCACAAAAACCAATATCCAATCCAAAGATTAATAATCTTATATAGGAATTCTAGGTAATTTTTTGTTTAAAGATTCTATCGACAAGGTCGTGCAGGCAATATTAAGTTAGTCATGGGAAAATTAGGAAGGCATTCATCAGAATAAGGACAAATTTATTTTGGGATAAATTTTAAGGAATTTTGTATATTCCATATGACTCCATATGTAAAGAAAACTAGACAAAGAACCCACAGAGGGGTTTCAAATTTTTGTGATAGACAAAGTGGACAAGATAGACTACAAAAACAAGACAAAACAAGTTAAACAAGATTATATAGAAACAAACTTAGAAATGCAGTTGAGATTAAACAAATAAGCGTAGAACAAGATAAAACTAAATAAACAATTATATATTTGTATATATATAACTAATATAATTATATATAACTAATATATATAAAATATAATATATAAAATATAATATACTCCTATATTAGGAGTATTTTATAAAAGATTATTTTATAAAATATAAATATAACTGTATATAACTATATAGTTTACAGTGGATACAGAAGGAAGCAGACAAGACAATTTGAATTTGTTTCTCATAATGTCCAAATTATAACATCATGATAATAAATCAAGAAAATTGAAAGGTCTTGCATTGAAAAATTATTTAAATAAAAGACATTAAATTCCAATTACGCAGATTTAATGTGTTGAAGGCAGTTGTACTAGGTGTAGATAACAGGGATTTCGAAGACACACACTTGCTATTCCAGCAGCACAGAAACTTCGAATATTAATTTTTCTCTTTCACGCCGCCGTTTCCTGAGAAAGGGTGAAAATTTCCAACTGCCGTGAAATTTACGAGCAACAAATGCGAACGGCGCGTGCATACAAATAGGTTTCTACTTTAAATCTGAACCACTATTTTCCTCTTCTCATCCTTCACTTTTTTCCCTATAAATCTAGAAACGAAATGGAATGCCTACATGTTCACCGCGACAACACGTCGACTATTCCAGTATTATGTAAACTACATGAGCTAACAAATAGTCACTTGAATTATAACCTCCGCTCGTTATTAGAGGACTTGCTAAAATGATTTATTAAATCACAACCCCATTAAAGGATAAACCATGATATTAAATAATTTTATTCATTAATCATCTAAACTAGTCTACTCGTGTCTGTCTAGACTTGTCTACCTAATCTCCACTTAATAGTTTTGTCTGTATAGCCTCGTCTGCAAAGTAAAACACAAAAATTTTATTTCCTAGACTGTCCAGTCTTGTCCAGTGGTGCGCAAACCATTGGTCGCGATCCCCAGAGGAGTCAAGAGAATCTTTTTGGTTCGTCGAATTCATAAAAAAATTAAGGCATTTCTTGTGTAAGTATTGGGTAGCAGTAAATAGTGAAATGTCAATGTAAAGATATTTAAAAAAACATTGATATTTTTCAGAACTTAATTGTCTCAAAAACTAATTTGGGAATTTGTTTCAAATTGTGTGGGACTATTCTTTGATTTATCCAAGGCCTTCGACACGGTTAATGTTGAATTTTTATTATCAAAATTAGAATGCTATAGTTTTCGGGGAACTTTCTTGAAGTTAATTCGATCATTTCTTACAGGAAGGAAGTTAATTGTGTGTGCTAATAACACTTAATCGAGCTGCAAGGATGTATCCATCGGGGTGCCTCAAGGTTCTGTTCTGGGCCCGCTTCTATTTCTGTTGTTTGTAAATGATCTTCCACTTCATGTAAGCGCGGAAACTATTCTGTTTGCAGATGACATGCATGTGGCGGTATCTGCAACCAATTTAGATGAATTGGCAACTAAGATCGGAATTGTTGTTGAGGAGGTCAAGAGCTGGTGTAGAACTAAACATCTTATATTAAACACTGAAAAAACAATCTGTACATATTTCTCTAAACTGAAGAAACTTCCACCCTTTTTTAAAATAATTATTGATGACAAAGAGAAAACCTTGCGGCATGTACTAACTTTCTGGGAGTACGGATGGACTCCACACTTAGCTGTATTGACTAGCCATATAGACCATGTCTGTAAAAAATTATCTAGTGCATACTTTGCAATTCTGCAATTAATGAAATCAATGGACCACGACTCAATAATTAGTCTATACTAAAACACACCAATAACACCAATAACACTTAATGTAAATGCAACAACAGTAACGAAACAACAAGTTGCTGAAGTGTTCGCAACTCACTTCACGAATATAGCTCTCACTACAATCAGAAAGCACCTTAATGTTTCATCAACACCCCAGAACGTTAACTCACACATTATTAACCAAAACTCATTTTATATGCATACCATTGAAACAGCAGAACTCCATAAGGTCATTCAATATATGTCAACCACGTACTCCTGCGGCACTTGTCTACTCTCACTTATCCCTCCACATTTTGCTCTGGGGTCAGACTCCTAATGTAAAGCAATGCTTTATCATGCAAAAAATGATTTTACGTCTAATCTATGCACTTGTCTACTCTCACTTATCCCTCCACATTTTGCTCTGGGGTCAGGCTCCTAATGTAAAGCAATGCTTTATCATGCAAAAAATGATTTTACGTCTAATCTATGCACTTGTCTACTCTCACTTATCCCTCCACATTTTGCTCTGGGATCAGGCTCCTAATGTAAAGCGATGCTTTATCATGCAAAAAAGGATTTTACGTCTTATTTTCAGACTTAAAACCGGGACAAGCTGTAAACAGTGCTTTAGGGATAATATCATACTTACTAACACTACCTGCATTGTATATACTTAAAGCATTATGTTACATAAAACTAAACATTCAAGAATTTGATACACTTGCTGAATCCCATTCCCACAATACTAGATTTGGCGCCTCTTTATCGAATCCTAAGCACAATGCCTTCCAGCATCTAACTCGTTCATTATAAATTTAGTCATGTTACACGTGGCTGTTTCTATTGATCTCTTGGCCCTAAAGCCATGTTGGCAATTACTCAATAAATTAAATCTTTCCAGATATTGGATCATTCTATTGTAAATAGTTCGCTCATAGATTTGTGAGAATACAGACACAATAGAAATTGGCCTGTAATTGTCAATATCACAGGTATCTGCTTTTTTATAAAGGGGCATAATGAGAGCTATTTTTAATATAGAAGAATATATTCCGACATCGATAGATTTATTGTAGAGTTGAAGCAAAAGACCCTCAAAGACGTCAAAAATTGATTTTAGGGTTCTGATTGAGTATTCATCAGTGCCGCAGGAGTACGTGGTTGACATATATTGAATGACCTTAGGGAGTTCTGCTGTTTCAATTGTATGCATATAAAATGAGTTTTGGTTAATAATGTGTGAGTTAACGTTCTGTTAACCTTAACCTTATGGAGTTCTGCTGTTTCAATGGTATGCATATAAAATGAGTTTTGGTTAATAATGTGTGAGTTAACGTTCTGGGGTGTTGATGAAACATTAAGGTGCTTTCTGATTGTAGTGAGAGCTATATTCGTGAAGTGAGTTGCGAACACTTCAGCAACTTGTTGTTTCGTTACTGTTGTTGCATTTGCATTAAGTGTTATTGGTGTACACTTTTTCTGTTTCCCTAACGTATGGTTGATGAATGCCTAAGCAACTCTGGATTTGTTTTTAGATTGCTGGATTTTATTGAAGAAAAAATTTCTCTTGGCATTAGTTTAGATTTTGTGGTTAAGTTGGAAGAACTGTTCCGGAATATTTAGCAAATTTTTCAAATATTTTAATATTTATTTCCGCAAATATTGCTGTTTATTGTAAATTCCACCTAGAAAATCAAATTTGTAAACATTGACATTTTCAGACATAATTTACTTAAAAACTAATTTGGGGATTTGTTTCAAATTTTGTGGGGATATTGGTAGAACTGTTCAGGAATATTTAGCAAATTTTCCCGATATTTTAATATTTATTTCAGCAAATATTGCAGTTTTTTTGTAAATTCCACCTTGAAAAACATTGAAATTTTCAAACTTAATTTTCTCAAAAACTAAAATGGGAATTCGTTTCCAATTTTGTGGAGATATTAGTAGAACTGTTCCGGAATAATTAACAAATTTTTCCAATATTTGAATATTCATTTCAGCAAATATTTCATTTTTTGTAAATTCCTACTTGAAAATCAAATTTGTAAACATTGAAATTTTCAAACTTAATTTTCTAAAAACTAATTTAGGGATTTGTTACAAATTTTGTGAAGATGTTGGTAGAACTGTTCGGGAATATTTAGCAAATTTCTTCAATATTTTAATATTTATTTCAGCAAATATTGCAGTTTTTTGTAAATTCAACCTTGTAAAACAAATTTCTAAACATTGACATTTTCAAACTTAATTTTCTCAAAAACTAATTTAGGGATTTGTTTCAAATTTTGTGATGTTGGTAGAACTGTTCCGGAATATCTAGCAAATTTTTCCAATATTTTAATATTTATGTCAGCAAATATTGCAATTTTTTGTAAATTCCACCTTGAAAACAAAATTTGTAAACATTGATATTTTCAAACTTAATTTTCTCAAAAGTTAATTTGTAGATTTGTTTCAAATTTTGTGGAGATGTTGCTAGAACTGTTCCGGAATATTTAGCAAGTTTTTCCAATATTTTAATATTTATTTCAGCAAATATTGCAGGTTTTTCTAAATTCCACCTTGAAAATCAAATTTGTAAACATTTAAATTTTCAAACGTAATTTTCTAAAAAACTAATTCGGGGATTTTTTTCAAATATTGTGGAGATGTTGGTAGAACTGTTCCGGAATATTTAGCAAATTTTTTCAGTATTTTAATATTTATTTCAGCAAATATTGCAGTTTTTTTGTAAATTCCACCTTGAAAATCAAATTTGTAAACATTGAAATTTTCAAACTTGTAGTGGAAATAGTACCAGAGCGCCCCGCGAGTACCCTCTCGTCCTCGTGAACCCTATTGGTCCACCCCCTCTCGAGTTCCACCACCCTGACTGTAAGCGGCCGTGTAAACAACCCTACTGCCAATGACGAACAAACTACTGCCGATGAAACCTAGAAGAAGACTTGGCCATAATTACACAATAGGAGATAACAACTTCGAAGTAGTGCAACAATTCAAATATCTGGGATCCCAAATCAACAGTGAAAATGATATCAAACAGGAAATACAACAACTCATACTAGCTGGAAACAGAGCCTACTTTTGACTTTCACATATATTTAAGTCCAAATCAGTCTCAAGAAAAACAAAAATCACAATTTACAAAGCCATTATGAGGCCAATGGTGACATATGGAAGTGAGACATGGACAATCACCAAATACTCGGAGGAAATATTAGCAAGATGGGAACGACGAATCCTAAGGAAAATATATGGACCAGTAGTAGAGAATGGGGAATGGAGAATCCGATATAATTTCGTATTAAAACAGAAATATAACCAGCCAGATATTGTCGAATTTATAAAATTACAAAGATTAAAATGGGCGGGACACTTGGAGAGAATGGGTGAGAACCGAATACCAAAGAAAGTATATAATGGGCGGTTGGAGGGTGCAAGGGGAAGAGGACGACCAAGACAGAGATGGATAAACAACATTGAAGAGGACGCCAAACAAATATTAAAAGTTCATAATTGGAAAACAACAGCAAGGTAACGAGACGACTGGAGGCAGAAAATACGGGAGGCCCAGGTCGAAATAGGACTGTAGCGCCACGAAGAAGAAGTAAACAACCCTACAGTATATAAACCGCTACATCGTACAAGGGAGGAGGCATAGTCCACCGACCTTCGCAGCCGAAACATGAGCACTGAAGCCGCCCCATGGAGAAGAGTCACACCGATGGACACGTATAGCCTCACCGAAGCGGCCCCCAAGCGCAAACCCAACCAGGAAGAAGAGGAAACCATCAAGTCAAGAAAAAAGCCAAACTGGAGAAGACCAAGCACATCAGGACCGCAGGCCACTGGAGCACAACCGCAGAAGAATCAACCTAGGAAGCCGACAACCCCACCAAGCCAACAGGACCCAGCTGTAGTCAAGTAAAACCACCGAAGAAGTCTTGTCACTAGTCACTGGTCCTGTCTGTCTAGTCTTGTCTGTCTAGTCTTGTCTGTCTAGTCTTGTCTGTCTAGTCTTGTCTGTCTAGTCTTGTCTGTCTAGTCTTGTCTGTCTAGTCTTGCCTGTCTAGTCTTGTCTGTCTAGTCTTGTCTGTCTAGTCTTGTCTGTCTAGTCTTGTCTGTCTAGTCTTGTCTGTCTAGTCTTGTATGTCTAGTCTTGTCTGTCTAGTCTTTTCTGTCTAGTCTTGTCTGTCTAGTCTTGTCTGTCTAGTCTTGTCTGTCTAGTCTTGTCTGTCTAGTCTTGTCTGTCTAGTCTTGTCTGTCTAGTCTTGTCTGTCTAGTCTTGTCTGTCTAGTCTTGTCTGTCTAGTCTTGTCTGTCTAGTCTTGTCTGTCTAGTCTTGTCTGTCTAGTCTTGTCTGTCTAGTCTTGTCTGTCTAGTCTTGTCTGTCTAGTCTTGTCTGTCTAGTCTTGTCTGTCTAGTCTTGTCTGTCTAGTCTTGTCTGTCTAGTCTTGTCTGTCTAGTCTTGTCTGTCTAGTCTTGTCTGTCTAGTCTTGTCTGTCTAGTCTTGTCTGTCTAGTCTTGTCTGTCTAGTCTTGTCTGTCTAGTCTTGTCTGTCTAGTCTTGTCTGTCTAGTCTTGTCTGTCTAGTCTTGTCTGTCTAGTCTTGTCTGTCTAGTCTTGTCTGTCTAGTCTTGTCTGTCTAGTCTTGTCTGTCTAGTCTTGTCTGTCTAGTCTTGTCTGTCTAGTCTTGTCTGTCTAGTCTTGTCTGTCTAGTCTTGTCTGTCTAGTCTTGTCTGTCTAGTCTTGTCTGTCTAGTCTTGTCTGTCTAGTCTTGTCTGTCTAGTCTTGTCTGTCTAGTCTTGTCTGTCTAGTCTTGTCTGTCTAGTCTTGTCTGTCTAGTCTTGTCTGTCTAGTCTTGTCTGTCTAGTCTTGTCTGTCTAGTCTTGTCTGTCTAGTCTTGTCTGTCTAGTCTTGTCTGTCTAGTCTTGTCTGTCTAGTCTTGTCTGTCTAGTCTTGTCTGTCTAGTCTTGTCTGTCTAGTCTTGTCTGTCTAGTCTTGTCTGTCTAGTCTTGTCTGTCTAGTCTTGTCTGTCTAGTCTTGTCTGTCTAGTCTTGTCTGTCTAGTCTTGTCTGTCTAGTCTTGTCTGTCTAGTCTTGTCTGTCTAGTCTTGTCTGTCTAGTCTTGTCTGTCTAGTCTTGTCTGTCTAGTCTTGTCTGTCTAGTCTTGTCTGTCTAGTCTTGTCTGTCTAGTCTTGTCTGTCTAGTCTTGTCTGTCTAGTCTTGTCTGTCTAGTCTTGTCTGTCTAGTCTTGTCTGTCTAGTCTTGTCTGTCTAGTCTTGTCTGTCTAGTCTTGTCTGTCTAGTCTTGTCTGTCTAGTCTTGTCTGTCTAGTCTTGTCTGTCTAGTCTTGTCTGTCTAGTCTTGTCTGTCTAGTCTTGTCTGTCTAGTCTTGTCTGTCTAGTCTTGTCTGTCTAGTCTTGTCTGTCTAGTCTTGTCTGTCTAGTCTTGTCTGTCTAGTCTTGTCTGTCTAGTCTTGTCTGTCTAGTCTTGTCTGTCTAGTCTTGTCTGTCTAGTCTTGTCTGTCTAGTCTTGTCTGTCTAGTCTTGTCTGTCTAGTCTTGTCTGTCTAGTCTTGTCTGTCTAGTCTTGTCTGTCTAGTCTTGTCTGTCTAGTCTTGTCTGTCTAGTCTTGTCTGTCTAGTCTTGTCTGTCTAGTCTTGTCTGTCTAGTCTTGTCTGTCTAGTCTTGTCTGTCTAGTCTTGTCTGTCTAGTCTTGTCTGTCTAGTCTTGTCTGTCTAGTCTTGTCTGTCTAGTCTTGTCTGTCTAGTCTTGTCTGTCTAGTCTTGTCTGTCTAGTCTTGTCTGTCTAGTCTTGTCTGTCTAGTCTTGTCTGTCTAGTCTTGTCTGTCTAGTCTTGTCTGTCTAGTCTTGTCTGTCTAGTCTTGTCTGTCTAGTCTTGTCTGTCTAGTCTTGTCTGTCTAGTCTTGTCTGTCTAGTCTTGTCTGTCTAGTCTTGTCTGTCTAGTCTTGTCTGTCTAGTCTTGTCTGTCTAGTCTTGTCTGTCTAGTCTTGTCTGTCTAGTCTTGTCTGTCTAGTCTTGTCTGTCTAGTCTTGTCTGTCTAGTCTTGTCTGTCTAGTCTTGTCTGTCTAGTCTTGTCTGTCTAGTCTTGTCTGTCTAGTCTTGTCTGTCTAGTCTTGTCTGTCTAGTCTTGTCTGTCTAGTCTTGTCTGTCTAGTCTTGTCTGTCTAGTCTTGTCTGTCTAGTCTTGTCTGTCTAGTCTTGTCTGTCTAGTCTTGTCTGTCTAGTCTTGTCTGTCTAGTCTTGTCTGTCTAGTCTTGTCTGTCTAGTCTTGTCTGTCTAGTCTTGTCTGTCTAGTCTTGTCTGTCTAGTCTTGTCTGTCTAGTCTTGTCTGTCTAGTCTTGTCTGTCTAGTCTTGTCTGTCTAGTCTTGTCTGTCTAGTCTTGTCTGTCTAGTCTTGTCTGTCTAGTCTTGTCTGTCTAGTCTTGTCTGTCTAGTCTTGTCTGTCTAGTCTTGTCTGTCTAGTCTTGTCTGTCTAGTCTTGTCTGTCTAGTCTTGTCTGTCTAGTCTTGTCTGTCTAGTCTTGTCTGTCTAGTCTTGTCTGTCTAGTCTTGTCTGTCTAGTCTTGTCTGTCTAGTCTTGTCTGTCTAGTCTTGTCTGTCTAGTCTTGTCTGTCTAGTCTTGTCTGTCTAGTCTTGTCTGTCTAGTCTTGTCTGTCTAGTCTTGTCTGTCTAGTCTTGTCTGTCTAGTCTTGTCTGTCTAGTCTTGTCTGTCTAGTCTTGTCTGTCTAGTCTTGTCTGTCTAGTCTTGTCTGTCTAGTCTTGTCTGTCTAGTCTTGTCTGTCTAGTCTTGTCTGTCTAGTCTTGTCTGTCTAGTCTTGTCTGTCTAGTCTTGTCTGTCTAGTCTTGTCTGTCTAGTCTGTCTGTCTACTGTCTAGTCTTGTCTGTCTAGTCTTGTCTGTCTAGTCTTGTCTGTCTAGTCTTGTCTGTCTAGTCTTGTCTGTCTAGTCTTGTCTGTCTAGTCTTGTCTGTCTAGTCTTGTCTGTCTAGTCTTGTCTGTCTAGTCTTGTCTGTCTAGTCTTGTCTGTCTAGTCTTGTCTGTCTAGTCTTGTCTGTCTAGTCTTGTCTGTCTAGTCTTGTCTGTCTAGTCTTGTCTGTCTAGTCTTGTCTGTCTAGTCTTGTCTGTCTAGTCTTGTCTGTCTAGTCTTGTCTGTCTAGTCTTGTCTGTCTAGTCTTGTCTGTCTAGTCTTGTCTGTCTAGTCTTGTCTGTCTAGTCTTGTCTGTCTAGTCTTGTCTGTCTAGTCTTGTCTGTCTAGTCTTGTCTGTCTAGTCTTGTCTGTCTAGTCTTGTCTGTCTAGTCTTGTCTGTCTAGTCTTGTCTGTCTAGTCTTGTCTGTCTAGTCTTGTCTGTCTAGTCTTGTCTGTCTAGTCTTGTCTGTCTAGTCTTGTCTGTCTAGTCTTGTCTGTCTAGTCTTGTCTGTCTAGTCTTGTCTGTCTAGTCTTGTCTGTCTAGTCTTGTCTGTCTAGTCTTGTCTGTCTAGTCTTGTCTGTCTAGTCTTGTCTGTCTAGTCTTGTCTGTCTAGTCTTGTCTGTCTAGTCTTGTCTGTCTAGTCTTGTCTGTCTAGTCTTGTCTGTCTAGTCTTGTCTGTCTAGTCTTGTCTGTCTAGTCTTGTCTGTCTAGTCTTGTCTGTCTAGTCTTGTCTGTCTAGTCTTGTCTGTCTAGTCTTGTCTGTCTAGTCTTGTCTGTCTAGTCTTGTCTGTCTAGTCTTGTCTGTCTAGTCTTGTCTGTCTAGTCTTGTCTGTCTAGTCTTGTCTGTCTAGTCTTGTCTGTCTAGTCTTGTCTGTCTAGTCTTGTCTGTCTAGTCTTGTCTGTCTAGTCTTGTCTGTCTAGTCTTGTCTGTCTAGTCTTGTCTGTCTAGTCTTGTCTGTCTAGTCTTGTCTGTCTAGTCTTGTCTGTCTAGTCTTGTCTGTCTAGTCTTGTCTGTCTAGTCTTGTCTGTCTAGTCTTGTCTGTCTAGTCTTGTCTGTCTAGTCTTGTCTGTCTAGTCTTGTCTGTCTAGTCTTGTCTGTCTAGTCTTGTCTGTCTAGTCTTGTCTGTCTAGTCTTGTCTGTCTAGTCTTGTCTGTCTAGTCTTGTCTGTCTAGTCTTGTCTGTCTAGTCTTGTCTGTCTAGTCTTGTCTGTCTAGTCTTGTCTGTCTAGTCTTGTCTGTCTAGTCTTGTCTGTCTAGTCTTGTCTGTCTAGTCTTGTCTGTCTAGTCTTGTCTGTCTAGTCTTGTCTGTCTAGTCTTGTCTGTCTAGTCTTGTCTGTCTAGTCTTGTCTGTCTAGTCTTGTCTGTCTAGTCTTGTCTGTCTAGTCTTGTCTGTCTAGTCTTGTCTGTCTAGTCTTGTCTGTCTAGTCTTGTCTGTCTAGTCTTGTCTGTCTAGTCTTGTCTGTCTAGTCTTGTCTGTCTAGTCTTGTCTGTCTAGTCTTGTCTGTCTAGTCTTGTCTGTCTAGTCTTGTCTGTCTAGTCTTGTCTGTCTAGTCTTGTCTGTCTAGTCTTGTCTGTCTAGTCTTGTCTGTCTAGTCTTGTCTGTCTAGTCTTGTCTGTCTAGTCTTGTCTGTCTAGTCTTGTCTGTCTAGTCTTGTCTGTCTAGTCTTGTCTGTCTAGTCTTGTCTGTCTAGTCTTGTCTGTCTAGTCTTGTCTGTCTAGTCTTGTCTGTCTAGTCTTGTCTGTCTAGTCTTGTCTGTCTAGTCTTGTCTGTCTAGTCTTGTCTGTCTAGTCTTGTCTGTCTAGTCTTGTCTGTCTAGTCTTGTCTGTCTAGTCTTGTCTGTCTAGTCTTGTCTGTCTAGTCTTGTCTGTCTAGTCTTGTCTGTCTAGTCTTGTCTGTCTAGTCTTGTCTGTCTAGTCTTGTCTGTCTAGTCTTGTCTGTCTAGTCTTGTCTGTCTAGTCTTGTCTGTCTAGTCTTGTCTGTCTAGTCTTGTCTGTCTAGTCTTGTCTGTCTAGTCTTGTCTGTCTAGTCTTGTCTGTCTAGTCTTGTCTGTCTAGTCTTGTCTGTCTAGTCTTGTCTGTCTAGTCTTGTCTGTCTAGTCTTGTCTGTCTAGTCTTGTCTGTCTAGTCTTGTCTGTCTAGTCTTGTCTGTCTAGTCTTGTCTGTCTAGTCTTGTCTGTCTAGTCTTGTCTGTCTAGTCTTGTCTGTCTAGTCTTGTCTGTCTAGTCTTGTCTGTCTAGTCTTGTCTGTCTAGTCTTGTCTGTCTAGTCTTGTCTGTCTAGTCTTGTCTGTCTAGTCTTGTCTGTCTAGTCTTGTCTGTCTAGTCTTGTCTGTCTAGTCTTGTCTGTCTAGTCTTGTCTGTCTAGTCTTGTCTGTCTAGTCTTGTCTGTCTAGTCTTGTCTGTCTAGTCTTGTCTGTCTAGTCTTGTCTGTCTAGTCTTGTCTGTCTAGTCTTGTCTGTCTAGTCTTGTCTGTCTAGTCTTGTCTGTCTAGTCTTGTCTGTCTAGTCTTGTCTGTCTAGTCTTGTCTGTCTAGTCTTGTCTGTCTAGTCTTGTCTGTCTAGTCTTGTCTGTCTAGTCTTGTCTGTCTAGTCTTGTCTGTCTAGTCTTGTCTGTCTAGTCTTGTCTGTCTAGTCTTGTCTGTCTAGTCTTGTCTGTCTAGTCTTGTCTGTCTAGTCTTGTCTGTCTAGTCTTGTCTGTCTAGTCTTGTCTGTCTAGTCTTGTCTGTCTAGTCTTGTCTGTCTAGTCTTGTCTGTCTAGTCTTGTCTGTCTAGTCTTGTCTGTCTAGTCTTGTCTGTCTAGTCTTGTCTGTCTAGTCTTGTCTGTCTAGTCTTGTCTGTCTAGTCTTGTCTGTCTAGTCTTGTCTGTCTAGTCTTGTCTGTCTAGTCTTGTCTGTCTAGTCTTGTCTGTCTAGTCTTGTCTGTCTAGTCTTGTCTGTCTAGTCTTGTCTGTCTAGTCTTGTCTGTCTAGTCTTGTCTGTCTAGTCTTGTCTGTCTAGTCTTGTCTGTCTAGTCTTGTCTGTCTAGTCTTGTCTGTCTAGTCTTGTCTGTCTAGTCTTGTCTGTCTAGTCTTGTCTGTCTAGTCTTGTCTGTCTAGTCTTGTCTGTCTAGTCTTGTCTGTCTAGTCTTGTCTGTCTAGTCTTGTCTGTCTAGTCTTGTCTGTCTAGTCTTGTCTGTCTAGTCTTGTCTGTCTAGTCTTGTCTGTCTAGTCTTGTCTGTCTAGTCTTGTCTGTCTAGTCTTGTCTGTCTAGTCTTGTCTGTCTAGTCTTGTCTGTCTAGTCTTGTCTGTCTAGTCTTGTCTGTCTAGTCTTGTCTGTCTAGTCTTGTCTGTCTAGTCTTGTCTGTCTAGTCTTGTCTGTCTAGTCTTGTCTGTCTAGTCTTGTCTGTCTAGTCTTGTCTGTCTAGTCTTGTCTGTCTAGTCTTGTCTGTCTAGTCTTGTCTGTCTAGTCTTGTCTGTCTAGTCTTGTCTGTCTAGTCTTGTCTGTCTAGTCTTGTCTGTCTAGTCTTGTCTGTCTAGTCTTGTCTGTCTAGTCTTGTCTGTCTAGTCTTGTCTGTCTAGTCTTGTCTGTCTAGTCTTGTCTGTCTAGTCTTGTCTGTCTAGTCTTGTCTGTCTAGTCTTGTCTGTCTAGTCTTGTCTGTCTAGTCTTGTCTGTCTAGTCTTGTCTGTCTAGTCTTGTCTGTCTAGTCTTGTCTGTCTAGTCTTGTCTGTCTAGTCTTGTCTGTCTAGTCTTGTCTGTCTAGTCTTGTCTGTCTAGTCTTGTCTGTCTAGTCTTGTCTGTCTAGTCTTGTCTGTCTAGTCTTGTCTGTCTAGTCTTGTCTGTCTAGTCTTGTCTGTCTAGTCTTGTCTGTCTAGTCTTGTCTGTCTAGTCTTGTCTGTCTAGTCTTGTCTGTCTAGTCTTGTCTGTCTAGTCTTGTCTGTCTAGTCTTGTCTGTCTAGTCTTGTCTGTCTAGTCTTGTCTGTCTAGTCTTGTCTGTCTAGTCTTGTCTGTCTAGTCTTGTCTGTCTAGTCTTGTCTGTCTAGTCTTGTCTGTCTAGTCTTGTCTGTCTAGTCTTGTCTGTCTAGTCTTGTCTGTCTAGTCTTGTCTGTCTAGTCTTGTCTGTCTAGTCTTGTCTGTCTAGTCTTGTCTGTCTAGTCTTGTCTGTCTAGTCTTGTCTGTCTAGTCTTGTCTGTCTAGTCTTGTCTGTCTAGTCTTGTCTGTCTAGTCTTGTCTGTCTAGTCTTGTCTGTCTAGTCTTGTCTGTCTAGTCTTGTCTGTCTAGTCTTGTCTGTCTAGTCTTGTCTGTCTAGTCTTGTCTGTCTAGTCTTGTCTGTCTAGTCTTGTCTGTCTAGTCTTGTCTGTCTAGCCTTGTCTGTCTAGTCTTGTCTGTCTTCTGTCTAGTCTTGTCTGTCTAGTCTTGTCTGTCTAGTCAATTCAATTCAATTCAATTCAATTTATTTCAATATATAAGCTTACATAAAGGGGAAATAATTACATAAATATAACAATATTCTGAATATATGCTAAAAGAAATGTGTCAAAATCCGAAAAAATGTTTAAAACTTGAAACTTCAATAGTTTTTTATTGCAACGTAGTACTCCTGCATCGAGTAGGGCTCAATATTAATTAGGATATGGTGAAGCATTTTCTTATAATCCCTGAGTTTTGTTTGTTCTTTAATTGACCGTGGCAGGGCATTGAATAATTTAATATTTACATATGGAGGACATTTTTCAGACATGGTCAGTTTATGTTTGGGAACGTTGTAGTTTAGATTTGCAAACCTTGTGGTCTTCTCGTTGTTAATTTTGTACTGACTGAATAGGTATTTATTTTTAAATATAAACAGTAGGGCTTCGTAAATATATGTACCTGTTGTAGTAAGTATGTTTGCGGCGCTAAACTTTCCTCTACATGATTCCCTGAACTTTAGGTTAAGTAGGACTCTTAGTGCTTCTTTGTGTATAGTGGTGATGTCCTTTATGTTTGTGCCGCCACCCCAGAACAGTATACCAAAACGAATATGGCTATGAAAGTTAGCATCGTATACCGTACGTAATATATCTGGGTTTAGGTAGTGCTTAAGAATACGTAACGCATATAATGCTTTATTAAGTTTATTTGAAACATATGATATATGGGAAGTCCAATCCAGAGTGTCGTCTATATGGATTCCTAGCAGTTTTACATTTTTCCTAAGTTCCGCTTGAACGTTTTGAACTAAGATATTCATGTTATATATTCGATTATCACGTTTTGTTTTAAATATAATTAGGTTTGTCTTTTTTTTATTTACCACTAATTTGTTCTCACTAAACCACGTTTCCAGCGTTGCTATTGATGTCTCGATGCTATTTGTGAGTTCGGTTGTATCCTTATTAGCTACAATTAAGCTCGTATCGTCTGCATAATTTATTATCAAGTTTGGTGTATTGTTTAAATTTAATTTTGGTAGGTCATTTATGTACAAAATAAACAGAAGCGGGCCCAAAATGCTACCTTGTGGGATACCTATATTTATGGTTCTCGGCGTCGATCTTAGTTTCTCTTGCGGGGTATAAATTTCTGAGATTTGTGTTCTGTTATTTAAATAGGATGTAAGCAAGTTTAAGGTTACTCCCCTAATTCCATATCTTTCAACTTTACTTAATAGGATGGCGTGGTCGACTGTGCCGTATGCTTTAGAGAGGTCCAGTAGAATCCCGCATGGTATAATTTA